>CABEGB010001121.1:0-117363 GCA_901521435.1 Crematogaster levior
GCATAATTACCATTTTTTTTTGTCGATAAGACAAAATGGCAGTGCTGGTAAAAAAAAATGATTTTTGTGATTTACTGCTTTGTTTTACGTGATATGTGATTAATTTTTGCGGCACAATATAGCACAAACCTAGCACAATGTAGCACAATTGTTATTATTTTAATTTTTTTTAATGGCGGTGCTAACTTCACGCACATGGAACTCGCTCCGCATCCGCGTGTCTCGCGCCTCCGCTCCTGCTCGTCAAAACATAACCCACGTCCGCACGCCCCGCGTCATCGCTCTGCTCGCTAGTACGCAACCCGCGTCCGCTCGCCCCGCGTCGTCGCTCTCGCTCGCTAGAACGCAACCCGCGTCCGCTCGCCCCGCATCCTCGCTCTCGCTTGCCTGAACGCAACCTGCTTCTGCTCGCCCCGCGTTATCGCCCTCGCTAAGGTTAGTATTTCTGAATCTGGAAAGACTTAGCTGAGTAATCTGAAGACGCAGACGCTGCAGCTCGGCCTCCGTTTGCTCTTTCTCGGCCTGCCAGCGCTCACGCTCCAGGCGTCCCTCCTCTCGGATCTGCTCCAGCTCCTGCAAAATCGCACGTTGAAACTCCGTTTCGGAGGCAGCGGCGGGCGTCCGCGAACGTGTCGCAACAGGGGAGCGTGGCGTCGTCATGTCTAGATCCTTGTCCGTGCTCGGACGAGCCCTCAAAATGTTGCGCGCTCGCTCGCTGATAGCACGCACTCACGATTCGCGGCTCACTCGCGGAAGAAAGCAACACAATTAACACAAACGAACGATTTATTCTCGAATCAAAGATACAAGCGTCCATTCAGTTTGACAGCTCCGTCAACAACAAGAACATAACAACGCGCCTCGCAACGCGTAAACAGGCGTCGCCAGGGAACAGGAAACATCCTCCGGTACGCAACTTCCCTGCGTACCGGGAGACCGGGCGCGGGCGCAACAATATTTTAGACTGTAACGCATTTGACCTTCTATTTTATCATGTCTACCTTATTTTTACCATCGTGACCGGTGTTGAGATGTTTTGCCGTTTCTAATCATGTTTACTTTCTTTTTTATTTTTATGTTATTTATTTATTTATTTATATAAACTTATATAACGTATGTATATTTTAAACAAAGACGTTTTGTTTAATGCGTCTATTATACATTGTTTTAAATGCTGATGAAGACTCACAATTGTCAGTGTAGTTGAAACGTTCAATATCAGGAGACGCGGTAGCGTCTCCGGCCATGTTCAAAAATACAAGTAGACGCTACAAGTATCTTATCCCGCACCCTTAAAGTCGACTTTTTGGGGGTGTAGAACTATTAAAATATAAAAAATTTTGAAATGCCTGTAGCATATTCCGAAAGGTGGTATCGCCACGAGTAAGTTAAGCCAAAAAAGAAAAAAATCGGTCAAGCCGTTCTGGACATATAAACGGTCAAAAAGTGATGTTTTTCACGAAAAATGAAGTAACGTCTTCTTCTTCTTCTTCTTCTCTGTCCGCAATCATATGTACTTCTCTTCTCTCTTACCTTTCACTCACACCTCCCCCAACTTCCACTCACCCACTCCCCCCTCTCCTCCCTTACTCCCCTCCCTTCCCCCCCTCCCCTTCTCAATTTTTTCGTCTTTTTCGCTCTATTTCGCACTTTTTCATCATCTTTCACCCCTTCTCACTCTCTCACACCCTTTCTGGTGTATTTACCATTTATTAAAAATTTTCAAAAACCACCCCTTAGACGTGAAATTTAATTTAATCTAGCTTGTGCTAGACGTCCAATTAGAAAAATTATTTTTTCATATGTACTTCTCTTCTCTCTTACCTTTCACTAACACCTCTCCCAACTTCCACTCACCCACTCCCCCCTCCCCTCCTCTCTCTCCCCCCCTTCTCAATTTTTTCGCCTTTTTCGCTCTGTTTCACACTTTTTCATCATCTTTCACCCCCTCTCACTCTTTCACACCCTTTCTGGTGTATTTACCATTTATTAAAAATTTTCAAAAACCACCCCTTAGACGTGAAATTTAATTTAATCTAGCTTGTGCTAGACGTCCAATTAGAAAAATTATTTTTGGATCTATTGCGTGCCCAAACAAAAATACGATAGTTGCAATAGCGCTGAAATCGGGCTTGCTTTAGGCGCCCAATTAAAGAAATTTGGAGTGCTCTGCTTATAAAAGATATCCCAGAGACGATTAATTTGTGTATTAGTTATATGTTTAAAAATATTTTATACCAGATGTAGTTTACACCAGACGTAATGATCGTGTTAAAATCGGAGAGACGAATAAAATATATGGTTGCGTGCTCACAAGAATAGCTGATGGAGGAGCTCATTCTTTATTTTCAATATTATTGTATTTTTGACATACAAACGGTTAAACATCTCGGAGAAATAAAGACAGTTAGCGAGTGACTGTGTCAGTGTCAAAATTAAAACGGAATAAAAATCTATTTGAAATTAGGTCATCACTTCAACGATAAAAATAATATAAGTATAAGTATATAACTACGTACAACTATATAATGTAAAATAATTATTTGAATATATTGATGAAAGAATATTAGCATTTTAATAAATTATGTTATTTATTGAAATTTTATAACTTAATCGATATATTGTGTTACATACGTTACATGTAATTTCAGTTTTACTAATTCAAACTATTAATGATACATTAGTGGTTCTAGTAATCATTTCGTGCATCGACTTTACTAAAAATTGACTCTATTGATAAACTACGTAAATTACACGCGGAATAATAATAGGGAAATACTGTAACTAAAATACAGAAATGTAACAGAAGCGTATATAAAAAGAAGTATATGGAGATTTTTGCACACAAGTGTCTTACAAGAACCCGTAAATTAACCCCATAAGAAATGTTAATTAAAGAAATGTTAACGACATAGGTCTCATACTTTTGCGATGTACCGTTTTTGAGATATTGAATTTCACCCCTAAGCGGTAGTTTTTGAAAATTTTTAATAAGTGGTAAATTAACCCCATAAGAAACCGATAATTAACGACACAGATACAGATATTTAGTAACAAAAAATTTATTCTATTATTGAAATCATGTAAACGATTAATCCGCACATTGTAATTGAAACAAATGCACTTTGCAGTAAGAGCTTTATTGTGTTAGTTTTCTTCATTTAAAAAGTGCTATAATAAAATCATTTAATTATTAATGACAGTATTCTTCAAATCAAGAAAACTAATACAATTCTGCCTACAAAGTGTGTTTGTTTTAATAATAGTATGCAGATTATTTAACAGTTCAGTTATTTGTATCTTTTACATGATTTTAATATTAGATTAATATTTTTGCTTAGATATTTAATGGACGAAATTGCATATGCATTTCAAGAAACAAAATATATTACAGGGTCAAAAAATATTTCAAATATCATTTTTCAATCACATTATTCATTGCAATAACAAAATAAACTTTTGATGGGTAACGATAACTTTGATCAACAACACTTTTAATACCATTATATAGAAAGCTTAATCCAAAAACAACGTATTTTTTTAAATAACGCAATAGTATCAGAAAAATTTTTTGATCTAATGACATATTTTGTTTTCTGAAATACATATATACAATTTTGTCAATAAGGTATTGAGTACAATAACTCGAATAACAATAACAATAAAAGCAGACACATCTATATTATAATGTCATCGACACGCTTAGATACATACACAGGATGGGACAAAAGTGTGGATATACCCGAATATTTCATAAAAGTTGTATTTTAGAAGAGAATGTTTCAGACGAAAGGGTTTAGAAGGATTTATTCACAGTTCTCATCCGTTTAATATTGGGTGGCGTCCCTAAAGTTAGATCAAGATCACATCGATATTTTTAAATGGAACACTCTATTTTTTATTTTAGAATCTAATAGCTGGTGTTAAGAGCTTCTCAAAACACTATAATAAAGTTATTTCGTAAAATATTCAGTTTTTGGTAGATCTTATCCTAACTTTTATGCACAAAATAATAAGACAAAACTATTGGTGCAAAGAATATAGCTATTTAAAAAAAAAAATACGCAATTGCATATTGCAAATAACATAACATTTTTTAAACTTTGTGTTTTTTTTTGCACTAATTGATTCATATATCTGTACTCTAAAAAGTAGGTGATATCCTCAAAAAATCATAAATGAAAAGGTCAAGCCATGTTCAAAAATAGACCCTCAAAAATGTAAATTTTTGCAAATTTAAATGATTATCTAATAATATAACCATGAAAAGTAACTGATATATTATGCAAGGCGCCAGTTCAAAGTGAACATACATAAAGTATATATTATCTAAATTAATTAATAAAATAAATAATATAATAAATTTAATAATATATTACCACGAAAAATGACTGATATGTTATTCAAGGTGCAAATTCAAAATGAACATACATACTTAAGGTGTATATATTATAAGTAAAATTGATTAAAATTTGACTCTAAGTGAAAGTACATAAGTGATATGTTATTCTAGTGCACAAAATATAAAAGTCGTTTATTGAAGTTTGATTTGAAATTTATACAATCTTGGACAATGAAAAATAGTTGTTTTCATAATTCCAGAGTACTAATTTGTTAATGACTCGGAAAAAGAACATGGCGGCCAGTGTTTTGATAACAGTGTTTTGATAATGATTAATTTAAATATTAGCATTCTCTCTCTCCCTCTCTCTCTCTCCCGCCCTCCCCCCCCCTCTCTCTCTCTCTCTGGGTAGGGTGACATATGTGATTGATATTTAACAGTACTACTAACTTATTGAATAGTTAGAGGCAAGTTGTGTCGGATAAATCGGAATGTAAGTATTATTATTCCTAAGTGGATACTGAGAAACGCATCGAAGTTTTTTGAGAGCAGGCCGCCATGTTCTTTTTCCGAGTCATTAACAAATTAGTACTCTGGAATTATGAAAACAACTATTTTTCATTGTCCAAGATTGTATAAATTTCAAATCAAACTTCAATAAACGACTTTTATATTTTGTGCACTAGAATAACATATCACTTATGTACTTTCACTTAGAGTCAAATTTTAACTCAATTTTACTTATAATATATACACCTTAAGTATGTATGTTCATTTTGAATTTGCACCTTGAATAACATATCAGTCATTTTTCGTGGTAATATATTATTAAATTTATTATATTATTTATTTTATTAATTAATTTAGATAATATATACTTTATGTATGTTCACTTTGAACTGGCGCCTTGCATAATATATCAGTTACTTTTCATGGTTATATTATTAGATAATCATTTAAATTTGCAAAAATTTACATTTTTGAGTTTCTACTTTTAATAAAGTCTAGTTTAACTTCGATGAATTTTTAAACGACATCTTTGTGTTTGCTCGATCGTGAAACCTATGTATATCTTTCTTATTTCCTTTTAATTGTTGATTTATATCGAGCGGTATTATTATTCTAAATATAATTTTAAAAGTTAAAAATAACGAAATAAAAATAATAATTGTATACAGTTGAAATGTAAGAAATTGTATGTCTCAGAGCGAAAATGGAGGAAGATAAAAATTTCAAATAATACGATGAAATTGTTTACAAAATTATTTTATCGTGTAAAATAATCTACCCAGATAGCAAAATGTCAGCAGACTGTTATTTGCAATCTACTGGTCTTCATATGCTTCGTATTACGTCAATAAAACCTATCGAGATGACAACAGATTGCCGGCAGAAATCGAGCAATGCACAGTATTTGTACAAGAATTTGATTTTGGTAATTTGGTAATTAAAAATTGATGTTAGTTTTTTATATCAAATTTTTATATGATGGACACGTGTATTTAGTGCTCTGTTTTATCGTTTTTAAGAAAGATGATTTTATAATTTCGTAAATTTTAAGCCATATAAAATCAACATTAAAGCAAAGTATAAAACTTGGTGTGCCTATATAATTTAAATCTTAGAATTATATCATACAGTTCTACATTTGTTAACATATTCTAATTTATATATTTCTATTTAAATATAAACGTTTTTATTCGTGAGTTTATTCTAATGAATAAAAGTTATTCCGTTCTATAAACTTTGATAATCCTAAATTTATGCAACGGCATATAGAATAATAATTAAATCTTTCATTATTAAATATTACAATTTATATTCTTATTAAAATCAAATTTTACAACATATCGAAACTTATTAAAACTGTAAAGTAATAACAAATAATAACTTTTTGTGTGCGTTTCTTTAATTATTTTATTTATTTATTAATAAAATTTATAATTTACTAGGCAAATTATCTATTAATAATTTCTCAACGTTCTTTTCCAATTTCCTGAATGATGCGTAATATCAACTGATGCATTATTCAATATTTGAGTTGCACTGTAATTTAATGCATTCATTCATTTTACCGGATGTATGCTAGACTCTTAATTGCATGAATGCATGATAAAACTTTCAAATACATTTAAAAATCTAACAGACATCCGGTAAACTTTGACTTCTAACATACGCTAATTTCAAATGTATGTAAAACCTATTTTGGCAACAATATTGTTTATAACTTTTTAATAAGCCATGAGCGCCAATTAAGTTATAAGGAAAAGTTACTTAAAATCATGTTAAAATATTAATCGGCATTTCGAAAATTGGCGTATAGAATGTATATAGAAGTAGAATATATAATGTAGAAGTAGAAGTAGAATAATGCATGTAGAAGTAGAATAATGCATGTAAAAGTAGAATATGAGAAACGATAAAAAGACCTGCAAGTAGATATTATAAGGTCCAATTGTGCTTTGACTTTGGCTTAAGCAATTTTATTGCGTAAGTGTTACTACTACGTTGGTACGTTCACGTTTGCATTATATTTGATATTTTTTATAAACATTATTTAACAAAATTTAAAAATAACTTGAAGTCAGCGTCAAAAAAAACTAAATTCAAAGTTTTGTACCTTTGTTAAAAATAATCGTAAAACAACTTTTAAAAAGCTCAAAATCTTAGTTTTTGAATGGTTCCAGGCTCCTTTCTCTACAATGATTTTTGTAAAAATGGCGTCAATTTAAAGCAAACTTTGAAAAGTTAAAGAATAAACTTTACTAACTGATAGCGCGCACGGAGAAAACGAAATTTATTCTCGAAATTTCATTAATTTTACCGTAAAATTTGACATTTTCTGTTTAAAATGCTTTTTAAAAAACTGTGCTACGATTTTTTCTCACCAAGTTATAACAATTTATAGTGAGTAATGCATTTTCAGATATTTTCTTTAAAAATCTATACTTTGCAGCCGGTATTAGCATTACCCATATATCTTTCAATGTAACGCTGACTAAAATCTTCTTGTAGCAGAGCAACAATTTCAGCTGCCTGTACTTCTGTAAATTGTCTTCGTGGAATATTTTGATAAGAATTTTACTTCTCTAATGCTGGCTTATATATAAAGTTAATTAATTATATATAAAGTTAAATATAATAATAAAGATATAGCTAGAGCTATACTATGCGCATTGAGAAATTGTCCTTTTATTATTCGGCATGAAATTTGCGCGTAATGAAAATTTTTGAAATGACTAATTTTGAATACGCGCAAAGTATAGCTCCAGCATTAAAGAAGTAAAATTCTTATCGAAATATGCCACGAAGATAATTTACAGAAGACAATTTACAGGTAGCTAAAATTATTGCTCTGCTACAAGAAGATTTTAGTCAGCGTTACATTAAAAGAGCAGCAAAGTACAGATGTTTAGAGAAAATACCTAAAAATACATTACTCACTACAAATTGTCATTACTTGGCAAAAAAAATCGTAGCGCAGTTTTTAAAATGGCATTTTACAGAGAAAATGTCAAATTTTACGCTTAAATTAATGAAAGTTCGAGAATAAATTTCGTTTTCTCTGTGCGCACTATTAAAGTTAAAATTTATTCTTCAACTTTTAAAGTTCACTTTAAATTGACGCCATTTTTACAAAACTTATTACAGAGAAAGAAGCCTCGAACCATTCAAAAGCTAAGATTTTGAGTTTTAAAACGCTTTTTGAAAATTGCTCTACGATCACTTTTAGCGAAGGTAGAGAAAGTTCGGAACAAGATTTTAAATTTAGTCTTTTTTGGCGCTTCAAGTGATCTTTTAATTTTGTTGAGTAATGTATTTTACACTTATATCTAATTCTCTTAAAATTAGAATACAATGACATCTTGTTCCAGAGTTTGTGTACTTGGAAAAAAATAAAGATGACTATGAGTCGACCGAGTTCGTATATAAGCGTTGATGCAGAAGAAGAAATCGTTATCTCTGGTATTGCTGGCCGATTTCCTAATAGCGACAATTTAAAAGAGCTTCAAGAAAATCTTTTGAACAAGGTGGATCTTGGTTCGAGCAATCATGGACGGTGGAATAAATGTAAGTTTTTATTTTAACATTAAAATTTCTTTTCAAAACTTATTTTTAAAAATATTCATATTTTAAATTGATCATAATTAAAGATTTGCAATATCTGATACAATTTTTAAAAACAATATTGTGTGTGTGTGTGTGTGTGAGCATGTGAAACAAAAACGGTTCTTGAAATTTATGTCGAAAATTATAAATTATATTTTATTGTTTAAACATTTTCATTTCTTTGTTATTTCTAATATTATAAATTGAAAATGTTTTGTTACATATTATTAATCTTTAAAACATTATCATTCTTTATGTTTTTATGGTTTTTTATGTTTTATGAAGAGAGCATGTAATATTCTTATAAAATATAAGTTTATTCTCGCATATTTATTGAGCTCGTTGACTTCAGTTTTCTTGTCAATGAAGCTCTATCATTTTCAATGTTATAAATTATAATCATTATTTAAGATGTATTTAAATTTTTTAATGAAATGTTATACTATTCTTTTATGGAATATTATACTATTTTTTATGGAATATTATATGGAATATTACTATTTTTAAATTGAATCCTAAATTACTCGCTGAAGATTGAGACCTAAGATCTTTTTGATTTAATTATTCACAGAAGAAAATTCACAAGGCAAAGCTGAAATATCTTATTGTATTTTTACAGTAGAATTTTTATAATATTTATAATTTATTATATATTATTATATTTTAGAAAGATTTATTATTATATCTTATTATAATGTATATAATAAGATAAAGTAACATATATATATACAATATAATAAAATTCAATATATAATAAGACTATTCATTATGTTTTATTATATTGTATATTACATCATTAAAAAAATGTAATAATAATATACATAATAACTATGACATACATAATAAGACTAAAACATAATTATGTAACCTATTAATGATTATAGATCAATGTAACTTTAGCTTACTGTCAACTGCATTGTACTGTCAAAGCCCCTTTTTAATTGTTATTTGATAATACATTTATTTGTTACATAGCTTATAACATGCCCCATCGAATCGGCAAAGTAAACAATATAGAAAAATTTGATTCCGAATTTTTCAATATACCCGCTACGAAAGCTCATATAATGGATCCTATAGCCAGAATGTTACTCGAACATACTTATGAAGCAATTATCGATGCGGGTGTAAACCCCAAAAAATTACGTGGGACAAGAACGAGTGTTTTTACAGCAATTAGTTTTTCTGAGACTCGATCAAATTTTTCTTTTAAACCTCAGGTGTGATTTATTTTTATTAATGTACAACACAATAATAGAAATTTATTTGAGAAAATGATAACTATGTAAAGATCTTCTTGGCAAATATGGAAATCTGTCTTCT
The DNA here is from genome assembly GCA_901521435.1 of Crematogaster levior. Taxonomy (NCBI): domain Eukaryota; kingdom Metazoa; phylum Arthropoda; class Insecta; order Hymenoptera; family Formicidae; genus Crematogaster; species Crematogaster levior. The sequence continues at coordinate 9,776 of CABEGB010001121.1, forward strand.
TATTATATAAAGAGAAATTATATAATAATTTTAAATTTTTAGAAATAAACATTTAATTATTATATTTATATTTATATACTTATATTTATTATATTTTTATATTTTTATATATACGTGTAATATAATTTATATATTGTATTTCAAGTATATTTAAAACCTGTATTGTTATTAGTTTGCTGGAATACCTGGAATAATTGAATGCAACGTTTCTCTTATATCAAGTGAAATTTCTTACTGGCTCGGCGTTACTGGACGATCACACAATGTTGACACTGCATGCAGTTCAAGTAATTACGCTATAGTGAAAGCTTATGAACGAATTCGATCTGGAGATTGCGACGCGGCTATTATCGCTTCTGGCAATCTATGCCTACATCCTCATTACCAAATGCTATTTTATAATCTAGGTACGTATTTATATTATATCTTATTGTATTGTGTGTTATGTCCTAAAAAATATTGTTTTGTTGTGTGTGTGTGTGTGTGTGTGTGTGCGTGTGTGCGTGCGTGCGTGCGTGCGTGCGTGCGTATGTGTGTACATGTTTATTTATATCATATTTTTTTTCAACTTTCCACAAATTTTATTTTGGTAACAATATCGTACATTTTCTAGTTTTTGTACTTGTTACATTAAAACGATACTTTTTTCGAGCTAAGAATATTTAACCAAACAATATATGTTTAATCCGATATTGCTTTCTTGTGTATTTTTAATCAATCTGCATATCTATAACAAATATAAATGTCTATAACATATAAATATCTATAACAGATATAAATATTTTTTTCTCTTAAAATTATTTAATTGAAATATTTAGGGATATTGTTACATTCAAACTCTGAAATTTCTTCTGATTTTTCTAGAAACGGAAAAAATTAAAAATGTATGAAGATAAAAAAGAGGTGTATACTGTCTCGCAACATACGTCACAGATTTCTATATACATATATTTATATACTATTTTTGTTTTGTAAAGTTTAACAAATAATAGAGATTATTTCTGTCTAACTTCTTTTATGTTAGAAATGTCACCACGTTGTTATGAAAGATCGAATTATTAATCAATATATTACTTTTGACTGCTGTAATATTAACTGTTTAAGACAGTTTGCAATTAGCTTAAAAAAAAAAGATTAAATATTAAATGTATGTAAAAATTAAAAATTAAAAGAGTATTACTGTTAATGAATTAGTTAAAAAATATCTAACATATATAATAGAGTTAAAATATATTTAAAAAATATATATAACAGCTAAACTTAGAAATGTTGTATAAACTCAGGAAAAAGGAGGCAATAATTGACGTGCAAACTGGCAATTGATACCTTTATTAAAAAACACAACGATCATAGGATTTGCTCCTTTTCAAGTGTATCTGTCAATATAATAAAACCAGAAACAATGCACTAAGATGTATTACAATATATATATAAAAGTTGTCAAATTTCTTACTTACAATTTGAGATAATGACTCAAGAATTACATTATATAATAAAATAAAATAAAATGAAATAAAAGTGAGATGTTACAAAAATGTCTAGCTATAGAATATGTGTCAGCTGTTCATGACTGCTAAACTCAAACTGAGTGATTAAGCATGACAGTTATTGTCAGGGTCAAACGATAAAAGCAAACGAACGCCGTAAGAGGGAGAACTAAACAATTTGCTAAAATAAAAACAATTTTAAGATGAGGCGCAAAATTTACACCTGCATGAAGATTATACAATTTCAATCAGACGATCATATACTGCTGATAGATTTTCTGTATCTCGTTGTAAATTTATGGCCGAATTGTGTTTATTAATGATGAAAAACATTTCAGCGATCTCACGCTTTCTTGCATAGTTTTTTTTATGCAAAATTTTTGGATTATTCCAATCGAATTCATGGGTGTGAGACACACGATGACTGCTAACAACTGAGTGATTGGATGGGTGTTTTATATGTTATGGCAATGTTCTTTAATGCGAGTACCTAAATGTCGCTTAGTTTGACCGATATAGCAAGCATTGCAATTTGAACAATCTAATTTATAGACTAATTCAGTGTGTTTTGCAACATCTAGTGTGTCTTTTCCCTTTTTTATGAAAGAATTTAGCTTGTTGGAAACCGTAAATGCAATGCTCAAACCAGTGTTTTTTAACGAGTGTTCAATATTATCACTGAGTTTGTTGGTGTATGGGATGATACAGTTTTTTACGTCAAAGGTGTTGTGAATAGGAGAGTTGTTGATGGATCGATGCCGTAGTAAGTTTAATCGTCTTTTTATATATTTGTTAGTAATGTGTGTAGGAAAAACAATTATTATGCAGGATTTTTTTGACTATGTTAATGTTATCATTATGAAATTGAGAGTCCGATGGATGGCCCTCAACCAAATTGATTATAATGTTTTTCTTGTACTTAAAAGGATGATTAAAAAAATAATTGTATAATTAAACGAACTTACAGTGAAGTTCGATTTCAATTATGCTGTCTCGTCCGGATGGATTTAATTGTAGTAACGTTCCGTCGTACTATCCTCAACAGGCTTTAACTGAAAATTCAAAAAGCGCGCTGCCCGCTCCTATGATCGTCATTAGTTTAAAGATACAAATCTGAAAAAATCGGGTTAAGGGAGGGATTCTCCATCCGGACGAGACAGCATAATTGAAATCGAACTTCACTGTAAGGTCGTTTAATTATACAATTATGCAACGTCTCATCCGGATGGATTTAATTGTAGATTTAAAGCTCAGATTTGTTGCAGAAGAACTGGAAAAATTCCTTATATTTATTTTCCAAAAAAGAAAAAATATGAAAGGGTTTTACTCAACTGTGGAGGATTAACTGAGTTAAAAAGAAAATAAATTATTAAGATCATAATTTCAAGCAGTCATGAGAGAATATGAGTGAGGACACATGACGTAAACAAAACGGTATGTCAAGAAATAGGAATAGTGATAACGTTAAATAAAATGAATTATGTGCTTATATAATTTATATATTAATTATGTGCCAATGTTTGCGCCAAAACTGGACTGTGGGGAACCCGAAAAGAGATAAACAGAGATTTGCAACCTTTTCTACGAAGATCTGCAGTAGAGTTAAGATAAACTCGCGTTAAGGTAAAAACGCAAAGCTCCGGCTTATTCAAAAAGGGCTTGAATGAAAGCAATGGCTGAAGTCTCCCGATCCCAGAGGTCTTCAAACGAGAGGGAATTTTGATAATCAAGGAATCAGAAAAATGAATATTAAAAATCTGGATGGCTGCAAGGGTCTGCATCCTCTGTGCCGTAGTAAGTGCAAGGAGAGTAATAAGCTTTCTTGATAAAAGCTCTAATGAAAGATCTTCGTGAGGATATAAAGTGGCCAAATGGTCTATCACTGGGCAGGGATATCCATACATAATCATAACGTGGACGTTGAGGCTTCAGGGCTGCAACTCCCTTGAAGAACCTCTTAACGAGAGGGTGAGAGCCCATCTCGACCAAAGAGATAAGCGAAATAGCTGAACGGTAAGTGTTCAGAGTAGCATAAGAAACCACCTTTGTAAGACACGAAGAAAGAAAATCTAAAAAGGAGGCCACTGACGGAGCGAAAAAACTAATTTCTCTCTCTTAGCAAAAAAGCCACCAAAGCTTAATGGGCTTCGCATATTGAGCTATTGTACACTTCCGAGAGAGAGGCGAGGGTTGTGGCTAGTGCCTGGCGTGGAGTCCCCTTGAGTAAAAAAGTCTGCCGGATAACTTTGCGGCAATCAGGGAAATCCTGGTCCAGGCTGGGTGAACATTCCTGGAAGGAGATGACAACATATTAATATCCGGATCGAAACGAATCGGCTAATCGATCATGATTCGATTAAATAAAGGGAACCATGGTTGAGCTGGCCACCAAGGCACAACAACCACCCCCTCCCCCCTAACGGTGATAATTTTGTGTAGAACCCTAAGTATTAAGATAAAATGAGGGAAAGCATAAAAATAAAACAACAACAATTAATACATTCTTGACCACGCATTACTAAATAGTAAAGGAATAAACTTCAGTTTTGCCTCTTAACGGTCAAGCCTTGGATCTTTTTGCTAATCAATGATCTGCGCAATCGCAGTACACAATTAAATACAAGGTGCGTCGACACAGTCGAACTTGAAACGCAAATCACTAACATGAAATCAACCTGATTCCAAATGTTAGTGTTAATAATAAATATTATAAATATGTAGATGATATATTCCTAGTCGCTCCAAAAATAAAAATTCACACAATCCTGGAAGTGTTCAATAACTATCATCCAAGATTGAAATTCACTTATGAGATGGAAAAAGATTCCTCCATCCCATTTTTAGATACTATGGTTGTTCGTCAAAATAACTTCCTCATCACAAACTGGTATCGCAAACCTACCTTTTCGGGTCGATACATTAATTATTTTTCCAATCATTCTTTTAAGTACAAGAAAAACACTATAATCAATTTGGTTGATAGGGCCATCTTACTGTCGGACTCTCAATTTCATAATGATAACATTAACATAGTCAAAAAAATCCTGCATAATAATTGTTTTCTTACACACATTACTAACAACTATATAAAAAGATGATTAAACTTATTACGGCATCGACCCATCAACAACTCTTCTAATCACAACACCTTTGACGTAAAAAACTGTATCATCCCATACACCAACAAACTCAGTGATAACATTGAACACTCGTTAAAAACCACTGGTTTGAGCATTGCATTTACGGTTTCCAACAAGCTAAATTCTTTCATAAAAAAGGGAAAAGACACACTAGATGTTGCAAAACACACTGAATTAGTCTATAAATTAGATTGTTCAAATTGCAATGCTTGCTATATCGGTCAAACTAAGCGACATTTAGGTACTCGCATTAAGGAACATTGCCATAACATAAAAAAACACCCATCCAATCACTCAGTTGTTAGCAGTCATCGTGTGTCTCACACCCATGAATTCGATTGGAATAATCCAAAAATTCTGCATAAAGAAAACTATACAAGAAAGCGTGAGATTGCTGAAATGTTTTTCATTAAGAAACACAATTCGGCCATAAATTTACAACGAGATACAGAAAATCTATCAGCAGTATACGATTGTCTGATTAAAATTGTATAATCTTCATGCAGGTGTAAATTTTGCGCCTCATTTTAAAATTGTTTTTACTTTAGCAAATTGTTTAGTTCTCCCTCTTACGGCGTTCGTTTGCTTTTATCGTTTGACCCTGACAATAACTGTCATGCTTTATCACTCAGTTTGAGTTTAGCAGTCATGAACAGCTGACACATATTCTATAGCTAGACATTTTTGTAACATCTCACTTTTATTTCATTTTATTTTATTTTATTATATAATGTAATTCTTGAGTCATTATCTCGAATTGTAAGTAACAAATTTGACAACTTTTATATACATATTGTAACACATTTTATTGTATTGTTTCTGGTTTTATTATATTGACAGATACACTTAAAAAGAACCAAATCCTATGGTCGAAACGTTGTGTTTTTTAATAAAGGTATCAATTGCCAGTTTGCACGTCAATTATTGCCTCTTTTTTCCTGAGTTTAATATCACTGGCAAAGAGAAGATTATTCATATATTCGTTGTATAAACGTTTTACTGTATATGAAAATAAATTTATAAATATTTAAAAACTGGAAAAATTTTTAAACAGAAAACGTAACACACATACACCTGTGTAGATCTTCATGTATATGTATGTGTGTATAAATAAAAATAAACATATACACAATATAAATAAACATATACACAAAATAATTTAATATAATCAAAAATTGTGCCAACTAAACCAGAATTTAACATATTATTCTTATTACTACAATATGTTTTGATATTATAAATTATTATTATAAATGTATATTCAATAAAGAACAATATGGTTTTGTGCTGTAACATAATCGTAAAGTCTCTCCATTTCTCTTACAATTGCCTTGAAGAAAACAGAATATTCCTGGGTACAACAAATTTTTATAACAAATTTTTGAAGATGTAAACGGACATATACAAAGCAAACGGACATATACAAAGCAAAATGTTTAAACAAAAAATATAATACAAAAAATGTTATTAAAAGATAAAAAGATATTTAACTGATAGATCAAATTAAATTGTACGACAAAAGACTATATGCATGATCTATTAAAGATTCTCAAATAATCTAGAACATTTCGTATTCATATACATTAGCAAAGATATTCCTTTTTGTACTGTTTTCCGGGAAATTACTAAACTCTTTTTGCGTGAAACCTGTATATTATATAATATATTAGATTGTATTATATAAATTTTATGTTTTGCTTATCCTATCATAAACCTGTTTATAATGTACAATAAGCTCATACTTTCTTTCTATTTTTGCATTTAGCAATTAAATTGAAGCTTGAAGAATTTTATTTGTTAATCATATAAAGAGTAATCAATTCTTTTCTAGGGGTCTTATCTTCCGATGGTTATTGTAAACCGTTTGACGAGAAAGGCAACGGATATATGCGCAGCGATACGATCGCAGTAGTGTATCTGCAAAAGGCAAAAGATGCAAGAAGAGTATATGCGACCTTTGTACACGGTAAAACAAATTGCGATGGGTTTAAAGAAGAAGGTATTACTTTCCCATCGGTCGAAAAACAAAAAATGTTGTTGAATGAATTTTATGAGGAATGTGAAATCACGCCCAATGATTTATCTTACATGGAGGCTCATGCAACCGGTACTTTTGCCGGTGATCCCGTGGAAATTATGGCCATTGACCAAGCTTTGTGCGCTAACAGAAACACTCCCTTTATGGATGGGCTCGATAAAATCGAATCTTGGACATTCCGAACCTGCTAGTGGTTTTTGCCAAATCGCAAAGGTATTTTTGTAATAAAATGATTTATATTGAGACTTTACTTAAAATGGTTGCAGTAATTTATATTTCCTTGTATATAGTTATAATTATAATAATACATATATAGCGATTATTAGTTGTAATTATTACTAGCAAAAAGGAATGATTTTTTAAAGGTGTTATTAACAATGGAAACTGGCATAATTACGCCTACTATACATTTCACACGTCCACGAAAAGATTTGACTGCTATTATGGAAGGGAGAATAAAGATTATCACTGAACCAACGAAATGGGAGCTTGGTTATGTAGCTATTAATTCTTTTGGATTTGGCGGAGCTAACAGCCACATATTATTAAAGCCAAATCTTAAACAAAAAATCAACAATGGAACCCCGAATGATAATTTACCTAGGCTTGTAGTAGTATCTGGACGTACAAAGGAAGCAGTTAAAATCATTTTAGATGACGTAAGCAAATAGTATAATAGCAAAATAGTATGATATCTTATTATTAGTATTTATTATTATATCCTTTATTTTAGAAATGTTTTAAACATTTAATTTTTATAATTCATTTTATATTTAATAAGACATACTTTTAAAAGCGTTTTATGTACTTGACGTAAGTTTTTCACTAGGTTTACACAAGTAATAAAATTTTATATTGTTACTTTATTGTTTTTACTGCTTTTTGGAATAAAATTCTTAACAATAGTTTCTAAAATGTTTATTAGCATAGAAAATAATTATTAGTACTAACTTAAATATGCAAGATGAAGTTTCTGAGCTTTAGTAAAAAGATTATAAGATCAATATCGTTGTATCTCAAACATTTCATTAATTTAAGTCAATTTTTTGTTCAACAGTTCATTAATTTAATTTAATAAACTACGAATCAATTATATATATTGTTGCGCTCGCGCACGCTTCTCGCACACTCGCGCACTCACTCCGCGGCACTCTCGCGGAAAGAAACGACTCGGTTATATAAAGAAAGCGAACGATTTATTTAGGAGTAAAGATACAAAACGTCTTTTTAGTTTGACAGGCCGTCAACAACAACAACATGACAACGCGCCTGGCAACGCGTAAACAGGCGTCGCCAGGGAACAGGAAACATCCTCCGGTACGCATCTTCATTGCGTACCGGATAATCGGGCGCGGGCGCAACACTGCCCCCCTTCTTCCAGATTGTCGCCCCGACAATCCAAGAGGGGCAGAAGAAGATCCTCTTCTCCCAACCGGCTCCAGGGCGGTTCTACTCCAAGTAGACCCCCAACCGGCTCCAGGGAGACGCAGCCTCGCGACCTTCTCCCAACCGGCTCCAGGGTGGCTCAACCCTCCTCACGGGTATCGTGTTGGCCCCCAACCGGCTCCCAGGGGGAAGCCGCGGAATCTTCCTCACCGCCGCCCATATCCCTCTCGATGCCTGAGTCCTGTCTCTTGCGTCTTGACTCTTGAGTCTTGACTCTTGCGTCTTGACTCTTGAGTCTTCGTTCTTCGGACAAGGGGGGTAATAAACTTCCTGAGGTACCAACGTCCCGCAGGACTCCCCTAGTCCCTGCCTCGGCATTCGCCCCAAGGCCCACGGAAAAACCTCAGGCGAAAAACCGTGGGCGAGGCAGTCTTCTTTTCCGGAAAGAGAACTCATCCCAGGAAAAGAAAGCTCCAGGCTCCGGAGACGTTCGCACGGCTCTGCCGGACATCCTCCAGCCCCGTGCCACGCGCCTTCTTTTTCCTAAGAAGAACGAAAAACACAGTAACTCGTAACAAAAACTTAACTCTAAAAAAGCAAACGGTACATTCCCTACGGGTTCCGACTCCCCCTCCTAAACTCCTCAAATTTTAAACCGTCTAGATCCTGGACGGTCTCCAGGACGGAGCGCGCCTTCCCCCGCAAGCACGAAGCGAGAGCGACTGCCTTAAAGGAATCGCCCCAACGATTCGCTCGCGCAACCAAATCAAATTGAAGAAGGAACTCCCTCAGCGGAACCGAGCCATCAAAGGTATCGGGCCTGAGTTTCGTCGCGAACTCGGAACTCTCGCCGTCCGCACACGCCGGAACGTGCCTCAAATCCGCGCGCCCCGCGTCAACGCTCCCGCAGACCGGAACGCGCCCCACGACACCGCCTTCGCCGACCGAAACGCGCCCCGAATCCGTTCGCCCCGCGTCTCCGCTCTCGCGCAAGTTCGCATCTCTGTTAAAGGAAAGACTTAGCTGATTCGTGCGGAGGATCCGCAGTTCCTCGCCGTGCTGTCGCAGCTGCTCCGCGAGTTCCTCTTCCCTGCGCGCCTGCTCCTCACGTAGCCGATGCAGCTCTTGGAGGACGGCCTCGAGAGCGCTCGACTCCGTCGCATCCGCCTCCGCAGCTCGGGAGCGAGTCTTCATCGGAGAGCGCGTTGTCGCCATCTCCCTCGCAATCTCGCAGAAGTTCGTTGTCCGTCCGTATCCCGGAGGGGCCCCCAAAATGTTGCGCTCGCGCACGCTTCTCGCACACTCGCGCACTCACTCCGTGGCACTCTCGCGGAAAGAAACGACTCGGTTATATAAAGAAAGCGAACAATTTATTTAAGAGTAAAGATACAAAACGTCTTTTTAGTTTGACAGGCCGTCAACAACAACAACATGACAACGCGCCTGGCAACGCGTAAACAGGCGTCGCCAGGGAACAGGAAACATCCTCCGGTACGCATCTTCATTGCGTACCGGATAATCGGGCGCGGGCGCAACAATATATTTGTTCTTACTCTAGCCCTTAATTTAAATAAAAAGAAATTTAATTATTTATATATTGTCAAGCGATATGATGGCAAGTATATAAAAAGCGACTCATCACTAAACGTGACTATATCACTATATAACGTATTCATAATTTTTACATTACAAGCTTTACATTATAAGCTTTTGAATAATATGAAGTACTGGAAAAGCACTTTTGTAAAATAGAATATTAACATTTTCTTTCTTTGTGTAAAATTATTCCACATAAGAATGAGGGTTTTCCTGTCTAAATTTTTTCCTTATATCGAATGCAGGTGCGAAATCGACCAGTAGACGCAGAACACATATCTCTATTACATCATATTCATAATGATAATATAGAAGGTCACCTTTATAGAGGATACATGATAACTGGATCTAAAATATCTCATGGTACAATTAGTAAAATGGAGCACTGTGAAAATGGAGCACATGAAAAAAGGTCGATTTGTTTTATATTTTCTGGACTAGGATCTCAATCGTTTGTAATGAGTAAGTATATATCACAGATTTATTACAGATTGCGATATATTGTTAATATATATTGTAAATATGTTGTTAATAAAACATTTTATTAAAATGTTAATAGGTCGAGCTCTAATAAAATTCCCAGTGTTTACCAAAGCACTTCAGAAATGCGATACTGTTTTGAGCACTTACAATATATTACTTACAGATATTTTAACATAAATCTTCGAAAATATAAGTATCTTCGATAATATCGTGAATTTACTTTTAGCTCTCGTTGGACTGCAGGTAAGAAAGGAAACCTCTTTTTTTGTTATTTCATAAATATATTTTGAATATACCCTATTAAATATAATATTCAAATTGTTATTTCATAATTATAATTATAACAAAAATGGGAAAATATTTCTTTATGAATTGCAGATTGGAATGGTCGATCTTTTAAAATCTATCGGTATTGTTCCTGACTTTATAATCGGTCATTCTATTGGTGAACTAATTTGTGGATACGCCGATGGTTGTTTAACAGCCGAGGAAACGATTTTGTTGGCATATTTTATCGGTTTAGCGTTTCATGAATCAAAAATAATTAATGGTTCCATGGCTGAAATTAATCTCGACCTTGAAACCATGAAGAATATGTGTCCTTCGGACATTGATATAGCTTGTTGCAATAGCTCCTCTAATTTTATCGTGAGCGGACCAACAGATTCTATAAAAGCCTTTCTCGCCAAATTACGGGTATATTAGTTACATAACATATTATAATATTATCTGTTTAGCTTTTTTAAATCTAAGAATCAAATCTAAAAATCTAAGAATCAAAGTTAAGTCATAGAATTGATAGTTAGGTAAATATTAATGGTAATGATTAACACTTTGAAACAATAATCAACAACACGTTTTATTTATTCTTTTAGGATAATAATATTGCTGTAAAAGAGATTTCTTGTGGTTATATACCTTTTCATAGTCATTATATCAAATCTGCTATATTAAAGTCTGAAGAATACTTAAATCGAATATTACCACAAAGAAAGTTTCGCAGCTCAAAGTGGCTAACAACATCTGTTCATGAGTATTCGAATGCACTTTTACCTTTATGTTCAAAATATTATACAAATCATTTGTTATCACCGGTATCATTCACAAAGGCGCTACGTTCGATCCCAAGAGATTCAGTAACGATTGAGATATCACCTCAGAACATTCTTCAATACATTTTAAAGAATTCTTTATACTCTACAGTAACAAATGTAGCGTTATATGAACGTACCGAAGATCACAATAATGAGATATTTTTAGAATCAATCGGAAAACTTTATAATGCAGGATTGCAGCCACAAATTGCAAATTTCTATCCGGCAGTAGAATTTCCTGTGAGTCGCGGTACCCCAATGATTTCTCCTCTTGTAAGGTATGCATATTTTGCGTTTATGTACAAATGAACAAATAACAGAATAGCGGAAATTTTTATGGACTTTGAAACACTTTTCAAGTAAATTATAGCAGTTACCAAAATATGTTTAATAAAATACATAATGTTGAATTACATTTCTGTATTTTTTCAAGCGGTGTCGATAAGGAATTTAGTTTTTTATTACTCTGTGTTAGAACTACCCTTCTTGCTTTTGAAAAATTTTGAACATACATATTTGAACATACATACTATATTTTATACCGTACGATCATTTTCTTTGCCAGTAGAAATTAAAACTCAAATGAAAGGAGACTAGTTGACGTCAAACTGGCATATAATTGATGAGCTACGAGCCGACTTGGTTTGTCAGACTTACACCGCAATGATTCACCAATTTGTTGAAATCTAAATTCGATTTCCACTTAGGGGTAAATAAATCTAAACTTATAAGATGAAGAATTTATTGCGAAAAATATTACCTCAGCCAGGATTCAAATCTGGAACTCCCCCATTCCGTACGGGTGTCATACCAATTCGACCACCGAGGCATGTGATAATATTTATCGCAATAATATATGTCAGTTTGACGTCAACTAATCTCTTTTCATTTGAGTTTTAATTTCTACTGGCAAAGAAAATGATCGTACGGTATAGTTATATCTCACCAATGACTTAAAAATTTGGTGTCCCTCACTAGAGGCGCTGCCTGAGAAAAGCGTTTCTTTTAGTATACTTATTATTGTGATAAATATTATCACATGCCTCGGTGGTCGAATTGGTATGACACCCGCACGGAATGGGGGAGTTCCAGGTTCGAATCCTGGCTGAGGTAATATTTTTTGCAATAAATTCGTCATCTTATAAGTTTAGATCTATTTACCCCTAAATGGAAATCGAATTTAGACTTCAACAAATTGGTGAATCACTGCGGTGTAAGTCTGACAAACCAAGTCGGTTCGTAGCTCACCAATTATATGCCAGTTTGACGTCAACTAGTCTCCTTTCATTTGAATACTATATTTTATTTTAAGTACAGAAAGTATACAAAGCTATCGAAAGTAGTATTTCGTGTGGAAGGTTAAAAAACCTATGTGAAATCATAAAATAATAGTTTTTGTTTTGTGTTGCATTCATCAGACAATATGGAAAAGCTCTTGCATTGCTTGAAAAGTTGAAAACCTATGCGGTGCTGTGCAGTCATTAGACAATTCATTTCATTTACTTATACTATTAATAATCTTTTAATAAATAATGAGTAATTAAAAAGCTTGTTAAAATGTTACAATTGGCATTACGATTTTGATGATATAAATAAAGATCAAATCATTGAAAAGAAGTTTCCTTTTTAACAATTTTTCCAACATAATGTCCAATGGTTTTTATTCCAACACACAGAATAAATATACTTATAGACTGTCTAATATTCTTAAGAGTGAAAGAAAAGTTGAAATATTAAAATCAATAAATTTCACAATTAGTAAATTTTATAAATTAAATCAATCAATTTCAATGATAAATAAACGACTAATTTGTTTATGGGTGTTTTACATAATGAATTTTATTGATGTTTGTAGATGGGATCATTCCGAAGATTTCTATGTATTTCGATTTCTTAATGAAAAAGTAATTGACAAAAGAGAAATGATTATCAATATTGATGTAGATGATGTGGAATTCATATATTTGACGGGTCACGTCATTAATGACAAAAATTTATTTCCGGCTACGGGATATCTTTTCTTTCTCTGGCGGATGATAGCGTCTTTAAAAAAACAAGAATACGTCAGTGTACCAATTGTATTTGAGGACGTCAATTTTATTCGTGCTACAGTGTTATCGCAACAAAATGAGATCGAATTAACTTTTTCGATCCAAGAAGGTAATATTACGCAAACAGTTAATTTTCCCATTAAGTATAACATATAAATATTTATTTTCATGTTATACTTAAAGTGTAAATTATATACGGACCAGAATAACTAAAATAAGCACACAAATAGTTTTTCTTATTTTCTTCTACGGAATAAACTTTATTCTTTTATAAGACACTCAGTCACATATCGATATATTTTTGTTATTCACTTGATTTCTTATAACATATTATGTTTAAAAAATTTATATCACTATCTAGGTAGCAACAGATTCGAAATACTTGAAGGAGATAGTGTTGTTGTTACTGGAATAGTACGAATTCCAACCAATATTGAAAATGAAAAAATATCTGCTGATCTTACTGAATATGTCGATGATGAAGAAGAAATGAGTACAAACGACATCTATAAGGAATTAAGACTTCGTGGTTATCAATACACCGGTGCATTTCGTGGATTAAAAAGCACGTCGGTTACGGGATCAAACGGTCATATCACATGGATATCTAATTGGGTAACATTTATGGATAATATGTTACAAATGCTGATTTTAGGAAAAAATACAAGAAGTCTTTTAGTTCCAACAAGAATTCGGAAACTGATAATTGATCCGAAATATCACATACAGCTAATTCAAGATGACCCAATTGAAAACAGAAGTATGTAAAAACAGTGATACAATAGGGTCAATTGCTTAACAAATCAATTTCATTTTCACGATTTGCAGAATTTCCTGTTCGTTATTACAAATGTTTGGACGTTATAATATCTGGAGGAATAGAAATTTGTGGCCCTGTGGCTACACCTATATCTCGCCGACAAAAAACAGTTAACACTGTTCTTGAAGAATATAAATTTATTGCTCATCGTGATTTAGAAACTATGTCGTTACAAGATGCAATAAGAATGGCAGTGCACCTTGCACTCGAATGCTACAATATGACGAATGTCAAAATTATCGAATTTGTCGATGATAGTGACGAAGTGATACCAGAAGATTTAAATTCTCCACTTGTTAGTGAAATCTTAAATAATTTACCGCAGATTCGACATCACACCAGACTTGTGACGGCCCACGACAAGTTCCCAAATATCTCTTTGTTGCCCAACGACGTCTCTACAACGGACATTACTAAGTTGTCAAAAGAAGAGAATTGTTTGATGGTCTTTGGTTTCGATATTTTGACAAAAAATAACAAGAAATTATATAAACAGTTGCTGTCTCTGCTAATGCCACAGGGTTTTCTTCTGACTCTGGAAAATTCCAGTGCAGTCTACGATTATTCATGCCTGAATGCATATGAATTGGATGTCATACTGGAGAAACGAACAAATGACAAGACGCTTTTACTATTAAGAAAAAGGCAAAATATTACGAGAAACCAACAAATTGTACATGTAAACAATTACGAGTTTACGTGGGTAGATGAACTGAAATCAATCATAAGTTTACAAAACGAGGCTAGTACAGAAACGAGGATCATACTTGTTGCGGAAGGAGATTTCGAATGCGGCTTATTGGGTCTTATTAATTGTTTGCGAAAAGAACCAGGAGGCGAAATACTTAGAAGCGTATTTATTCAAGATGACAAAAAGCCTGGTTTTTCTTTGAAAGAACCATCGTACATGAGACAGCTACAGTTGGACCTACCTGTCAACGTTGTACGTTCCGGTAACATTTGGGGATCTTACAGACATTTCTCATTACCTTCTTTGGAACCAAAATACGTACAGAATGCTTATGTTACACAGATGGTGCGTCAAAAAGTTTTGTTGTATTAATTTAATTGTAAACATGATAATTATTTAAAACTTATTTTAAACAGGTACAAGGAGATCTGAGTACTCTCTGCTGGACAGAGAGCAGAATATCTTGCATTCAGCACGAAAACCTTGTTAGTGTAATTTATGCGCCTCTCAATTTTAAAGATGTATGTTGGCTACTGGTAAACTAAGCGCTGAATTTTTGTCCGAACGTGGTAACGAATGTTTAATTGGTTTGGAATTTGTTGGTTTCGATACGCAAAGACAGAGAGTAATGGGATTATGTTCACATGGGTAAAATATAAAATATCGCAATACACATATCTAATAAAGAAAATGGAACTTAAATTTTTACAAATCGTAGTAGCTCGATTCTATTTTATATTAATATTATTACTATATATAGCAAAATGGCTCATTAAATTCAAAATAAATGTGGATTTCTTGCCTTTTGAGCACAATTATAGGGTAATAGAAAAAATTTTTAATAAACATAACAAAAAATACCAAATTTCAATTACTTATTAACAATTAATAAAGTGGATAAATTATAAATGAATTGAATTGAAACAAAATTAATGTATAAATAGAATTCAGTCAAATAAAGTATCGAAAATAAAAAACGAAATTATAAATTATAAAATTGATCCCAAACGCGTTTCAAACTCACAGAGTCCTCTTCAGCGGGAGTTAAAACAATAAAATATCTAACTTACATCTAAAAACGAGTTAATATACAATACAATATAATACAATATGCTCATGACAGTGAGCATGTCGCAGTCCATAATATAAAATTAGGTTTCGTAAGATCGATCGGATTGTTGAATCGCTGTGAAGGAATGACCGTAAGGGCAGACAGTTTCCCAATAAGAAATTTAAGAGTACATTGTCAGATGTTGTCTTATAATTATTCATCGTGGAAATGATTAGTGCAGTTGACAACTTTAATCATTTCCACGATGAATAATTATAAGACAACATCTGACAATGTACTCTTAAATTTCTTATTGGGAAACTGTCTGCCCTTACGGTCATTCCTTCACAGCGATTCAACAATCCGATCGATCTTACGAAACCTAATTTTATATTATGGACTGCGACATGCTCACTGTCATGAGCATATTGTATTATATTGTATTGTATATTAACTCGTTTTTAGATGTAAGTTAGATATTTTATTGTTTTAACTCCCGCTGAAGAGGACTCTGTGAGTTTGAAACGCGTTTGGGATCAATTTTATAATTTATAATTTCGTTTTTTATTTTCGATACTTTATTTGACTGAATTCTATTTATACATTAATTTTGTTTCAATTCAATTCATTTATAATTTATCCACTTTATTAATTGTTAATAAGTAATTGAAATTTGGTATTTTTTGTTATGTTTATTAAAAATTTTTTCTATTACCCTATAATTGTGCTCAAAAGGCAAGAAATCCACATTTATTAATATTATTCATTAATAATACATTATAATAATAATATTATTCATCAATAATGCATTATAATATTTATATTATTTATTAATAATACATTCATGTTTATTTTAATTTAACTTTCATTAATTTCAATTTAACATCAAATCAAAAATACTTGTAACCTAATCAAACACATACATAATAATAATCAATAAAAAACAGGATTAAAATATATAATTATTAAATATATAATCAATAAGAAATTAAAAACTATATACATTTGAAATTTATATAAATAAAATTCTGTATATTTTATACACTGTTATACAAAATTATTTTGAAGTAACGTTTAAATGATAACACCAAAATTCCAAAATTTTTATGTATAGAGGAATAGCGAACATTCTCGTGGCTGATAAATATCTCAGTTGGGTTATACCTGACAAGTGGACAATGGAAGATGCAGCGACAGTTCCGTGTGTGTACAGCACGTGCTACTATGCTTTGTACATAAAGGGAAAAATGAAGAAAGGAGACAAAGTGTTGATCCATTCTGGTACTGGAGGCATTGGTCAAGCTGCGATCTATCTTGCGCTTCACGAAGGTTGCGAAGTATTTACGACAGTTGGAACTGTCGAAAAGCGACAATTTATTAGAGAAACATTTCCTTCTATACCCGAAAACCACATCGGAAACTCTCGAGATACAAGCTTTAAACAAATGATTATGAAACTTACGGGAAGTCGTGGAGTGGATATTGTATTGAATTCCTTAGCCGAAGAAAAGTTGCAAGCATCTGTTCGCTGCTTAGCGAATAATGGCCGTTTTTTGGAAATCGGAAAATTCGATATGATTTCCAATAATTCTTTAGATTTATCTTATATCTTTTCCAAAGGTATCAGTTTTTATGGTATTTTTTTAGATAAATTGTTTGATTCAAGCATAGAACAAAAGTCAATATTGTGGAGAAAAATAACCAAAGGTTTAAAAAATGACGTTATTAAACCACTGTGTAGAAAAGTCTTTGAAAAAAATGAAATAGAAGCTGCTTTTAGGTACATGGCCGCTGGAAAACATATTGGCAAGGTAAAATAATTCCTTATTATACATAAATAATCAATTATATTATCAAATCACATAGAAACATTTTGTTTCGTTTAACTAATACTGTAAAGATTGTAATAAGTGTTATTTTGTTACATTAAATTTAACTTTAAGTTCTTTGCTTATATTAATGCGTAACATTAATTAGACATTTTTTGTTATTATAAAAAGTAACATAATTTTGCTCGTTTCTGTCTTAAGTATTACAAATAATTGTTATTGTCTAAGTATTACAAATAAAATGTTATTCTTTGCAATAAAATTAAACATAAAATGCAATATTAAAATCAATAATATAATTGATTGAAAAGAGGTACATAACAATATAAATAAGATAAGAAAAGTAAAATTTATATTTTATTAGATTTTGTAGACTTTATAGTAATAATTATATTTTAATTTATTGTTTGTAGATAATTATAAAAGTTCGGGATGAAAATGAACCTTTGGATGCTCCGCTACTCGCTCATCCTCAATATTACTGTCAGGAACATAAATGTTACGTTATTTTGGGTGGACTAGGTGGTTTTGGTTTAGAACTAGCAGACTGGTTGACTCTCCGAGGTGCAAAAAATCTGATTTTGACATCTCGAACTGGAATTAGCACAGGTTATCAGCACTCGAGAGTAAGGTTGTGGCGATCTTATGGCGTGGATGTCCAGATCGTTAAAGTCGATGATACTATGAAACATGAAGACTGTGAATCTGTATTAAAACTTGCTGAAAATAAAGCACCAGTGGACGCTATATTTAATCTTGCCGTTGTGTTAAAAGATTGTGTATTCCAGAACCAATCACCACAAACATTCGAAGATTCATTTAAATCAAAAGCATGGCTAACAAAGAAAATGGACGAATTGTCGAGAAAAATCTGTTTACAACTTCGACATTTTGTCGTTTTTTCCTCTATTTCATGTGGAAGAGGAAACGCGGGCCAGACAAATTATGGGATGGCTAATTCCGTAATGGAGAGAATTTGCGAAAACAGGATGAAAGAAGGATTACATGGTTTAGCTATACAATGGGGTGCTATTGGTGACGTTGGACTAGTTGCAGATATGCAAGAAGACAACAAAGAACTTGTTATTGGAGGCACATTGCAACAACAAATATCCTCTTGCTTGGACACATTAAATGTATTCTTATTACAAGACCGAACTGTCGTAAACAGTATGGTTGTTGCTGAAAAAGCAAAAATTGGCGGATCAATGAATATTTTTGAAACTGTTGCTCATATCATGGGTAAGCAAATTTATACAATGCTACAAATTTATACAATGAAAATTAAATATAATGCTATGAAAAAGAGTAAAATCGAACAATTCCCCGTTTATGTCCTTTACATTATTTCAATGTTTTTTTAGCATTTTGCAATATTCGAAAACTTTTTAATAATTTTCAAAATTTTGGAAAATGTATTTTGTGCTATTTACAATAAATAATTATGAATGTTCCCAATGAGTATTAAAATAATTGAGTATATGAACACATAAACTATGTGACACTTTGAGTGTAATTAGAATTTTTACTGCTATATGAGTTTAAAAACTTAAATAGAGAAACATAAACTTTATTTAAATATATAATTCTTAATTAAAAAATAGGATTGAAGAACATAAACACAGTACCACCAAACGTTCCACTGGCCGAAATGGGTATGGATTCGATGATGGCAGTTGAAATTAAACAAACGTTGGAAAGAGAATTTGATACCTTTTTGACAACACAAGATGTCAGAGCCTTAAATTTTGCTAAACTCAACCAAATGACAATAACAACTAAACAAGAAAAGATACATGACACAAATAAAATTGATACAAGTAATTCGGAAAGTTTGGATATGCTGATTCGAATAATTAAGGATTCAGACTTGTCTCCAGATATTCTTGTAGAACTTGATACAAAGAAGGAGGTTGATCGAGGGGATATATTTCTAATACCAGGAATCGATGGATGTTCTGGTGTATATAAATCTATAGCATCGGGAATTAAATCTCCAGCAACGTGTTTGCAACATGGTGTACTTAATATTCCCGACGAAAGTCATTCAGTGATGAAGTCAGCTGTTTATTTACTGCCTGTAAGAAGTTTTGAATTCTTTGAACCTCTTATTTTGATTATTTTTTTGTAACCTATATACATAAGTAAATAATTTATAATTTATATACATAAAGTAATATTTAATAGTTACAAATCTTTCATATTACTACCTTTCATATCATACATTTACATTTATTTAGCATATGTTGAAGAAAATGGAAGATCGAAAGGAATTTTTAATAGTGGGTTATTCATTTGGAGCCCTAATTGCCATCGAATTAGCAAGATTATTAGAAGCTAATAATTTCTCAGGACGGTTAATATTAATAGATGGAGCTCCTGACCAAATAAAATTGTCGGTTGGTCGATACATAGTTTTTTCTTCACAAGAAGAATTACAAAATATAATATTACTTAGAATATTGAAAGCATATACCACATTTAACGAAGAAATGGTTAGTATAAAAAATTTTTTTTGATATTTTACTGTAAGAACTATTTAATATAAATTAAATTTTTGTAAATTTTAATATTTCTTAAAAATATGAATTTTAAACTTTAAAATATAAAACAAAATGTTTATTTTATTTTGTGCGTGCCCGTACGTGCGCGCGCGCGCGTGTGTGTGTGTGGTTGTTATAAAAATCTTATAAAAATAAACGATGTTCTCTAAATACAACAACTAAAAGGCTAATAACTGAATAATATCTTTGACGAATATGCCAAATTAATAATTCGTTTGTTACCACTAATAGAATATTATTTATCATTTAAAGATACACGATAAAGTAAATGATAATAGTATTAACAATAATTATAGTATTAACTTTTTAATGCTAAGAAACACAATAAATGAGTATTATTAATTATAGAAAAGTTTAAGGATTTTAACATAAATTTTAAAGTAAACAAGAATAACAAGATAAATTTTTTCATTGTTTCAAGAATCCAATAAATTTTTGTATGAAATAAGGATATTTTTAACTTATCATATTTTTTATTACAAAGTGCAAATATTGTTATTTACAGTTTTTGTTAGAGCTGAATAAATGTAACACATGGGATGAGAAATTAAAAATATTTTATGTGTACTTTCCGAAAGAGTTAAAAGTGACCATCGAAAATCAAAAACTTATATGTTTGACAATTTATAATCATATAATTGCTATACAAGATTATGATATATCTTCATTACCCCGACTTAAAACACCTATAACATTGCTAAAACCCACATTTCCGATTGTTTCTTTTACTGAAGAAGATTATGGTCTGCATAAGGTAGATACAATTTCAATAAAAGTCTTTGACATAAGAGTCTTTTTAAAGTAAATTTATAACAAATAACTTTCTTTCAGGTTACCGATGGTAAAATACAAATTCATTACGTGGAAGGTACTCATATCACAATGATGAACAACGATAAAATTATATCAACTATTAATGAAGAATGAGCAGAAGATAATAATATAATATAATATGTGTATACGTGTATGTGAATAGAGAAGAATCGTGATTAGAGAAAAAAATATAGTCAACAATCACGTATAAAGAAAGAAATATAATAAGAGTGATAAAAGAAGGTAAAAACGTTAGAGAATGAAAAGAAGAAAGAAAGGGGGACGAAGAGAGAGAAGTTTTATTATATATATTATATACAGGTTAAAAAGTATTTAGAACTGCTATTTAAAACTCTTTAAAAATATGCATTATAACATGAAATGTTTATAACAAAAAAATTCAAATAAAAATTTTTCGATTGGATTTCGATATATAAGATGCCGTAAAATGTAGATGTTGTAAAAACAAATAATTGAAATCCGCAAAAGTCATTAAAAGAAAAATATTCGCAGAGTTACAATGTTAAAAACTGTTTTCTTAAAAATTTTTTTATTTTTTATTTTTCACAAAAAGACAATAATTTTACATGTTATGTCTGTTTAGCATTATGTATTCCGGCATTCATATTTTTCAAAACATCTGGTACACTTTGACATTTAATGAATATAGTAATTTCATATGTACATGAAATAAATGTTAACTGTATAATCTTATTTCTGAAGCTATTGTGATAAATTTTTTAAAGAAAGATACCAGATTTATTTATATAGTTAAAATTTATTAAAATATTAAAACATAATATCAAAGTTTTACAAATTTTCAAACCAGAATTTAATTTAATATTTATTACAATATTTTTGGAAATATTTAAAAATACAATATTTTGGGAATATTTTCATTTTTCTTATTAATTGTTTCATTGAAAAGATATCATCAGAAATCTTTTATACTGCATAAATTGGAATTAAGAGATTAGACAAGTCTAGAAGGTAAAAAAAATATTAATACCTTTTTATTTGAAAAAATAATGTATACTTTTAAGATTATTTTGCTCAAGGCTTATGTCAAAATCCGATGAATTTTTTGAAGTTATGTTGATGTATTTGTCATTCTTAATGTAGGAAGAAGTAAATTTATATTTATATAAAATTAATTCCTTTTATAAATTGTGACATACTTTATCAGTAAGATTAACAGAATGAAGAAATTTGATCCAGAATTTTTTAACATCGCTGCTAAGAAGCTTATTGAATCCTAAAGAATGTTACACAAGTATACTTACGAAACAATTATCGATGCGGTTGTCGGCCCAATGATATACAAAACCACGTAACTCTATACAAAAACTTTTTATAAAAATAGCTGTTTGTGTGTTTCTCATAGTTTTTCTTTGTTGAAAGATTAAAAATAGACGAAGAATATGTGAGGAATAGAGAGATGAGTTGAAGAATTCGATGTAAACCAAGTCCCACTTAAGCATGTTGAAGTGAATGAATGATTTGATTGAATGAAAATTACATAAAATTAATAAATTTTGATATATTTTACTTTATTATTCAGTACTTCATAAATAAATAAAAAAATAAATAAATTATCTTTATAAAAAGTATAAATATTTTAGTACGATAAAGTGATGCACTAAATTGTACCATTGAGGAATTTTCAAAAATAAGAAATTTTTCCTAATGTAATTGGAGGTTTCGATAGATCGCACATCAAAATTACTGCTTCAAATGAAGATGCTACTTCATATATTTGTAGGAAATAATATCACGCTATTCACTTGCAAGCCGTATGTAATGCAAAATCTGTGTTCACACATTGCTATACAGAGCATGTTGATTTTGTACACAATGCGAGAGTATTCAGAAATTCTACAATTGCTAATTGTATTGCGATGCCTAATAAATATTTTCCCTTTGATACTCATATTATAGCAGATGCTATATATGCAATTCATCCGCATGTGATGATTCCATTCAGAAATAATGATCATCTTACAGAACTTAAAAAAAATTATAATTTTTATTTATCCTCAATTAGAATGACCATAGAATGAGCTTTTATTAAAAGTTTGGTTTTGCATTTTATTAGACTGTTTATCTATGACAGATATTTAGAAAATACCATAAGTTTCAAGTTTTAATACATTCAAAATGCCATACTTGATGTAATAGGAACTGGAGTTGAATTAAGCAACATTAAAAAAAGTAGAATTATGTATGAATTAAATATATAAGCTAGAATTAAATATAAACTAGAAATTAATGTTATATGATTAGAAATTAATGGCAATTGTTTAGCATTCATTTAATATCACTTAATATTTATAAGTTTGTATTTGACAGTTTGATTTATTTATTTTATTTTTTTTGTCTTAAAATTATAAATCAGCGATTCTGCTAAGACTTTAACTTTCTTCTTATTTTACATTTCTATTTCTGCATTTACATTTCTATATTACATTTATATTATAACACAATTATACTGTATTTAATATATGTATATATAACCGCGTCAAAAAGTATCTTTGCAAAATAGTATAGTATTATTAACTCTAAAAAACTATTAAAAAACCTATTTCCAAAAGAGTGTGATATTAATCTACATTCTACACACATAAGTTATTTTAATCCAAACAAAATTGTTTATTTTAAACCATAAAAAAACTATAAGTTATTTAATTATACGTTCTTCAAAAATAATGATATCAACAAAATTGTGCTAAGTAAAAATAAAAATTTTAAAAAATATTTTTAAAAAAGTTACAAAATAATAAAAAAATAGTTTTAATTTTTTTTAGTATATCCTACTAAAATACTGATATTGTTAAAACTTCGCATATATTCAAAGTCGATTCGGTATTCATGACCACAGTGTATAATAGCAAGATGCGGTTGGTAACAGCATCAGCGTTGCGCTCACGCGTAGCAACAAGAGCGATGCTCTCTTTTATTCGTCTAGCGTCCCAACGCGCGATTTTCAGTTGTCAGGGAAGTGAGCGTTTGAGTCAGTTTCTGTTCGACCACGAGACGTCTCGCGTGGTAGTTCTTACGTAACGAAAGAATAAAAGTAGAGTGATTCGTAATTGTGTAATAAATACATAGTTATTAGTGCCTTACAAGCACTGAGTATTGGTGCTTTACAAGCACATAGATATCCGCGCCTCACAAGCGCATAGATATTGGTGCCTCACAAGCACACAGATGCGCATCCTCTGAAAGTCGGACGGGCCGTTCGTTATTCGTTGGTTTCACCAACCTTACAAGATGTGATTTCATTACTCTACGAGTAATTTGTATCTGCGCTTATCATAGATGATCTCTACGAGTAATCTGTATCTGCGCTCATCATAGATGATATTCATAAGATAAATAACCGCTTTCATGACATTCTTGCATGATACTTTGCATTCAAAATATATTACATGTGTTCTATGCTGTGTTAAGCGCCACCAATAAGGCTGCTATATAAATAATATTTCTCAAAATCTAACTGATAACTTATGTATTTCTTGTCATATTCTGTTATGTGTACTTGTATTATTGATCATAACTAATTATGTGTTTCATTTATGTTTATCGTAACATACTATTTTATGACTGTAATCTTCGTTAACAGTTATTGTTCTTGTATATTATATACTTGATTTGTAATTTAATTTGATGAAACGTGATTGAGTTTGTCTAATTATGAAACGTTAAATATCTTTTTTAATAAAATCCTAAATTAGTCTTGAAATAATATATACGAGATTTGTTAAATATCAATAAGAAAAATCAATTGTGTTTATGAATATAGTTGTATGTTATAACACTCTGTATGGTAAAATCTTACTAAATATAATTGATATTATTATTCTTTACAACTTTCTAATTTCTTGTGGTATTTTTATAGTTAACATAATCTCTTGGTTAATACAATTCAATGGTTTATCGTATTTAAATCTAATAAAATATTTTGTCATTTAATATTATTTTTAAGAAAAGGAATTATTACTATTATTATCAAACATTTTGGTCCTTCGAGCCGGATTTAGTGAACTATATTCAGAATGAGACTCAATCACGTAAAAAATCACATTGATCAACAAATACTTCTTGCAGATATTATAACTCATTCTTATGATAATTTTGTTAAAAATGGATTGACTAATTTAACCACTCATAGAGTACAAGCACGTCTCTCTACTCTCAAAGATGATTGGGAGCGTTTTTCTTTAGCACATAAAGCTATCACATTAGCCGTTCAATCATTGAATAATGAAGACAAATTAGTTATACAGAATCATTCTTATTTTTCGGATAATCTTTTCTCTTTAACACATGAAAATTATGTTGAATCAGTAGAAAAATTAAATGCTCTTTCTGAACCGGATCTAGAAATTATCCCAAGTACTTCTTCCTCTCAAACTATTAATTTGTCAAATAGTTTACCAGCATTTTTTCATCATGCGAGACTTCCTCGAATAGATCTTCCCAAATTTGATGGTACACCCTCAGATTGGTTATCTTTCAAAGATCTATTTTGTTCATTAGTTTTGAATCATCCTACATTATCCCCAGTAGAAAAATTACAATATTTAAAAACGAGTTTAACTGGTTCTGCTGCTCGCTTAATTAAGAATACTACTTTATCAGCAGATAATTTTTCAAAAACTTGGGAAGCTTTGATTTCTTATTACGAAAATAAACGGTTACTAGTCAATAATGCTCTACATTCGTTACACTCACTAAAACGTATAACTAAAGAATCTGCAGCAGAATTGGAAAAATTGTATACTCATGTTATGCAACTGTATAGAACTCTTGAAAGTCTTCAACGACCAGTATCAGCTTGGGATGATTTCTTTGTTTTCATTGTAGTTGAAAGATTAGATTCTGAATCTGTAAAAGCTTGGGAGCAACATCTTGGTTCTTCCAAAGAACCTCCAACATGGAAACAGTTAACTGAATTTCTTGTCTCACGATTTCTCTCTTTACAAGCTTATGAAAGATCTCGCGGTGGAAAACCTGCCTCTCAGCCACACCAGAGTTCTTTAAAATCTCATTTTCATGGCAAATCTAAGGAAGATGTTACATTTTTCGGGAAACCTTGTCCCATTTGTTCACAGAAACATTATGTGGTAACTTGTCCACAATATGCTATCAAAACGATTCCACAACGATTAGCGTTAATCTCGAAGCATAAATTATGCTATAATTGCCTAGGACAACATCGGTCTTCTCAATGTCGTGTAACAAAACGCTGTAGGAAGTGCGCAGCGAAACATCATACTACGATTCATCAAACAACATCTATTCCTCTGAAAACATCAACGAAATCCAACAGCACACAAGTGGAAGCGGCTTCTTCTGAAAAAGGAGAAACAAAGGTGTTACATTCCTCATGACAACCAAACCTTAGATCAGCTGTATTACTAGCTACAGCACAAGTCAAGATTATTAACTCTCATGGAATATCAACAACTATACGAGTATTAGTGGATCAAGGATCTGAGATTTCATTGATTACGGAACGCCTGGTTCAACGGTTACATCTACCTCGACAATATTCTCAAATACCATTAGTCGGAATAGGAGCTCAAAAATCAATCAAGACAAAAGGTTTGACTTCTTTTGTGATACGACCACATTTCAACTCTACTTTCAAGTGCACGGTTTCAGCGCATATTTTGCCAAAGCTTACAACGACTATTCCTTCAACTGTAGTGGACTCAAGTTCGTGGACTCATTTAAATGGATTAACATTAGCAGATCCAAATTATTTAAAACAAGGTTCCATTGATATGATTATTGGCGCTGACGTTCACAGTAAAATCATCGAAGACGGAATTATTAAAGGAGCATACAACTCTCCAGTTGCACAATGCACAACTCTTGGATGGATCGTATCTGGACCAATAAATCCTGAAACTACTCCTGCTGGTCATACAGCGCTTAGTTTTCATGTTTCTATAGATGATAATCTGTACGATTTACTACGCAGATTCTGGACTTTAGAAGAATATCCTACTCTAAAAAACTCATCTTGTCTATCTTTAGAAGAACAGGAGTGTGAAGAACATTTTAAATCGACTCACTCAAGAGATAGCCAAGGAAGATATATAGTTAAACTTCCATTTAAAAAACCAATAGAGAACCTCGGAGACTCTTATGCTAAAGCATCAAGATTAATAGTTAAACTCTTCAGTCAATTCAAACGAAACCCGGACTATGCTCAAGCTTATTCGGACTTTATTCACGAATATGAAAAATTAGAACACATGCGTTTGGTCTTAGAAGAACAAACAACACCTCCTAACACTTACTATCTTCCACATCATGGAGTATGGAGGGAACAAAGTCTCACTACAAAATTAAGAGTAGTGTTCAATGGATCTAGTTCCACCACTTCTGGATTTTCTTTAAACGATATTCTTCATACTGGAGCTAAACTTCAGAATGATTTATTTGATATTTTAATATGGTTTCGTTTATTTCGTTATGTATTTTCTACAGATGTGGAGAAAATGTTTCGTCAAATCAAAGTTCATCCTGAACATTGGTCCCTGCAAAGAATTCTGTGGATGCATCCTGCCAAAGGTCCTTGTACCTATGAACTCACTACGGTAACCTACGGACTTGCCTGTTCTCCTTATTTATCATTACGAGTCTTTTTGCAACTTATCGAGGACGAAGGAGAAAAATATCCATTAGCTGCTCCAATTCTTAAAAAAGGAAGATATGTGGATGACGTGTTTGGCGGAGCTGATACGATCAAACAAGCTCAAGAAATCGTCAGTCAACTTAATAATCTTTGCATGGCGGGCGGTTTTAATCTCCAAAAATGGATAAGTAACCATTCCGCAGTCATTGATTCCATACCTCTGGAAAAACGGATAAACAGTACAAGTATTGACATTGATGATAACATCATGATTCACACACTGGGATTATGCTGGCAACCAACATCAGATAACTTCCAATTCACATGGAAATCTCCTACTAATGATACAATAACAAAAAGAATTGTTTTGTCCACTATAGCTAAATTATTTGATCCCATCGGATTCTTATCTCCGATTATTATTACCGCAAAAATTTTTATACAGGAGCTATGGACCATTAAACTAGATTGGGACGACCCATTACCAGAACCTGTGAAGAATAGATGGCTCAACTTTGTAAATAGTCTAAATGATTTACAATATCTTAAATTTCCTAGATGGATTCAATACAAATCTGGTTTCTCAACTGAAATCCATGGATTTTGTGATGCTTCTCAACAAGCCTTAGCAGCTGTGGTTTATTCCAGAGTAACCAACGATCAAGGAGAAATTCAAACTACTCTCTTGGCATCCAAAACGAAGGTAGCTCCATTGAAGAAACTTACAATTCCTCGTCTTGAATTGTCCGGAGCTTTTATCTTAACCAAACTTGTTTCACATGTATTAAGCGTACTTGATTTAAAGAATGTACCTGTTTTTATGTGGACTGATTCATCCATCACTTATACATGGATTTCGAATCATCCTTCAAGATGGAAGGAATTTGTACAAAACAGAGTTTGTTTTATTCAAGAGACATTGCCGCAAGCAACTTGGAAATTTGTCCCAGGAAAAGAAAACCCTGCAGATTTAGCTACTCGAGGCATAACTCCAGCTCAACTTTCAGAACTCACAATATGGTGGAAAGGTCCTAATTGGCTATCACTATCACCATCAGAATGGCCTATTACGACACCATTAACTTCTACCAAGATAATGCTCGAAGAAAGACCTGCAAAAATTAATGTAATACGCAAATCACAGAAACAATGGGATCTTCTATTTAAATATTCGAGTCTGTCTAAACTCTTTCGCATTACTGCAATTTGTCAAAGAGCTGTTTATCTTTTTAAAAAATTTAAGGACGTATCAAAGACTTCCACGATTACCACCAACGAAATGGAAAAGGCTAAATTTTTCTGGGTCAAATCCATTCAACGTTCTTACTTTCATCAAGAGTACAAAATTCTCTCATCCGGAAGATCATTATCTGCATCCAATTCATTGATACGCCTCACACCTTTTCTAGACTCTCAAGGTCTTCTACGTGTAGGAGGTCGCTTGCAGAGTTCTCTTCTTGCATCTTCAGCCCAGCATCCACTGATAATACCGAACAAGTCTGCATTAACCAATCTTATCATAGCAGACGCTCATGAGAAAACCTTACATGGTGGTACACAACTTACACTATCTTACATAAGAAATGAATATTGGATTATTGGTGGCAGAGCTCCTGTGAGAACGTTCATATTAAGGTGTGTCAAGTGTACGCGGTACAGGCAGAAAAGAGCTCAGCAGTTAATGGGACAGCTTCCTTCCGAACGAGTCACTCCAGCTCGACCCTTTACACATACAGGCGTTGATTATGCAGGTCCATTCTTGATCAAAACATGGAGAGGAAGGAATGCAAAAACCTATAAAGGTTATATCGCACTCTTTGTTTGTTATTCATCATCTGCAATTCACCTTGAGCTTGTTACAGATTATACGGCCGATACATTCATCGCTGCATATAAAAGATTCACAGCTCGACGTGGAATTTGTTCCACACTAACTAGTGATTGCGGCACTAATCTGAAGGGAGCTGATTCTGAATTACAACGCTTATTTACTCAATCTACTCAAGAGTCGGAGAAATTAGCTAAATTACTCGCCAATGATGGAACCCATTGGAAGTTCAACCCTCCAGCCGCGCCACATTTCGGTGGAAAATGGGAAGCAGGTGTCAAATCCGTAAAGTTTCATTTAAAACGTGTAGTGGGAGAGACTCTTCTTACTTATGAAGAATTTAATACTCTCTTAACACAGATTGAAGCTGTTCTCAATTCTAGACCATTGACACCTCTGACTGAAGATCCTGATGATCTTAGTGCTCTAACACCAGGACATTTCTTAATGGGTTGTGCTCCAACAGTAATTCCAGAACCAACAATTGTTGGATTCAATTCTTCACATCTATCCAGATGGCAACTTACACGACAAATGCTGGAAAGTTTCTGGAAGCGATGGTCTCAAGAATGTTTACAACGATACCATGCTATGTATAAATGGAATAGAACTGTTCCATCGCTTGAGATAGGAACTCTGGTCTTAGTGGTTGATGAGAGGTATCCACCTTCCAAATGGCCTCTTGGTCGTGTCATTCAAATTCACCCTGGATCAGATCATCTGACCAGAGTAGTAACCATACGTACTCAGTCTTCTATTTTAACTCGACCAATTGTAAAAGTCTGCCCTCTTCCAGTCTCTCAAGGCACTTTGTAGTCAGTTCGTTAACAGTGTTAACGAAGGCGGGCGGAATGTTAAAACTTCGCATATATTCAAAGTCGATTCGGTATT
The DNA here is from genome assembly GCA_901521435.1 of Crematogaster levior. NCBI lineage: Eukaryota > Metazoa > Arthropoda > Insecta > Hymenoptera > Formicidae > Crematogaster > Crematogaster levior. The sequence continues at coordinate 40,187 of CABEGB010001121.1, forward strand.
CATGACCACAGTGTATAATAGCAAGATGCGGTTGGTAACAGCATCAGCGTTGCGCTCACGCGTAGCAACAAGAGCGATGCTCTCTTTTATTCGTCTAGCGTCCCAACGCGCGATTTTCAGTTGTCAGGGAAGTGAGCGTTTGAGTCAGTTTCTGTTCGACCACGAGACGTCTCGCGTGGTAGTTCTTACGTAACGAAAGAATAAAAGTAGAGTGATTCGTAATTGTGTAATAAATACATAGTTATTAGTGCCTTACAAGCACTGAGTATTGGTGCTTTACAAGCACATAGATATCCGCGCCTCACAAGCGCATAGATATTGGTGCCTCACAAGCACATGGACACTAGTGCCTCACAAGCACATAGATATTGGTGCCTCACAAGCACACAGATGCGCATCCTCTGAAAGTCGGACGGGCCGTTCGTTATTCGTTGGTTTCACCAACCTTACAAGATGTGATTTCATTACTCTACGAGTAATTTGTATCTGCGCTTATCATAGATGATCTCTACGAGTAATCTGTATCTGCGCTCATCATAGATGATATTCATAAGATAAATAACCGCTTTCATGACATTCTTGCATGATACTTTGCATTCAAAATATATTACATGTGTTCTATGCTGTGTTAAGCGCCACCAATAAGGCTGCTATATAAATAATATTTCTCAAAATCTAACTGATAACTTATGTATTTCTTGTCATATTCTGTTATGTGTACTTGTATTATTGATCATAACTAATTATGTGTTTCATTTATGTTTATCGTAACATACTATTTTATGACTGTAATCTTCGTTAACAGTTATTGTTCTTGTATATTATATACTTGATTTGTAATTTAATTTGATGAAACGTGATTGAGTTTGTCTAATTATGAAACGTTAAATATCTTTTTTTAATAAAATCCTAAATTAGTCTTGAAATAATATATACGAGATTTGTTAAATATCAATAAGAAAAATCAATTGTGTTTATGAATATAGTTGTATGTTATAACACTCTGTATGGTAAAATCTTACTAAATATAATTGATATTATTATTCTTTACAACTTTCTAATTTCTTGTGGTATTTTTATAGTTAACATAATCTCTTGGTTAATACAATTCAATGGCTTATCGTATTTAAATCTAATAAAATATTTTGTCATTTAATATTATTTTTAAGAAAAGGAATTATTACTATTATTATCAAACAGATATCGATAAATAAAAATTAAAAAAAAAAAAAAAAAAACAAATAATGTAAAAATATAAAATTAAAAATTATTTACAAAAAATTAAAAATTAAAAATTAATGAAAAAATATAAAAATGTATATAAAAATTAAAAATTAATATAAAAATAAAAAATTTAATTAAAAGACTTAGCGCTGCTAATTTTTAAAATAACATATTTTGTAGCAGAGCTAAGTCTTTTAATTAAATTTTTTATTTTTATATTAATTTTTAATTTTTATATACATTTTTATATTTTTCCATTAATTTTTAATTTTTATTTTTTTGTAAATAATTTTTAATTTTATATTTTTACATTATTTGTTTTTTTTTTTTTTTTTTTAATTTTTATTTCTCGATATCAGTATTTTAGTAGGATATACTAAAAAAAATTAAAACTATTTTTTTATTATTTTGTAACTTTTTTAAAAATATTTTTTTAAATTTTTATTTTTACTTAGCACAATTTTGTTGATATCATTATTTTTGAAGAACGTATAATTAAATAACTTATAGTTTTTTTATGGTTTAAAATAAACCATTTTGTTTGGATTAAAATAACTTATGTGTGTAGATTAATATCACACTTTTTTGGAAATAGGTTTTTTAATAGTTTTTTAGAGTTAATAATACTATACTATTTTGCAAAGATACTTTTTGACGCGGACTTAGCACCTTTTTTTTACCTTTTTTTAAAAAGGTAATTTTTTTAGAGATATCACTCTTTTTTGTACATCAGTTCGATTTTTTGTGTATATATAATATACACATGTGTATATGTGTATTTATAATATACACATATAATTTTTCTACTTATACTTTATTCTATTTTTTATACTTATACTTTTTTCTATTGAATACACAATATTTATTCATACTTATTTATACTATTTATTATATTTTATTATAATCATTATCATATATTTGTGCACGGTGTAACGAGATCCTTTTAAGAAGTAAAACTGTACTTTAGCTGGATGTGATTTACAAGGTCTAACGAAAATACGCTTGAATAACTTTATTTATTTATTTTTTTTAACATATTTTTATTGAGAACACGTATATTTTTATTGCGAACATTTATATTTGTACTTTTATAGTGTATAAAATAGAAAAAAGTATAAGTATAAGAAATAGAATAAAGTATAAGTAGAAAAAATACATGTGTATATTATATATACTTTATTCGAAATTTTTTAACTATAGCACAAGACACTACCGTGTCTCTTGACTTACAATTAATTTTTATTAAAATTATGTATTTTTTTTTTACTACGTAGTATGTTTTTAACATTTATTGTATTTTTTTTTCACTACGTAGTATGTTTTTTAACATTTATTGATTACATTCATTTTATATAATACATAATATAATAAAATACATATATATATATATACAGGGTGGCCCATCGAAAAGGAAACAAACTGAATAACTCTTACAAAAATGATTTTTCGAAAAAATGCAAAAACATGTCAATTATTATTGGAAGGGGGACATCTATTGACGTAAAACTCTTACCCTCAACTTCCACCCCCTAAGCGGGGGGTGGCAACCCTTAAAAATTTTAAACGAGAAGGGGGGTCGAATAATATATCATTGGAAAGGTCTCTCAATTCTCTATAATTCTACGTTTGATTTTTTAAATTTAATCGATTTGTTTAGAAGATTCAAGGTGTTTTACAGGGTTACAGGGTTGTATCTAAAACAAACAAATCTGCATATCTTCAAATTTTTTTTATTATCTATTGTCAGCGTAACAAATGTTCAAAATGTTGACCACTAGCTTCCATACAATAATAAAGATTCTGCTCAAAACGTTGTCGCACATTCTGGAGCATTTGTGGAGTAATTTTATGGCATTCGTTAACAATACGTTGACGTAAATCTTCTAAAGAAGCTGGTTGTGTTTCATAAATTTTACTTTTTAAATGTCCCCATAAAAAGAAATCCAGTGGCGACAAATCTGGAGAACGAGGAGGCCATTCAATAGTGCCTCTTCTTCCAATCCAACGATTTGGAAAAGTTTGATCCAAATATTTACGAACAGACAGTGTATAATGTGGAGGAGCTCCGTCCTGTTGAAATATTAATTGATCTTCGAGATAATGTTCATCATTTTCGATAATATTGGTTAACATTGGATCAATTATGTTTTCTAGCAGTTCCAAATACATATCTCCAGTTAAATTGCCAGATAGAAAAAAGGGACCAACAATACGATCACCAAAAATGCCAGCCCAAACATTTAATTTTTTTGGGTGTTGAGTATGGGTTTCATAAAATATGCTTGGATTAGAATCTGCCCAATAGCGACAATTATGGCGATTTACTGTACCATTTTGAAAAAAAGAACATTCGTCAGAAAAACAAATATTAAAGAGGTTTGGATTATTCGTTATTCGTTCACTCATGACCTCACAAAATTGCAACCGACGGTCAAAGTCGTCTTCATTAAGTTCCTGTAACAACTTAATTTTATATGGGTGAAACTTATGATGTTTTAAAATTCGTTGAATACTGGTTCGACTAACACCAGATACAGCAGATAATTGCCTTGTACTCAACGTAGGATCAGCAGCAACATGGCCTAAAATCGCTATTTCCACCGCTTCATATCGTACACGATTTTCAGCATTCCGTTTTTTATTAACCACAGATCCTGTCTGTTTAAATTTTGCCACTAACTGCAAAACGTATTTACGATTGACATGTTTATTTGCATGCCTTTGATTGAACAGCTCAGCTGTTTTGTTAGCACATTTATTATTTTCAAAATAAAGTGCAATTATTTCGATCCTTTCTGCAATCGAATAAACCATAATGTCAAAACAACGAATTATGAAATTTACTTGTCGCAAACACTAGATAAGTACTGATCTTGCTTATCGAAGCACACTGAAGAAAGATTAGGCTTCGTATAAGTTTAAATTTCGTTCAGTGTAACAAAAAGTAGCAAAGAAAAAACCAAAACATTGGAGCACATTGACGTAGAAATTTTCTTCAGTGTAGGCAAAGTAGTAAAGAGAGAGAAAGAGAAAGAATCAAAACATTGGAGTATACACATTGACGTGGAATAAATTCAAAACTTGAAAGCTTTAAGCTTTATCAACATTTCAAACAATTACTACGCTAACTAACACAATTTGAACACCTCTTGCAACCGATTAATGACCTGGTTAAAGATTATAAAGATTTATTTGTTTTAGATAAAACACTCTGTATCTTCTAAACAAATCGATCAAATTTAAAAAATTAAACGTAGAATTATAGAGAATTGAGAGACCTTTCCAATGATATATTATTCGACCCCCCTTCTCGTTTAAAATTTTTAAGGGTTGCCACCCCCCGCTTAGGGGGTGGAAGTTGAGGGTAAGAGTTTTACGTCAATAGATGTCCCCCTTCCAATAATAATTGACATGTTTTTGCATTTTTTCGAAAAATCATTTTTGTAAGAGTTATTCAGTTTGTTTCCTTTTCGATGGGCCACCCTGTATATATATATATATATAAAATCTAACTATTTGTTTGATCCCTATCTTTCTGCCCTTTTCGCCATAGTATATGAGAGAGAGAGAGAGAGAGAGAGAGAGGGAGAGGGAGAGAGAGGGAGAGAGAGAGGGGAGAGAGAGAGAGAGAGAGAGAGAGAAGAGAGAGAGAGAATGAAGTTGTGTTGAGTAGAACACGCACGAGTGCGACTCCACATCCGCAGTAATATGTAAGAGAGGAGGTGCATTTTCACAAAGGATTTGTCGATGTACATACTACCAAGTAAACATCTTTGCAATTTATGCATATCGTTCAAGCTTTGACTAGTTTATCTGTTGAATGAATAACTCATTCGATTCCAGCAAAATATCATTACTATTCGATTAATTAATTAGCAAGAAGTGTCCAATAATTAATTAAAATGCAATTTATTACATATCGTTCAAGCTTTGACTAGTTTATCTGTTGAATGAATAGCAATTTATTCTATGATTAAATAACTAAGTAAAGTTGTTTACTTGGTACCCAGCTAACACAGAATATAAATGCAATGTTACCTAGGAGTAACACGTAATATAACAAATGTTACACTCTATTTATATTATAGTTACATAATCTTAATTTATACATGCAATAAAACTAAGTTATGAAACTATAATATTACTTCCCCAGACAACACACGATATCTTATGGATATCCGTTTTATGTCCATTTCATGTCGAAATGTCCATGGACTTTAATAAGGCATCCATAAGATAGACATTTGTGGACATTCTTGAAATATCCCAAAACGGATACGTTTTGTATATCCATATGATATCCAGTCCAAATATAACTCTGCATACATATACGCATAAGTTTCGCTCACGCCACTAGGCGTCGCAAGAACCGTAAACTTTCTCGCAAGTAAAAACTTACTTGGAAATATATATGTATATATGTACAAGTAAGTCTAAGCTATAATTATTCACCATGTGAATCACAATTTTGGAATGTGGAATTTTCGAGGATGCAGCTGTTCTAAACACGGCAATGAAGTTATAACTTGAAAATGAAATATACAAAAATATCTTATTTTAAAATATATATTTTCAAGCGTTTAAACTAAATTAATTTTGTGCTTGAAATTTATTATTATTAATGAACCTCTCCTTTATATACTTTGGAATGTTTATTATTTTGGTAATAATTACAAATACTAGAGTACTGGAAATTATGTCCATTTTAGTTCCTTCTTTGGATATTCTATAGACGTACAGAGTAGTGACAAACAGACGTTCTATGGACATTCTATGAACGTTCGTCGGATTGTATTCGGATATCTTATGGATGTTCGATATCCAAACTCGAACGTCCGATGAACGTTCATAGGACGTCCATGTGCTATCTGGGTCGTTATTTATATGTTATAAAATGTGAACAGTAATATAACTGTAATAAAACATGTTATATAACAGTTGTTATATTTGTGTTATATTGATGTTATAATTCGAAATTGCCGCGGAACTCCATAACCTCATTTGCCGGCCATAATCGTGAATCCGGCTCTCCAATCGGTCTTTTCCACTGGGAACAGCAGCACGAAACGACGTCTTTACACAGCGTGATTTTAATCCAAGGTAATCCATTACATTTTCTTAAGTAAATGTTTAAGAAATGTAATATAAAGTTGTAGAAGATATTACTTTACATTATTAAAGTAATATTTCTTAAATACAGCACATTTAATATTAGATTATTCAGCATGTTCTTTCCACAAGTTTTAGGTTATTTTTAAGAAATTCATTGAGTAAAGTAATATTTTCTAAAATTTCAAGTACTATTTCATACGCTGTTGCATTAATGCCTGTGAATTTTTTTAATTTCAGCACTCGATCGGTTTTTGCAGAGCTCAAATCATTACACGCCTATCTACGGCGTTCTTGCATTGTGCTGTTCTTCGGACAGTGTTTGAAGACTTTTCCAGTGGAAAAAGCATCAGGAATCAAGTCATACAGCTTGGTTTCACTCAGAGGTAATAATCATTATTCTTTTTTTTAAATTAGTGTTTAAGAAATGTTTTAAAATTGTGCAAAAGGTCTTTACTCGATGGATGTACTCAATGAATTTCTTAAAGATAATCTAGAACTTGTGGAAAGAACATGTTGAATAATCTAATATTATATATAATATTTAATGTTAATATCATATATAATGTTATATATAATATTAGATTATTCAGCATGTTTTTCCACAAGTTCTAGGTTACTTTTAAGAAATTTATTGAGTACATTCATTGGGTAAAGTAATATTTTCTAAAATTTTATGTACTATTTCATACGCTGTTGCATTAATGCCTGTGTATTTTTTTAATTTCAGCACTCGATCGGCTTTTGCAGAGCTCAAATCATTACACGCTTATCAACGGCGTTCTTGCATTGTTCTGTTCTTCGGACAGTGTTTGAATACTTTTCCAGTGGAAAAAGCATCAGGAATCAAGTCATACAGCTTGGTTTCACTCAGAGGTAATAATCATTATTCTTTTTTTTAAATTAGTGTTTAAGAAATGTTTTAAAATTGTGCAAAAGGTCTTTACTCGATGGATGTACTCAATGAATTTCTTAAAGATAATCTAGAACTTGTGGAAAGAACATGTTGAATAATCTAATATTATATATAATATTTAATGTTAATATCATATATAATGTTATATATAATATTAGATTATTCAACATGTTTTTCCACAAGTTCTAGGTTACTTTTAAAAAATTTATTGAGTACATTCATTGGGTAAAGTAATATTTTCTAAAATTTTATGTACTATTTCATACGCTGTTGCATTAATGCTTGTTTATTTTTTTAATTTCAGCACTCGATCGGCTTCTTGAAGTTTTAAACTCTATCAATGGGGACTATTTCTTTCGAGGACAGAGTCCGCATTGATCGACGTCTTCGATCGATCAATGGGTGCTGGGACTGTTCTCTTTCAAGGACAGAGTCCGCATTGGTTGACGTGCTTGATTGAGATCAGTTTTAGAAATTAGAAATATTGCTTTTTAGAGATAGAATCTTTCAAAAAATATTTCTCCTGATGTCCACTAGAGGAACATGTAATATAACAAAACAAGTATGAAGAAATATAAAATTTTATATTTCTTGATACTTGTTTCATCTAAATTTACCAACGTATAATTGTTATTATTTATTATATATAGATAAGTCACACGGAATTGTTTCAAATTTCTTTCATAGAGTAATTCATAGCTCAGTTATATGTAAAAAATTTTTTCTAACATTATTCTACAGATGTCTCCATTAATGCCTGGCCATACTAAGTGCACTTGCTCAGAGTGTATCTTTCTCTTTCCACATGCTTCCATATTGGAAACACATACTCTGAATTAGTGACGTAGTTGGCTAGACATTGGCCTAGTTTACATCGAGCACTTGATACGCGTATCAAGTAGTATATTTGAGCTGATCAGCCAATAGCTGAATCAATGTACTAGTTATTTACTATTTGATACGCGTATCAAGTCCACGATGTAGCCATTAATGGAACTGCGTGTACGTTAGCCATAAAATTATGAGAAACTTCCAAAGATAAACACATAATAATATAGTTATTAGACTACTAATTATTATCTATGATTTATGTATGTTTTCTTCTAAATAATTTGCAATCAGATTAGGATTAATTTGTTGCCATCTGTCAATTTTATTTTCTATGATTTATGTTTTCTTAAATAATTTGTAATCAGATTAGGATTCATTTGTTGCCATCTGTCAATTTTATTTTCTATGATTTGGCTTCTTAAATAATTTGCAATCAGATTAGGATTAATTTGTTGCCATCTGTCAATTTTATTTTCTATGATTTATGTTTTCTTAAATAATTTGTAATCAGATTAGGATTTACACTTAAACGACCGCTCACGAGATTTCTCGTGTTTAAATGTTGAGACATAAAAGAGTCGGCAACGAGATTTCTCGTTTTTATCTCTTTCCTTTGAAAATTATCCGTTCTAACAGTAGTTGTAATAAGTTGTAATAAGGATACTTATTACAATAAAGTTTCTATAAAGACATGTACTCAAAATATTCCCTATCGCCAGTCTTAGAGTAAGACTACGGGAAATAATATATGCGGTCATTTAAGTGTTAATTTGTTGCCATCTGTTAATTTTATTTTCTATGATTTATATATGGCTTCTTAAATAATGTGTAATCAGATTAGGATTTACACTTAAACGACCGCTCACGAGATTTCTCGTTTTTATCTCTTTTCTCTGAAAATTATCCGTTCTAACAGTAGTTGTAATAAGTTGTAATAAGGATACTTATTACAATAAAGTTTCTATAAAGACATGTACTCGAAATATTCCCTATCGCCAGTCTTAGAGTAAGACTACGGGAAATAATATATGCGGTTATTTAAGTGTTAATTTGTTGCCATTTGTTAATTTTATTTTCTATGATTTATGTATGACTTCTTAAATAATGTGTAATCAGATTAGGATTTACACTTAAACGACCGCTCACGAGATTTCTCGTTTTTATCTCTTTTCTCTGAAAATTATCCGTTCTAACAGTAGTTGTAATAAGTTGTAATAAGGATACTTATTACAATAAAGTTTCTATAAAGACATGTACTCAAAATATTCTTAGAGTAAGACCTATCGGCATTTAAGTGTTAATTTGTTGCCATCTGTTAATTTTATTTTCTATGTATGGCTTCTTAAATAATGTGTAATCAGATTAGGATTTACACTTAAACGACCGCTCACGAGATTTCTCGTTTTTATCTCTTTTCTCTCTCTTAGAGTAAGACTACGGGAAATAATATATGCGGTCATTTAAGTGTTAATTTGTTGCCATCTGTTAATTTTATTTTCTATGATTTATGTTTTCTTAAATAATTTGTAATCAGATTAGGATTAATTTGTTGCCATCTGTCAATTTTATTTTCTATGTATGTTTTTTTAAATAATTTATAATCAGATTTATGTACGTTTTCTTAAATAATTTGTAATCAGATTTATGTATGTTTTCTTAAATAATTTGTAATATTTGTAATATACAGATTAGGATTCATTTGTTGCCATCTGTCAATATAAATTTTATAAATGTAAATTTTATAAAACTAAATTAATATTGTTTTATTTTTTTATCCTTATCCACACATGCAGAAACACAACTCTCAGGAAATGTGTCTTTTGCATATACTAATCCTAGAAAAATCTAAATTAATCGTAAACGAATGCAACCGAATATTTGGTAGCATTCGTTTACGATTAATTTAGATTTTTCTAGGATTAGTATATGCAAAAGACACATTTCCTGAGAGTTGTGTGCAAATTAGGTTAGGGTACAATAAGGTTAGGGTATAGTGAGATAACAGTCACATTGCCCTAATATAACAAAGTAACAAATTACGTGATAGTTACATTATAGTTATATAGTTTTCACATAAGTATATAACAGTTATGTAACATTTAAGTTACATGTTATATCGATGTAATATAAATGTGACTTTCTATGAGTGGGAAATTACAACTAACATGGACGTTGCATGTAAGTTACATGTTATATTGCGCGTTACATTCCGTTATATTGTGACAACGTGAATGTTATATTTCTGCGTTTGCTGGGTAGTATGTACATCAAATGTACGTCAAATCCTTTGTGTAAATGTGCCGCTTTAAGATGGAATGATTCCTCGGTTTCTTTTCATCTGGGCACCCATGCGCCGATTGTGATTGCCTTGTAAAGCCTCTTATACAGTTTCCTTTCTATTAACCAAGCCGTTTTTATCTTGCTTTTGACTTGCCTTCAAAAAAATTATAATTCGAATCAGTGATACATTTGAGATATTTTTTTCTCATCTATAACATGTCCGATAACATTTGTAAAGAACATGATGCAAATTAATTTTTACTATTGCAGCTTGTCATAATATAAAAATAATATATTCAAGACTTACTTTTTTCTCATCTCTAACATGTCCGATAACATTTGTAAAGAACATGATGCAGATTAATTTTCACTATTGCAGCTTGTCATAATATATTAGGTGTACAACTTAATTCAGTTCGTTTCTTTGCTTGAAAAACGCGTTGAAAACGGACCGAACTAAGTTGTATGTACACCTAATAGTAGAAATTATTATTCTATCACTTTACTTTTCACTATCATTGCCGCACTAATAACCGAACTTTCGTTTAACCTAACTTACGTCACTTACTGGCGATTTTCACTATTGCAGCTTGTCATAATATATTAGGTGTACAACTTAATTCGGTTCGTTTTTTTGCTTGAAAAACGCGTTGAAAACGGACCGAACTAAGTTGTACACCTAATAGAAATTATTCTATCACTTTACTTTTCACTATCGTTGCCGCACTAATAACCTAACTTTCGTTTAACCTAACTTATGTCATTTACTGACGATCGATTATCGATCACACTACGATCGATCACACTTCCAGAGCGTCGCTAGCGCGATCTGATGGCGAATGCCTCAACAGTAAAATCTGAGCGGTCGACGACGGAGAGGAAGACGACGTTTCTTAAATGATATTTTTCACATTTGGACTTTGCGTCGTAATAGCTCGATTTGTAGAGCATGTAGCCCAAAAATAAAAACACTTTTCTTATACAAATCGACCCCGCTCTATCGATTAAGACTACTTAGAAGTCGATCCGTTGAGCGGATATATGAGAACTCGAAATATTGAGTATTCTCAACTGACCGACTCGCGTAAAGATACACGGGAGCGTCTTGTTGTTGCTTACGCGGACTTAGCACAAGACACTACCGTGTCTCTTGATTATAAACACATATTTATAATAAATAGTACATTTTGCTAAATGTAATGTTTTATTTATGTAATAAGTAGTATTATTTATATAATAAGTAGTAGTTTTCCATAATGTACAAGTTATAAATAAAATAAAATTGTACTATAAAGTATTACTAGCAAGTTATTTAAAAAAACGTTTGACAATACTAATAGAGATATTTTAAATTTTAATAACTTTATAACTTGAGAGAGATTGTATGGCTTGAACCGTATTACAAAATTTAAAAAAAACTTTTTAAAAAATATATATATTTCATAAATCTACTCTTATTTATAAAAAAATCCAATTGAAATCTGTTGTTGATTTTTGGCACAAAAACTAAAATGTTATTTACTTAGGAATTTTAAATCATTGTTAATAATTAAAAGTACAAATATATTGTTGCACGTTCGCGCCGGAAAACACTAATACACAAACACACTCTTTCTAGCGGCACACCCCGCCGAGGCGGAAATAAGCACTCCGGTTTTATGTAAAGGGAACTCTTTATTGAAAAGACGAGTTACAGAAAACACGTCCGTACGATAAGACGGACCAGGCGTTAATCCACCGATCGTTGGTTGACAAACGACGGTTCGTTGCCGGGGAGCGCTCCGTGACGCGAAGCACACCGGGTGACCAGAGCGGATGCATAGCAACACTATGTAGAATTTAAAACTTTATAACTTCTACAATGCATTTGTAATTTAATCAGCGTCGAGCTAGTTTGAGACTGATTGGATCGCAAACGTTTTGCAACTAGCAAATTTCTTTGATATACCATAAACTATATACGTTAATTCAGAAATCAGATGACAATTTTTACATAAGTTGTTAAAAAGTCAACTTTTACTAATCTTTGGAATGTATATGAAGAAGAATATTGTTGAATATTGAATATTGAATATTGTTGTGGAATTCTTGATTAATAACCTCAAAAACAAAAATGTATGCCATAGATTCTTGCAAAATATGTAGAAGTAAAAAGGTATATCCATGAAATGACACTTGCAATCGATCAGACAAATCTGTAAAATAATCCAAACACTTTCCTTTAGCGGTGACGATAAATTACCGTAAAATTACATACAGTACTGCAACTTAATAGAAACAAAGCAAAAAATAAAATTAACGTTTTTTATAATTTTCTCCATTTCTTTATCAAAATATATCCTTGATATGAAATATGACCATCTTTGCTGATAATAAGTTGAATAGTTGGCAACCTATTTTATAATAAAACACAAAAGTTGTACGTGACCATATTTCTATTAATTTGTACAGTACTATAATATGTAATCTAGTTTTTAATCTGTTTTTCTGATTTTATTATAAAATTAAATTTACGATTATTTATTGATTGTTAAAATAAGAAGAAAGTGTTCGATCTATTTTGTCTCTTATTGAGTGATCTGCTCGATCGATTGCAAATGTCATTTTATCAACATATTTAATTTCAACATATTTTTAAAAAATTTTTTAGCTTTTTAAATATTTTTCGCTACTGACGTTTGTATTTTTATTTTATTTTTAAAAAATGGTAAAGACAGAATAATTAAGGAAAATATATGTTAAGTACACTTACATACTGTTGTTTACATACTGGTGGTCCGTAATATTTGGATTTTAATCAGTAAAGCACAAAAAAGATATATTTTTTAATATTTTCAGTAATTTTATTAAACTTTTTATGTAGTAAATAAATTTCATAGTTTTAGAATCTTAATCAATCTTAAACAAGTCGATTGATGTGTTTATTTTTATTAATATACAATTGTCCGGAATTTATTAACTGACGGTACAAATGTATATCTGAATACAGAGAGTAATATGTAATATTTAAAAATATATGTAACTGCACACAATATACATACAAAAGAAGAGAACACACGTTGAAAATAAAATAAACTAATATTAGTCATTATTAATAATCTATATATAATAAACATATATATATATGTAAGAAAGATGTGTAATCTGTAAAGCTCACTTTATAATTCGTGACGAGGTAATTATTCGGAAAACGGTACACCTCATCGATTTCATCGCTCTTTGGATATGTTGTAGAGGAAGTTACTCTGAATAAATCTCCGCAAAAACCAAGTCCGGGACGACATTGGATTAGGAGATAACAAGTTTAAGTTTCAAAATTTTAATGCTTCTCATCGCAAGAAGCTGTGAGTGTAACGACACTTTGTGCGTATATGGCATTCCTACTATTGTTGATATTTCTATAACTTTGAAAAGGAATCCGAAAGTAAATTAGTATACAATAGATTTTCGTACAGATAACATTCTAATAATCTGTCTTAAAATAAAACCTCACTTTGCATTGAAAAGTATATGCGTGGAGGCAGTGTGTTTCGCCCCCCCCCCTACGGGGGGGCTCCACTACCGAGAAATACGCACATAGGTGTGGGTGGAACTTGCTTTGCGTGGAAACTTTCTACACGAAGCAAGTTTCACCCACACTTATGTGTGTATTTTTTCGGTAGTGGAGCCCCCCCGTAGGGAGGGCGAAACACACTGCCTCCACGCGTACACTTTTCAATGCGAAGTGAGGTTTCATTTTAAGATAGATTATCAAAATGTTATCTGTACAAAAATTTATAATATATTAGTTTACTTTCGGATTCCGTTTCAAAGTCATAGAAATATTAACAATAGTAGAAATGCCTTATACACACCCAATGTCGTTACACACACAGTTTCTTGCGATGAGAAGCATTAAAATTTTGAAAAACTTGTTATATCTCCTAAACCAATGTCGTCCCGGACTTGGTTTTTGCGCGGATTTACTCAGAACAACTTTCTTTACAACATATCCAAAGAGCGATGAAATCGGTGAGGTGTACCGTTTTTCGAATATTTACCCGTGACGGAATTCGAGACAGAATTTGAATATACTACATATAGTTGCATACATATAATTATAATTTAAATTGTTTGTTTTTTTTTGCATTACACGATGCATAAAGTTATAAATGGAATTCTGTCTCAAATTCTGTCACGAATTATAGATTGTGTAAAGTGGACTTTAAAAAAATGATAAATATGTTTAATGTAAGAAACAATAATAATATAAATTAAAAACTATTTAAAATGCAACATAGATTATTCATTTTATTAATTACGATTGTTTCTTTATACAACATGAAAAAATCATACACCAAATAAAACATGTAGATCCAACCTTATTTTACCATAAAATTAATTGCTTTAAAGAAATTGATGAAACCATATATGCATAGTGAACGTAACTATATGCAAGAAATAAGATCTTATTATAATTATGAGTACAATTTATTACTATTTCGTATATTTCATTGTACTTTTAGCTGTGTTTCATGTAACTTTTTTTTATAGTACGGTTAATTACACAAAAATCTATGTTTAGTTTACCATAACTACTTTGTATGGTTGTATTAATTTATATCATAGTAATAATGACTATAAATATTTGTTCACTTTGCTATATTTTGTATGTTTCTTAAAACTATAAAAATATGTTTGAGGCCAAAACCAACTATAAAATATAGTCAGATTATAATTATTCTAACCATATTTTTTTCTCGGTGCGTCCTCTCTCTCATGCTGAGTTCGGCCCTTCAAACAATACTGCGTATTGCATCGTGCGTCATTTTCGGTGCAATGGTATCAAAAACTACAAGAATTTCTTCTTGTACTTTAGCTTTTGTACTATCACCGTTGTACTTGACTAAACTTTTTACCGACTTGTGAAATGTCGTTAGAACGTGAGGTCTCACACGAAGTATGGCACTATTTTACTCATTAACGATGAAGTCATGTTGATTACGTACAAAATATCTTCTAGCGTGATGTAGCTTGGGCGCAATGTCGACGAGACAGATATTAGCGTACGTTTTTCTTCTGCAAAGTTATATATAAAAGTTTTTACATTTGTGATATAAACTCAAACATGAGGTCAAACTGTAGTGTGAATTAACAATCAACAAATTTGACCAAACGGGTTGAGAAAAATTGGAATCTGTTTATTCTTAGTCACTGGCAAAAAAAAGTTTTTAAACTTTTTATGTAGCTCCATAGAAAAAAAATCAAAATCAAGCATTAGGATTTATGCAGTTATGCACAATGGTTCTTAATGTAATAATATTTTAGCTTGATGTCACGATGATACTACGTTGCTTGATATATGCATTGTGTAAGTTCCTATCTTTCATGTAATAGCACTTTTGTATGTAACACTGCCCAAATATCAAATTCTTTATAAATTAGTTTGCCTTAAAAATCATGAGAAAGTTTTCTTTTTACATTGACACTCTTCTATAAGAGATAGAAAAAGAAATATTTAAATTTTTCCATCTTTCTATATAATCATTTTTGTCCATGCATTTATTTATCAAAACTTTGAAAGATGTTATATGAAAAGAAATTCTTTTTAATATATAAAAATATATTTCCATATATTTTTATATTGGTACAAGTAATAAATTATAATTTTCTAATTATATTTAAAACAGTAAAATTACTAAAATTTTATTTAAAATACATTTTTTCTTTTATATTGCCTGAATGCTTTTGTAATGAGCTAAAAGAAATAGAAGAAATCTGTTCTGTTTAAGAGTGAAACCTGTCGGCTATGTTACCGCTATGTCTGAGCATTCTACCTGCTAGTACAAAAATAATCATAACTTCATTAAGATTTTGAATTTCGACATAAGCCTTGGGCAAAATAATCTTAAAAATATACATTACTTTTTCAAATAAAAAGGTATTGATTTTTGATTTTATAGAATCTCTTAATTCCAATGCACGTTGGATAAAAGATTCTGATGAAATTTTTTCAATCAGACAATGACTAAGAAGAATGAAAATATTGTGAAAATATTTTTTAATATTTTCAAAAATATTATATTAAATATTTATTATAAATTCAATTCTAGTTCAAAAATTTGTAAAATTTTGATTACATTTTAATATTTTGATAAACTCTCTCTTCGACCGTATAAATAAATCTAGTTTAAAAAGTATATCGCAATAGTTCTAAAAATAAAATGTGCAATTAACACTTATTTTATATACAATATTCATTGAATGTCAAAGTGTACCGGATATCATAAGAATATGAATGCACAAATACATTATGCTAAACAGACACTCGTGTGAATTTTTATGTACATTTCATGTTTTTTCCATTACGAACAGACAATTGAAATCTTTGCAGAGCTAGAAATATACCACTGAACAATTATTAATAACTTATTATTATTTGATCTAAAAAATATAATTATTTGGCAAGATAAAGTTGGGTAATTTTTTATTTTTATCAAATAAATTTTATATTTAACAAATCACAGTTTTTGATAAAAATAATTAAAAAGTATAAATAAATTGTGAGGTTGACTATAAAATATTGACAGTAATTATAATGATTTTGAAAGTTAAAAATAGCGAAATAAAAATAATAGTTGTATACAGTTGAAATGTAGGAAATTGTATGTCTCAGAGCGAAAATGGAGTATAAAAATTTCAAATAATACGATGAAATTGTTTACAAAATTATTTTATCCTGTAAAATAATGTCCAGATAGCAAAATGTCAGCAGACTGCTATTTGCAATCTACTGGTCTTCATATGCTTCGTATTATGTCAACAAAACTTGTCGAGATGACAACAGATTGTCGGCAGAAACCGAGCAATGCACAGTATTTGTACAAGAATTTGATTTTGGTAATTTAAAATAAATATTAATTTTTTATATCAAATTTTTATATAATGGACACGTGTGTTTAGTGCTCTGTTTTATCGTTTTTAAGAAAGATGATTTTATAATTTCGTAAATTGTAAGCCATATAAAATCAACATTAAAGCAAAGTAAATAGAACTTGGTGTGCCTAGAGAACGCACTTAATCGAAAGATTATTATATTCAACATTTACTTATATGTATAATACATATATAAAAAAGAGAAACATGAATAATATTTTATTTTAGTACTTTTATAAAATTATAATTTATGAGTAAATTTAAATATCAAATTATCGAAAATTTAATTTTTAATACAAAATGGTAAAATAAATCAAGATTTGTTCTTGATTTATTTCAACACTTGTAATTTCAATTTAATGCATTCATTCATTTTACCGGATGTCTGCTAGACTCTTAATTGCATGAATGCATGATAAGACTTTTAAATACAGACATCCGGTAAACTTTGACTTCTGACGTACGCTAATTTCAATTATATGTAAAACCTATTTTGGCAACAGTATTGTTCAAATTATATTGTTAGAAAAAAATAATATTTAATAAATATTTTCATTATTTTTAAATATTTCAGGATCCAGCAAGATTTCTAAGTTAGATATCTGATTATTTTGACAATATGTTATGATAATATTATGTTACATTGATTATGTTTTGTTTTAATATTTATTTTCTTTGGTCAAGTCTTTTTTGCTCTATTGGAATAGATTTGTTCACATCTTCATGAATTTTTGAGAATATATCCTCGAATATCATATTTTTTTAGATACTTACCCTTATAATCATGTTACAGAGAGAGAATGGTAATAAGAGAATTATATATAGTGCATAAACTTTATTTTAATTGGTGCATTTTTTAAATTTTAATATTTTTTATAGATATTTTATAGATTTTTTTATATACATATATTTATGTTTATTTCATAGGTATAAGTATTCTTACATTTTCACATTAGTAATTTTTGCTTAAAATTATTATATACTTTTGAATATTTTTGAATGTTAAATTAAATCTATCTTCTAGGGGAGGCAGCTCCGATAGCCTTGACCTTGACATATGTTTTCAAGGACATGACTCTAAGGAACTTTTCCATATAACTTAATCGGCGCTTATTAAAAAGTTATAAACAAAAAAGTTTGTACAATCATAAATCTCGTTTTGGGTCAAAGCAGGGGGTAGGGTGGGGTGGATGTCGGTTCGCGTCGAAAGCAAACCCATGTGGAACAGAACAATTATAGATCTCGTTTTGAGCCGGAGCAGAGGGTAGGAGTGAGGTGAATTTCTTATTTTCTTGTCGGATATGCATAGTTGCCGGTAAATGTCAGGATTCTGATTCGGAACGTGAAACAATCTTTAAGGTGGATTCACCGCGCCGGGCCGCACGTAGCAGAAGCCTGCCATTAAGGTTCTCAGTTTTTTGATCATAGAAAGAGAATCTTAGTCGAAAAACTATTGCATTCATGCTATTTAGATAATAAAAAACCCAATACCCGATTATAGCAAAAAACGCTAAAAGAGTTTTTTTAAATTATTTATTTATTTATTTTTTATTTATACGGATATAAATTTTAAACCTAGCGTGATAATGGAAATCGTAGAAGAGAGTGCAACGTTGCCAAATTGCATCTTGTGTCATGTAATACGGTCACATTTACTATTTGCAATTGAATATCTTTTTTGTAAGATCGATTACATGCGATTTTCTCGACGAAATAATGTTCAGCAAATCGAATCTTTCATAACTCTTTTCCGATGATCTGTCGCTTATAACTAGTAATATTCACTAATGACCAGCGTTATGAACATGAACCGTATGTAATCCCGTGTTAAATGTTAATCATCGATTGATTACTCTTTATTTCAGTTGATGACCCTGAAATTTTGAGTAATCATTTCTATTGTCTATCCCTGCATTCTAAGTTTCAACTGAATCCTTCCCTTGAGGGCTAAAAAAAAGGTGAATCCATCTTAATGTGATAAAAAAGTCAATAGACATATGAGAGTCACCCCATACCCCCCTCCCTCCCGTGCTCACGGCCCGAAACAAGGTCTATAATTGTTCTGTTCACCGGTTTGCGACTATCCACGAGAACCGATATTCACCCCATCTCCACTTCGTGCTCAGGCTCAAAACAAGATCTAATTGCTTTGTTCTACATGGATTTGCAACTTTCTACGCGAAGCGACATCCCAACTCAATGCACTATTTCTCCGCTCCAATTCACCACTGTACTATACCCACACATCTACATAATTGTTTATGCCTTTCAATACTCAAAATATCTGCTAAATTTCTTAAACCTTTTTTGTTTATAACTTTTTAATAAGCGATAAGCGCCAATTAAGTTATAAGGAAAAGTTACTTAAAGTCATGTCCTTGATAACATGTGTCAAGGTCAAGGCTATCGGAGCTGTCTCCTCTAAAGTAAATAATTATACCCAAATAATGGTCATATATTTTATAAATTTCTTCTATCATAGATAACAGTTTATAAAAAACTAATTTCAATGTACGTTGTTAAAAAAATTTTGACGAATTCTTGTAATTCAATATTCTTGTAATTCAATTCTTGTAATTCAATAAGAAGAAAGAAGTAGCAAAGTAAAATCTTCAAAAATATTGTGTTAAATTCTAGAAAAGTATGTTTAAGAAGGCATATATATATAAAACTTTGAATATAATATATTAAACTCTAACAAACTCTCTAATAGGCGCACGAAATTATGTAGAAATCCACCTATGATTCTCAAACAACAAAATCTCTCAGATCTGTGATATCAAAGTTGGAGGGAACAAATACATTACAAAGAATATAATCTTAATCTTAGAATTATATCATACAGTTCTATATTTGCTAACATATTCTAATTTATATATTTCTATTTAAATATAAACGTTTTTATTCGTGAGTTTATTCTAATGAATAAAAGTTATTCCTTTCTATAAACTTCGATAATTCTAAATTTATGCAACGGCATATAAAATAATAATTAAATTTTTCATTATTAATTATTACAATTTATATTCTTATTAAAATAAAATTTTACAACATATCAAAACTTATTAAAACTGTAAAGTAATAACAAATAATAACTTTTTGTGTGCGTTTCTTTAATTATTTTATTTATTTATTTATAAAATTTAATTTACTAGGCAAATTATCTATTAATAATTTCACTCTCAATGTTCTTTTGCAATTTTTTGAATGAAGCGTAATATCAACTGATGCATTATTCAATATTTGAGTTATACTGTAGTATTAATCGGCATACCGAAAATTGGCGTATAGAATAATGTATGTAGAAGTAGTTAGTAGAATAATGCATGTAGAAGTAAAATAATGCATGTAAAAGTAAAATATGAGAAATGATAAAAAGGCCTGCAAGTAGATATTATAAGATCCAATTGTGTTTTAACTTTGGCTTAAGCAATTTTATTGAGTAAGTGTTATTACTACGTTGGTACGTTCATGTTTGCATTATATTTGATATTGTTTATAAACATTACTCAACAAAATTGAAGAATCACTTGAAGTCAGCGTCAAAAAAACTAAATTCAAAGTATTGTACCTTCGCTAAAAATAATCGTAGAACAACTTTCAAATCTTAGCTTTTGAATGGTTCCAGGCTGCTTTCTCTGCAATGATTTTTGTAAAAATGGCATCAATTTAAAGCAAACCTTGAAAAATTAAAGAATAAACTTTAATTTTGACAACGCGCACGGAGAGAACGAAATTTATTCTCGAAATTTTATTAATTTTAGCGTAAAATTTGACATTTTCTCTATAAAGTATAGATTTTTAAAGAAAATACCTGAAAATGCATTACTCACTACCAATTGTCATAACTTGGCGAAAAAATAATCGTAGCGCAGTTTTTAAAATGGCACTTTAAAGAGAAAATGTCAAATTTTACGCTTAAATTAATGAAAGTTCGAGAATAAATTTCGTTCTCTTTGTGCGCGCTCTTAAAGTTAAAGTTCATTCTTCAACTTTTAAAGTTCACTTTAAATTGACGCCATTTTTACAAAACTTATTGCAGAAAATGAAGCTTCGAACCATTCAAAAGCTAAGATTTTGAGTTCCAAAACGCTTTTTGAAAGTTGCTCTACGATCACTTTCAGCGAAGGTAGAGAGAGTTCGTAACAAGATTTTAAATTTAGTCTTTTTTGGTGCTTCAAGTAAACCTTTAATTTTGTTGAGTAGTGTATTTTACACTTCTAATTCTCTTAAAATTAGAATGCAATGACATCTTGTTCCAGAGTTTGTGTACTTTGAAAAAAATAAAGGTGACTATGAGTCGACCGAGTTCGTATATAAGCGTTGATGCAGAAGAAGAAATCGTTATCTCTGGTATTGCTGGCCGATTTCCTAATAGCGACAATTTAAAAGAGCTTCAAGAAAATCTTTTGAACAAGGTGGATCTTGGTTCGAGCGATCATGGACGGTGGAATAAATGTAAGTTTTTATTTTAATATTAAAATTTCTTTTCAAAACTTATTTTTAAGAATATTCATATTTTAAATTGATCATAATTAAAGATTTGCAATATCTGATACAATTTTTAAAAACAATATTGTGTGTGTGTGTGTGTGTGTGTGTGTGTGTGTGTGTGTATGTGTGTGTATTTTATTATTTAAACATTTTCATTTTTTTGTATGCCTGTGTGTGTGTGTGTGTATTATTGTGTGTGTGTGTGTGTGTGTGTGTGTGAACATGTGTGTGTGTGTGTGTGTGTGTGTGTGTGTGTGTGTGTGTGTGTGTGAGCATGTGAAACAAAAACGGTTCTTGAAATTTATGTCGAAAATTATAAATTATATTTTATTATTTAAACATTTTCATTTTTTTGTTATTTCTAATATTATAGATTGAAAACGTTTTGTTACATATTATTAATCTTTAAAACATTATCATTCTTTATGTTTTTATGTTTTTTTATGTTTTATGAAGAGAACATATAATATTCTTATAAAATATAAGTTTATTCTCGCATTTTTACTGAGCTCGTTGACTTCAGTGACTTTAGTTTTCTTGTCAATCAAGCTCTATCATTTTTATTTTAATGTTATAAATTATAATCATTATTTAAGATGTATTTGAACTTTTTTATGAAATATTAAACTATTCTTTTATGAAATATTATACTATTTTTAATGGAATATTATATAGAATATTACTATTTTTAAATTAAATCCTAAATTACTCGCTGAAGATTGAGACCTAAGATCCTTTTGATTTAATTATTATTACAGAAGAAAATTCACAAGGCAAAGCCGAAATATCTTTTTGTATTTTTACAGTAGAATTTTATAACATTTGTAATTTATTATATATTATTATATTTTACAAAGATTTATTATTATATCTTATTATAATGTATATAATATGTCTCCAGATATTCTTGTAGAACTTGATACAAAGAAGGAGGTTGATCGAGGGTATATATTTCTAATACCAGGAATCGATGGATGTTCTAGTATATATAAATCTATAGTATTGGGAATTAAATCTCCAGCAACATGTTTGCAACATGGTGTACTTAATATTCCCGACGAAAGTCATTCAGTGATGAAGTCAGCTGTTTATTTACTGCCTGTAAGAAGTTTTGAATTCTTTGAATCTCTTATTTTGATTTTTTCTTTGTAACCTATATACATAAGTAAATAATTTATAATTTATATACATAAAGTTATTACTTTAAAATATTTTTAATAGTTACAAATCTTTCATATTACTACCTTTCATATCATACATTTACATTTATTTAGCATATGTTGAAGAAAATGAAAGATCGAAAGGAATTTTTAATAGTGGGTTATTCATTTGGAGCCCTAATTGCCATCGAATTAGCAAGATTATTAGAAGCTAATAATTTCTCAGGACGGTTAATATTAATAGATGGAGCTCCTGACCAAATAAAATTGTCGGTTAGTCGACACATAGTTTTTTCTTCACAAGAAGAGTTGCAAAATATAATATTACTTAGAATATTGAAAACTTACACCACAGTTAACAAAGAAATGGTTAGTATAAAAAATTCTTTTTGATATTTTACTGTGAGAACTACTTAATATAAATTAAATTTTTGTAAATTTTAATATTTCTTAAAAATATGAATTTTAAACTTCAAATATAAAACAAAATGTTTATTTTATTTTGTGCGTGCCCGTACGCGCGCGCGCGCGCGTGTGTGTGTGTGTGTGTGGGCCTGTAGTTATAAAAATCTTATAAAAATAAACAATGTTCTCTAAATACAACAACTAAAAGACTAATAACTGAATAATATTTTTAATGAATATGCCAAATTAATAATTTGTTTGTTATCACGAATAGAATATTATTTATCATTTAAAGATACACGATAAAGTAAATGATAATAGTATTAACAATAATTATAGTATTAACTTTTTATTGCTAAACAACACAATAAATGAGTGTTATTAATTATAGAAAAGTTGAAGGATTTTAACATAAATTTTAAAGTAAACAAGAATAACAAGATAAATTTTTTTATTGTTTCAAGAATCCAATGAATTTTTGTATGAAATAAGGATATTTTTACTTATCATATTTTTTATTACAAAGTGCAAATATTGTTATTTACAGTTTTTGTTAGAGCTGAATAAATGTAACACATGGGATGAGAAATTAAAAATATTTTATGTGTACTTTCCGAAAGAGTTAAAATTGACCATCAAAAATCAAAAACTTATATGTTTGACAATTTATAATCATATAATTGCTATACAGGATTATGATATATCTTCATTACCCCGACTTAAAACACCCATAACATTGATAAAACCCACATTTCCGATTATTTCTTTTACTGAAGAAGATTATGGTCTGCATAAGGTAGATACAGTTTCAATAAAAGTCTTTGATATAAGCGTCTTTTTAAAATAAATTTATACCAAAAAACTTTCTTTCAGGTTACCGATGGTAAAATACAAATTCATTACGTGGAAGGTACTCATATCACAATGATGAACAACGATAAAATTATATCAACTATTAATGAAGAATGAGCAGAAGATTATAATATAATACAATATGTGTATACGTGTATATGAATAGAGAAGAATCGTGATTAGAAAAAAAAATATAGTCAACAATCACGTATAAAGAAAGAAATATAATAAGAGTGATAAAAGAGGGTAAAAACGTTAGAGAATGAAAGGAAAAAAGAAAGGGGGAGGAAGAGAGAGAAGTTTTATTATATATATTATATACAGGATAAAAAGTATTTAGAACTGCTATTTAAAACTCTTTGAAAATACGCATTATAACAAGAAACGTATATAACAAAAAATTCAAATAAAAATTTTTCGATTGGATTTCGATATATAAGATGCCGTAAAATGTAGATGTTGTAAAAACAGATAATTGAAATCCGCAAAAGTCATTAAAAGAAGAATATTCGCAGAGTTACAATGTTAAAAACTGTTTTCTTAAAAATTTTTTTATTTTTTATTTTTCACAAAAAGACAATAATTTTACATGTTATGTCTGTTTAGCATTATGTATTCCGGCATTCATATTTCTCAAAACATCTGGTACACTTTGACATTTAATGAATATGGTAATTTCATATGTACATGAAATAAATGTTAACTGTATAATCTTATTTCTGAAGCTATTGTAATAAATTTTTTAAAGAGAGATACCAGATATATTATATAGTTAAAGTTTATTAAAATATTAGAGCATAATATCAAAGTTTTACAAATTTTCAAACTAGAATTTAATTTAATATTTAATACAATATTTTTGGAAATATTTAAAAATACAATATTTTTGGAATATTTTCATTTTTCTTATTAATTATCTCATTGAAAAGATTTCATCAGAAATCTTTATACTGCATAGATTGGAATTAAGAGATTAGACAAGTCTTGAAGGTAAAAATAATATTAATACCTTTTTATTTGAAAAAATAATGTATAATTTTAAGATTATTTTGCTCAAGGCTTATGTCGAAATCCGATGAATTCTTTTGAAGTTATGTTGATGTATTTGTCATTCTTAATGTAGAAAGAAGTAAATATTTATATAAAATTAATTCCTTTTATAAATTGTGACATACTTTATTAGTAAGATTAACAGAATGGAGAAATTTGATCCAGAATTTTTCAACATCGCTGCTAAGAAGCTTATTGGATTCTAAAGAATGTTACACAAGCATATTTACGAAGCAATTATCGATGCGGTTGTCGGCCCAATGATATACAAAATCACTTAACTCTATATAATTTTTATAAAAATTTATAATTTTTATAAAAAATTTTTATAGAAATAGCTGTTTGTGTGTTTCTCATAGCTCTTTGTTGAAAGATTAAAAATAGACGAAGAATGTGTAATGAGACGAGGAATAGAGAGATGAGTTGAAGAATTCGATGTAAACCATGTCCCACTTAAGTATGTTGAAGTAAATGAATGATTTGATTGAATGAAAATTACATAAAATTAATAAATCTTGATTTATTTTACTTTATTATTCAGTACTTCATAAATAAATAAATAAATAAATTATCTTTATAAAAAGTATAAATATTTTAGTACAATAAAGTGATGCACTAAATTGTACCATTGAGGAATTTTTAAAAATAAGAAATTTTTCCTAATGTAATTGGATGTTTCGATAGATCGCACATCAAAATTACTGCTCCAAATGAAGATGTTACTTCATATATTTGCAGGAAACAATATCACACTATTCACTTGCAAGCCGTATGTAATGCAAAATCTGTGTTCACACATTGCTATACAGAGCATGGTGATTTTGTACACAATGCGAGAGTATTCAGAAATTCTACACTTGCTAATTGTATTGTGATGCCTAATAAATACTTTCCCTTTGATACTCATATTATAGCAGATGCGATATATGCAATTCATCCGCATGTGATGATTCCATTTAGAAATAATGATCACCTTACAGAACTTAAAAAAAATTATAATTTTTATTTATCCTCAATTAGAATGCTCATAGAATGAGCTTTTATTAAAAGTTTGGTTTTGCATTTTATTAGACTGTTTATCTATGACAGATATTTAGAAAATACCATAAGTTTCAAGTTTTAATACATTCAAAATGCCATACTTGATGTAATAGGAACTGGAGTTGAATTAAGCAACATTAAGAAAAGTAGAATTATGTATGAATTAAATATACAAGCTAGAAATTAATGTTATATAATTAGAAATTAATGGCAATTGCTTAGCATTCATTTAATATCACTTAATATGCTTAATATTTATAAGTTTGTATTTGACAGTTTGATTTATTTATTTTATTTTTTTTGTCTTGAAATTATAAATCAGCCATTCTGCTAAGACTTTAATTTTCTTCTTAATTTACATTTCTATTTCTGCATTTACATTTCTATATTACATTTATATTATAACACAATTATACTGTATTTAATATATATATAATTATAAACACATATTTATAATAAATAGTACATTTTGCTAAATGTAATGTTTTATTTATGTAATAAGTAGTATTATTTATATAATAAGTAGTAGTTTTCCATAATGTACAAGTTATAAATAAAATAAAATTGTACTATAAAGTATTACTAGCAAGTTATTTAAAAAAACGTTTGACAATACTAATAGAGATATTTTAAATTTTAATAACTTTATAACTTGAGAGAGATTGTATGGCTTGAACCGTATTACAAAATTTAAAAAAAACTTTTTAAAAAATATATATATTTCTTAAATCTACTCTTATTTATAAAAAATCCAATTTAAATCTGTTGTTGATTTTTGGCACAAAAACTAAAATGTTATTTATTTAGGAATTTTAAATCATTGTTAATAATTAAAAATACAAATATATTGTTGCACGTTCGCTAATACACTAATACACTAATAAAACACTAATACACACACACACTCTCTCTCTAGCGGCACATTCCCGCCGGAAATAAGCACTCTGGTTTTATGTAAAGGGAACTTTTTATTGAAAAGCCGAGTTACAGAAAACATGATAAAATGGACCAGGCATTAATCCACCGATCGTTGGTTGACAAACGACGGCTCGTTGCCGGGGAGCGCTCCGTGACGCGAAGCACACCGGGTGACCAGAGCGGATGCAACACTATTAGTCTAAGAGCTAGCTACATAACTTTCTATGTGACTCGGTACAGTCCTAATTTTAATTAGAAAATGTATAATTACTATCGGTAATAAAAAAAACCCGCTCGTCAGAAGTTGCTCTGGAAGACTGAAAATTATGAAAATTTTTAAGGAAAAAATTGTGATTGGGTACAGTCACAAAAATTTGTATAAACATATAATAAATTATGTTAGAAAACAAAAAAAATCGTCAAAAATGTAGGTGAAAAAGAAGACCCCGTCAGAAGGCGTCAAAGTTGCGGAAAATTCGGGAAAATTATGTCATAAGGTACAGTTCTGACAATTTGTTTACTTATTATTTATACATTAAATAAGCTACCTACAAATTGTCAGAATCGTAGATGGAAGAGAAGTATCCAAAAATCAATAAAAAGTGTGGGATGTATACGAACCGCTCGATTGGTGCTATCGCTTATATTTCGCTTAATTACCAATAAATGGCTCTTAATACAGTTCTAATGTTTTGTATATTTATCGTATATTTGATATTAATGTATACGTGAAATATTAGAAATTAATTTGGAAGATTCTTCCTTTATTTCTTAATTTTTATTTTCGTCTTGAAAATCAGAACACTGTTTAATAAAAAGTGATAAAAAAATTTATTTTTCCATATAGTTGTGACGTTCTGTATATTTATCGTACACATTTACGTTAAGAGCCTGGACACATTTGTCACGTGTTGCCGCGATCCACGACAGCGATCACAGGCACTGCTCGGCAACACCCCTCGGCATCGTGTGTGATCTATTTTTATTGTAATGTATTTCGAATGTCGTGCTGTCGCGTGTCCAGCTACTAATACCTAAAACATCTGAAGTTAACTTTGAAAATTTAATTGCGTCAGTTCGGCTTGGATCGTGAAGTGTTCAAGTACTCTGTATCAAGTACGCGTTAAAATATATTTTTTTACTCCACACAATTTAATATTTTTCACATCAAAATGGCTTCTGATTTATTCTGTATTTTTAAATGCAATAATGTTACTGAAAATATTATTTTATTTACCAATGAAAAATTAAAAATGTGTCGTGAAAAATTAGAAATTCGTACTATTTTGAAAATGAAGTACGCCAATATTACTTTGCCAGCCAGTGTCACCAATATTCATGGGTATCATTCAACCTGTTGTAAAAATTTTTTTTCTATTCCGAAGAAGTATGTTGAAAAATTCAAACAGTTGAAGTCATCACAGACACGCACTGGTTTTGAAGCGTCATTAATTCCCTCTACAAGCATTACCGGTAAGTATAATTTAAATGATTTACTTCCTTTACAATTATTTACAGTAAATTTTACATTGTGTAACAGTGTGGCCAGATCTAGCTTTCTGGTACCATGGATTCTGTAGTGGAGGAGATACTAACACAAGTGAGACCGCGTAACGTCACGCGTCACAGTTGTATGCGTACACAGATGCATGACGTCACGCAGTTCGCTTGTATGAATATCCCCTCCACTATGTACTCATGGTATCAGAGAGGTGAATCTGGCCACACTATTATGTAATGTTGATCGTATTATTAATTTTAATAAATAACATAAATAAATAACACCTAAATAAAATTAATGGAGGATGGTATAAATAATTATGTTGATAAATTTTTCTTTCAGCGACATCGGAGTCATCTGTTCAACATTGAATATGGGTGAATCTACGGCAGATCCGGAATCATTTGCGACTTCTACCACTGAAGAGTCACAAAACTTATTAAGTCACTTATTTAAGTCACCTATGACATCCACTGACGATAGAGGTGAAAGTATCACCGAAGAAACGGAACAGGAGGAAATATTAAAAAGTAATGAATGAGTCTGTTTCTTTTGTAATCACGTAAAATGCAGAATTATAAAGTGTTGCCAATATAGTTCAAAGGAACAAAAATATTGTTCTATTAATAATTTATAACATTTTCACTTACAAATGAAGATCAGACAGATTCTATGAGCGTGTGAAAGCGATTATGAAACTGATGAAGATAAACATGAAGAATTTCTCGGTTATCAAAGTAACACTGACTAAAAAAATTACAAGAAGTTTTATAAATCTAAAATGATATTTGACAAGAGTTACAAAGGCCTTTAGGTTATTTTATCGAGCTAGACTAAACATGTCATTTTAAGCAATATAAAACCATGACTAGGATTTATTCAAAATAAATAAATAAATAAATAAATACATGAACGTTTCAACCTCACTGGGTCTTACTCAGCACTTGACAGATTATTAAAATAACATCACATAAACCGTTGTTAAGTTAAAATACAATAAAAAATAATAAAATAAATAAATAAATAAAAATATATACATAGAATTAAATTAAAGGAAAATAAATATAAGAACATAAATACAGAAATAAAACATAAAAAAATATAAAAAATATATAAATAACTCAATCATTACGCAAATAAGTCTTAACACTAAGGGCGGAGCACGGCCCGTTGGTAGTCTATTGTACATTCGAGACGCGATCTCCACGTAAAAAAGTTGATGTCAAAGATGTAAAAGGTATGGTTCAAACTTATTCGTCGTTTAAAGGCGAGAATATGTTGGTCAAATTAAAGAAGCTGTCGCTTTGTTCTTATTGTTGTAACCGTCAATATTTTAAATAAAGATGTGTGAAGATCGTATTCTGTCGGTGTCAAATCTACCAGTAACATGTGTTCTAGTACGTTCGGAGTGATCGGAGGTCGTGGTCCACGGACGGCTAGTGGTCCTAGTGGACCACTAGCCGTCCGTGGACCACGACCTCCGATCACTCCGAACGTACTAGAACACATGTTACTGGTAGATTTGACACCGACAGAATACGATCTTCACACATCTTTATTTAAAATATTGACGGTTACAACAATAAGAACAAAGCGACAGCTTCTTTAATTTGACCAACATATTCTCGCCTTTAAACGACGAATAAGTTTGAACCATACCTTTTACATCTTTGACATCAACTTTTTTACGTGGAGATCGCGTCTCGAATGTACAATAGACTACCAACGGGCCGTGCTCCGCCCTTAGTGTTAAGACTTATTTGCGTAATGATTGAGTTATTTATATATTTTTTATATTTTTTTATGTTTTATTTCTGTATTTATGTTCTTATATTTATTTTCCTTTAATTTAATTCTATGTATATATTTTTATTTATTTATTTATTTTATTATTTTTTATTGTATTTTAACTTAACAACGGTTTATGTGATGTTATTTTAATAATCTGTCAAGTGCTGAGTAAGACCCAGTGAGGTTGAAACGTTCATGTATTTATTTATTTATTTATTTATTTTGAATAAATCCTAGTCATGGTTTTATATTGCTTAAAATGACATGTTTAGTCTAGCTCGATAAAATAACCTAAAGGCCTTTGTAACTCTTGTCAAATATCATTTTAGATTTATAAAACTTCTTGTAATTTTTTTAGTCAGTGTTACTTTGATAACCGAGAAATTCTTCATGTTTATCTTCATCAGTTTCATAATCGCTTTCACACGCTCATAGAATCTGTCTGATCTTCATTTGTAAGTGAAAATGTTATAAATTATTAATAGAACAATATTTTTGTTCCTTTGAACTATATTGGCAACACTTTATAATTCTGCATTTTACGTAATTACAAAAGAAACAGACTCATTCATTACTTTTTAATATTTCCTCCTGTTCCGTTTCTTCGGTGATACTTTCACCTCTATCGTCAGTGGATGTCATAGGTGACTTAAATAAGTGACTTAATAAGTTTTGTGACTCTTCAGTGGTAGAAGTCGCAAATGATTCCGGATCTGCCGTAGATTCACCCATATTCAATGTTGAACAGATGACTCCGATGTCGCTGAAAGAAAAATTTATCAACATAATTATTTATACCATCCTCCATTAATTTTATTTAGGTGTTATTTATTTATGTTATTTATTAAAATTAATAATACGATCAACATTACATAATAGTGTGGCCAGATTCACTTCTCTGATACCATGAGTACATAGTGGAGGGGATATTCATACAAGCGAACTGCGTGACGTCATGCATCTGTGTACGCATACAACTGTGACGCGTGACGTTACGCGGTCTCACTTGTGTTAGTATCTCCTCCACTACAGAATCCATGGTACCAGAAAGCTAGATCTGGCCACACTGTTACACAATGTAAAATTTACTGTAAATAATTGTAAAGGAAGTAAATCATTTAAATTATACTTACCGGTAATGCTTGTAGAGGGAATTAATGACGCTTCAAAACCAGTGCGTGTCTGTGATGACTTCAACTGTTTGAATTTTTCAACATACTTCTTCGGAATAGAAAAAAAATTTTTACAACAGGTTGAATGATACCCATGAATATTGGTGACACTGGCTGGCAAAGTAATATTGGCGTACTTCATTTTCAAAATAGTACGAATTTCTAATTTTTCACGACACATTTTTAATTTTTCATTGGTAAATAAAATAATATTTTCAGTAACATTATTGCATTTAAAAATACAGAATAAATCAGAAGCCATTTTGATGTGAAAAATATTAAATTGTGTGGAGTAAAAAAATATATTTTAACGCGTACTTGATACAGAGTACTTGAACACTTCACGATCCAAGCCGAACTGACGCAATTAAATTTTCAAAGTTAACTTCAGATGTTTTAGGTATTAGTAGCTGGACACGCGACAGCACGACATTCGAAATACATTACAATAAAAATAGATCACACACGATGCCGAGGGGTGTTGCCGAGCAGTGCCTGTGATCGCTGTCGTGGATCGCGGCAACACGTGACAAATGTGTCCAGGCTCTTAACGTAAATGTGTACGATAAATATACAGAACGTCACAACTATATGGAAAAATAAATTTTTTTATCACTTTTTATTAAACAGTGTTCTGATTTTCAAGACGAAAATAAAAATTAAGAAATAAAGGAAGAATCTTCCAAATTAATTTCTAATATTTCACGTATACATTAATATCAAATATACGATAAATATACAAAACATTAGAACTGTATTAAGAGCCATTTATTGGTAATTAAGCGAAATATAAGCGATAGCACCAATCGAGCGGTTCGTATACATCCCACACTTTTTATTGATTTTTGGATACTTCTCTTCCATCTACGATTCTGACAATTTGTAGGTAGCTTATTTAATGTATAAATAATAAGTAAACAAATTGTCAGAACTGTACCTTATGACATAATTTTCCCGAATTTTCCGCAACTTTGACGCCTTCTGACGGGGTCTTCTTTTTCACCTACATTTTTGACGATTTTTTTTGTTTTCTAACATAATTTATTATATGTTTATACAAATTTTTGTGACTGTACCCAATCACAATTTTTTCCTTAAAAATTTTCATAATTTTCAGTCTTCCAGAGCAACTTCTGACGAGCGGGTTTTTTTTATTACCGATAGTAATTATACATTTTCTAATTAAAATTAGGACTGTACCGAGTCACATAGAAAGTTATGTAGCTAGCTCTTAGACTAATAGTGTTGCATCCGCTCTGGTCACCCGGTGTGCTTCGCGTCACGGAGCGCTCCCCGGCAACGAGCCGTCGTTTGTCAACCAACGATCGGTGGATTAATGCCTGGTCCATTTTATCATGTTTTCTGTAACTCGGCTTTTCAATAAAAAGTTCCCTTTACATAAAACCAGAGTGCTTATTTCCGGCGGGAATGTGCCGCTAGAGAGAGAGTGTGTGTGTGTATTAGTGTTTTATTAGTGTATTAGTGTATTAGCGAACGTGCAACAATATATTTGTATTTTTAATTATTAACAATGATTTAAAATTCCTAAATAAATAACATTTTAGTTTTTGTGCCAAAAATCAACAACAGATTTAAATTGGATTTTTTATAAATAAGAGTAGATTTAAGAAATATATATATTTTTTAAAAAGTTTTTTTTAAATTTTGTAATACGGTTCAAGCCATACAATCTCTCTCAAGTTATAAAGTTATTAAAATTTAAAATATCTCTATTAGTATTGTCAAACGTTTTTTTAAATAACTTGCTAGTAATACTTTATAGTACAATTTTATTTTATTTATAACTTGTACATTATGGAAAACTACTACTTATTATATAAATAATACTACTTATTACATAAATAAAACATTACATTTAGCAAAATGTACTATTTATTATAAATATGTGTTTATAATTATATATATATTAAATACAGTATAATTGTGTTATAATATAAATGTAATATAGAAATGTAAATGCAGAAATAGAAATGTAAATTAAGAAGAAAATTAAAGTCTTAGCAGAATGGCTGATTTATAATTTCAAGACAAAAAAAATAAAATAAATAAATCAAACTGTCAAATACAAACTTATAAATATTAAGCATATTAAGTGATATTAAATGAATGCTAAGCAATTGCCATTAATTTCTAATTATATAACATTAATTTCTAGCTTGTATATTTAATTCATACATAATTCTACTTTTCTTAATGTTGCTTAATTCAACTCCAGTTCCTATTACATCAAGTATGGCATTTTGAATGTATTAAAACTTGAAACTTATGGTATTTTCTAAATATCTGTCATAGATAAACAGTCTAATAAAATGCAAAACCAAACTTTTAATAAAAGCTCATTCTATGAGCATTCTAATTGAGGATAAATAAAAATTATAATTTTTTTTAAGTTCTGTAAGGTGATCATTATTTCTAAATGGAATCATCACATGCGGATGAATTGCATATATCGCATCTGCTATAATATGAGTATCAAAGGGAAAGTATTTATTAGGCATCACAATACAATTAGCAAGTGTAGAATTTCTGAATACTCTCGCATTGTGTACAAAATCACCATGCTCTGTATAGCAATGTGTGAACACAGATTTTGCATTACATACGGCTTGCAAGTGAATAGTGTGATATTGTTTCCTGCAAATATATGAAGTAACATCTTCATTTGGAGCAGTAATTTTGATGTGCGATCTATCGAAACATCCAATTACATTAGGAAAAATTTCTTATTTTTAAAAATTCCTCAATGGTACAATTTAGTGCATCACTTTATTGTACTAAAATATTTATACTTTTTATAAAGATAATTTATTTATTTATTTATTTATGAAGTACTGAATAATAAAGTAAAATAAATCAAGATTTATTAATTTTATGTAATTTTCATTCAATCAAATCATTCATTTACTTCAACATACTTAAGTGGGACATGGTTTACATCGAATTCTTCAACTCATCTCTCTATTCCTCGTCTCATTACACATTCTTCGTCTATTTTTAATCTTTCAACAAAGAGCTATGAGAAACACACAAACAGCTATTTCTATAAAAATTTTTTATAAAAATTATAAATTTTTATAAAAATTATATAGAGTTAAGTGATTTTGTATATCATTGGGCCGACAACCGCATCGATAATTGCTTCGTAAATATGCTTGTGTAACATTCTTTAGAATCCAATAAGCTTCTTAGCAGCGATGTTGAAAAATTCTGGATCAAATTTCTCCATTCTGTTAATCTTACTAATAAAGTATGTCACAATTTATAAAAGGAATTAATTTTATATAAATATTTACTTCTTTCTACATTAAGAATGACAAATACATCAACATAACTTCAAAAGAATTCATCGGATTTCGACATAAGCCTTGAGCAAAATAATCTTAAAATTATACATTATTTTTTCAAATAAAAAGGTATTAATATTATTTTTACCTTCAAGACTTGTCTAATCTCTTAATTCCAATCTATGCAGTATAAAGATTTCTGATGAAATCTTTTCAATGAGATAATTAATAAGAAAAATGAAAATATTCCAAAAATATTGTATTTTTAAATATTTCCAAAAATATTGTATTAAATATTAAATTAAATTCTAGTTTGAAAATTTGTAAAACTTTGATATTATGCTCTAATATTTTAATAAACTTTAACTATATAATAAATCTGGTATCTCTCTTTAAAAAATTTATTACAATAGCTTCAAAAATAAGATTATACAGTTAACATTTATTTCATGTACATATGAAATTACCATATTCATTAAATGTCAAAGTGTACCAGATGTTTTGAGAAATATGAATGCCGGAATACATAATGCTAAACAGACATAACATGTAAAATTATTGTCTTTTTGTGAAAAATAAAAAATAAAAAAATTTTTAAGAAAGCAGTTTTTAACATTGTAACTCTGCGAATATTCTTCTTTTAATGACTTTTGTGGATTTTAATTATATCTGTTATTATTTGTTTTTATAACATCTACTCTTTTACGACATCTTATATATCCAATTCCAATCAAACAACTTTTATTTGAATAAAAGTCTTATTTGAACAAAAATTTTTTTTTGTTATATGATGCTATTTCATATGTATATTTGCAGGAAACAATATCATGCTATTCACTTGCCGTATGTAATGCAAAATCTGTGCTCACACATTGCTATACAGAGCATGTTGATTTTGTACACAATGCGAGAGTATTCAGAAATTCTACACTTGCTAATTGTATTGAGATGCCTAATAAATACTTTCCCTTTGATACTCATATTATAGCAGATGCAATATATGCAATTCATCAGCATGTGATGATTCCATTTAGAGATAATGATCACCTTACAGAACTTAAAAATAAATTATAATTTTTATTTATCCTCAATTAGAATGGTCATAGAATGAGCTTTTATTAAAAGTTTGGTTTTGCATTTTATTAGACTGTTTATCTATGACAGATATTTAGAAAATACCATAAGTTTCAAGTTTTAATACATTCAAAATGCCAACACGCACGTGGCATCTATCCGAAAACCCTCTCAGTTAACTATAATTTTTGTTTATTCTCAATTGGGGTGGCCTTAAAACAAGCTTTTAACTTATTAAAAGTCCGGTATCTTATTTTATTTGTTTTTTTAAAGATGCTATCATTTGCCAGAGAAAGAAAAGATATCCTGTAGCCGGAAATAAATTTTTGTCATTAATGACGTGGCCCGTTAAATATATAAATTCCACATCACCTACATCAATATTGATAATCATTTCTCTTTTGTCAGTTACTTTTTCATTACGAAATCGAAATACGTAGAAATTTTCGGAATGATCCCATCTACAAACATCAATAAAATTATGTATCATTATGTAAAACACCCATAAACAAATTATTTATCATTGTTTATTTATCATTGAAATTGATTGATTTAATTTATAAAATTTACTAATTGTGAAATTTACTGATTTTAATATTTTAACTTTTCTTTCACTCTTAAGAATATGAGACAGTATATAAGTATATTTATTCTATGTGTTGGAATAAAAACCATAGGACATTATGTTGGAAAAATTGTCAAAAAGGAGACTTCTTTTCAATGATTTGATCTTCATTTATATCATCAAAATCGTAATGCCAATTGTAACATTTTAACAAGCTTTTTAGTCACTCATTATTTATTAAAAGATTATTAATAATATAAGTAAATGAAATAAATTGTCTAATGACTGCACAGCACCGCATAGGTTTTCAACTTTTCAAGCAATGCAAGAGCTTTTCCATATCGTTTGATGAATGCAACACAAAACAAAAACTATTATTTTACGATTTCACATAGTTTTTAACTTTCCACACGAAATACTAAGTCTATTTTCGATAGCTTTGTATACTTTCTGTACTTAAAATAAAATATAGGTATTTGTTCAAAATTTTTCAAAAGCAAGAAGGGTAGTTCTAACACAAAGTAACAAAAAACAAAATTCCTTATCGACACCGCTTGAAAAAATACAGAAATGAAATTCAACATTATGTATCTTATTAAACATATTTTTTGTAACTGCCATAATTCACTTGAAAAGTGTTTCAAAGTCCATAAAAATTTCCGCTATTCTGTTATTTGTTCATTTGTACATAAACGCAAAATATGCATACCTTACAAGAGGAGAAATCATTGGGGTACCGCGATTCACAGGAAATTCTACTGCCGGATAGAAATTTGCAATTTGTGGCTGCAATCCTGCATTATAAAGTTTTCCGATTGATTCTAAAAATATCTCATTATTGTGATCTTCGGTACGTTCATATAACGCCACATTTGTTACTGTAGAGTATAAAGAATTCTTTAAAATGTATTGAAGAATGTTCTGAGGTGATATCTCAGTCGTTACTGTATCTCTTGGGATCGAACGTATCGCCTTTGTGAATGATACCGGAGATAACAAATGATTTGTATAACATTTTGAACATAAAGGTAAAAGTGCATTCGAATACTCATGAACAGATGTTGTTAGCCACTTTGAGCTGCGAAACTTTCTTTGTGGTAATATTCGATTTAAGTATTCTTCAGACTTTAATATAGCAGATTTGATATAATGACTATGAAATGGTATATAACCACAAGATATCTCTTTTACAGCAATAGTATTATCCTAAAAGAATAAATAAAACGTTGTTGATTATTGTTTCAAAGTGTTAATCATTACCATTAATATTTACCTAACTATCAATTCTATGACTTAACATTGATTCTTAGATTCTTAGATTTGATTCTTAGATTTAGAAAAGTTAAACAGATAATATTATAATATGTTATGTAACTAATATACCCGTAATTTGGCGAGAAAGGCTTTTATAGAATCTGTTGGTCCGCTCACGATAAAATTAGAGGAGCTATTGCAACAAGCTACATCAATGTCCGAAGGACACATATTCTTCATGGTTTCATGATCGAGATTAATTTCAGCCATGGAACCATTAATTATTTTTGATTCATGAAACGCTAAACCGATAAAATACCACAAAATCGTTTCCTCGGCTGTTAAACAACCATCGGCGTATCCACAAATTAGTTCACCAATAGAATGACCGATTATAAAGTCAGGAACAATACCGATAGATTTTAAAAGATCGACCATTCCAATCTGCAATTCATAAAGAAATATTTTCCCATTTTTGTTATAATTATAATTATGAAATAACAATTTGAATATTATATTTAATAGGGTATATTCAAAATATATTTATGAAATAACAAAAAAAAAGGTTTTCTTTCTTACCTGCAGTCCAACGAGAGCTAAAAGTAAATTCACGATATTATCGAAGATACTTTTATTTTCACTTGTTAAAATATCTGTAAGGAATATATTGTAAGCGTTCAAAACAGTATCACATTTCTGAAGTGCTTTGGTAAACACTGGGAATTTCATTAGAGCTCGACCTATTAAAATTTTAATAAAATGTTTTATTAACAATATATTTATCGCAATCTGTAATAAATCTGTAATATATACTTACTCATTTCAAACGATTGAGATCCTAGTCCAGAAAATATAAAACAAATCGATCTTTTTTTATGTGAACAATGCTCCATTTTACTAATTGTACTATGAGATGTTTTAGGTCCAGTTATCATGTATCCTCTATAAAGGTGACCTTCTATATTATCATTATGAATATGATGTAATAGAGATATGTGTTCTGCGTCTACTGATCGATTTCGCACCTGCATTCGGTATAAGGAAAAAATTTAGACAGGAAAACCGTCATTCTTATGTGGAATAATTTTACCCAAAGAAAGAAAATGTTAATATTCTATTTTACAAAAGTGCTTGTCCAGTACTTCATATTATTCAAAAGCTTATGTGATGTAAAAATTATAAATACGTTATGTAGTGATATAGTCGCGTTTAGTGATGAGTCGCTTTTTATATACTTGCCATCATATCGCTTGACAATATATAAATAAATAAATTTCTTATTATTTAAATTAAGGGCTAGAGTAAGAACAAATATATATATATATATATATATATATATATATATATATATACAGGGTGACCCATTTTAATCTATGACCCCAAATATTTCCGTTCCCTTGCATTTTACAAAAAAATGTTTCAGATAAAAGTTGTATGGTTTTAAGGGGGTCATAAAACAATTTTATTGGTTTGACCTTGGATAGTCGTTTGAAGGTCACATGAAGGTCACCTTTAATTTCTTAAATTGAAACCATTATTTTTCATTACATATTCTTGTAGCTTATTTTGAGAGCTTTCCAAAACACTATAATAAAGTTATTTTCCATTAAGTATTTGTCGCGTTATGAGGTTTAAAAGTTACGATACTGCCGGCATTAGCATTATCCGAGATGTACCACGTGACGGTCAGATTTACATCTCTTGTGTGTGTGTGTGTGTGTGTGTGTGTGTGTGAAGGCGGGTATTTAAAAATGATTAAGTATTTTATTGAAGGTATTCAAAGACACGTCCACCTTGCTGGATACATAAACGCAATCTTTTATGAAAATTGTTACGCACTCTATTAAGAACAGTTGGTGTTATGCTTCTGAACATGTTACGAATACGTTGCTGCATATTTTCAATAGTCGTCGGCTCAGTCTCGTACACTTTTTCTTTAACATATCCCCAGAGAAATAAATCCAATGACGTCAGATCCGGAGATCTAGGAGGTCACTCCTGAGTTTGATTACCTAAATCAATCCATTGTCTTCCGAATACATTATTTAAATAGTGAAGAAATATGGACCAATAACTGAGAAAAATGCTATGATATCAAGAGAAATTAGACGTTGGTCCATATTTCTTTCAAGCAAACCTTAATGCGCAAAATTATTTATTTTTTTTTGCAAAATTAGTTACCGATTCTTTTAGAAAATGTTGATCTTTAGACACGTATTCGAATGTGGTTTACGCAAGACGGG
Source organism: Crematogaster levior (assembly GCA_901521435.1). Lineage (NCBI taxonomy): Eukaryota > Metazoa > Arthropoda > Insecta > Hymenoptera > Formicidae > Crematogaster > Crematogaster levior. The sequence continues at coordinate 80,287 of CABEGB010001121.1, forward strand.
GCGCTCGCTCACAGAGCACGCGACGTCAGGGACTATCTTGATATCTCTTGAATACCTTCAATAAAATACTTAATCATTTTTAAATACCCGCCTTCACCCGCGCGCGCGCGCGGCACACACACACACACACACACACATACACACACACACACACTCACACACACACACACACACACACACACACACACACACACACTCACTCCTCCACACTCACACACCACACACTCACATAATACACACACACACACACAACACACACACACACACACACACACACACACACACACACACACACACACAAAACAATATTTTTTAGGACATACAATACAATGAGATATAATATAAATACGTACCTAGATTATATATAAAATAGCATTTGACAATGAGGATGTAGACATAGATTGCCAGAAGCAATAATAGCCGCGTCGCAATCTCCAGATCGAATTCGTTCATAAGCTTTCACTATAGCGTAATTACTTGAACTGCATGCAGTGTCAACATTGTGTGATCGTCCAGTAACGCCGAGCCAGTAAGAAATCCCGCTTGATATAAGAGAAACGTTGCATCCAATCATTCCAGGTATTCCAGCAAACTAATCACAATACAGGTTTTTAAATATACTTGAAATACAATATATAAATTATATTACACGTATATATAAAAATATAAAAATATAATAAATATAAGTATATAAATATAAATATAATAATTTAAATGTTTATTTCTAAAAACTGTTTAAAATTATTATAATTTCTCTTTAATAATAAGAAGACAAATTTCCATATTTGCCAAGAAGATCTTTACATAGTTATCATTTTCTCAAATAAATTTCTATTAATTGTGTTGTACACTAATAAATATAAATCACACCTGAGGTTTAAAAGAAAAATTTGATCGAGTCTCAGAAACAGAAATTGCTGTAAAAACACTCGTTCTTGTCCCACGTAATTCTTTTGGGTTTGCACCCGCATCGATAATTGCTTCATAAGTATGTTCGAGTAACATTCTGGCTATAGGATCCATTATATGAGCTTTCGTAGCGGGTATATTGAAAAATTCGGAATCAAATTTTTCTATATTGTTTACTTTGCCGATTCGATGGGGCATGTTATAAGCTATGTAACAAATAAATATATTAACAAATAACAATTAAAAAGGGGCTTTGACAGTACAATGCAGTTGATAGTAAGCTAAAGTTACATCGATCTATAATCATTAATAAGTTACATAATTATGTTTTAGTCTTATTATGTATGGTATAGTTATTATGTATATTATTATTACATTTTTTTAATGATGTAATATACAATATAATAAAACATAATGAATAGTCTTATTATATATTGAATTTTATACTGTATATACAGGGTGTTTGATAATTCGAACGTCAACCGTAAAATGCAAGTAGAGTAAGTTAAACTGAGTAGAAAAGTCCTGTATCATTTTGCAATTTTCGTAATAATTAATGAGATATTAATTAAAGAAGATCGACCAATACGCGCGAATCTAAGCGCGCGGCGAGAAGAGACAACCCACGATTATTGTGTAGCGTTTGAATACGCGGGAAGAAGGAACAGCCTACCGAGAGGGAGAGAAAGAGAGAGAGAGAGAGATGCAAAACAATGCGAGAGAACAATTCGGGGCGGTCGCCGCGGTATTCTAGTATTACGCAGTGATGCCAGAAATGCCCCGCACTCGCGCATGCGCGTGGTTCACAGCTGAGCGCGCAGTAACGTAACATAGCAGTGAAGTGTGTTTACGCGCCAATGGGCCAACGTGAAATTAAAGAGCCAAAGTCAGGCAAGAGTGTAGTGAGGTGAATCTCAAGAAGACGAGATAAGGTAAGCTGAAAAAATTATACAATGGAATTAGAAGAAAGGCCTGCAAAAAAGGTATGTATTCGAAAATTTAGAAGATCGTGGTTAGATGAAAATATTTTCAAAGGTTGGTTGGCACAGAATAACAATGAAGCTTTCTGTACATTGTGCAATATTTCACTAACATGTTGTCGGTATAAATTAAAAAGGCATGCCAAATCAGCTTCTCATATAGATAATGTAAATAGTAGTGGTAGTGTAAGAATTGAAACCTCAATTGAAGAGACCGTTTCACATTCCGACAAGGTAAAACGAGCTGAAATTAAAGTAGCAGCTTTTTTCGCGGAACATAACATTGCTTTCTGTATAGTAGATCACTTAATTCCGTTGTTGAAAGACATATGCGTAGATCCCGAAGTTGTACAAAGTATTTCATTGGCACGGACTAAATGTACACAAATAGTTAAAAATGTTATTGCGCAACGAGAAGTCGAGAAAATGATTAAAATTTTACAAACAACAAAATTTTCAATTTTAATAGATGAGAGTACCGATATAAGTGACACAAAACTTTTGTGTATTCTCGTAAAATATGTTTCACCAAACAATAAAAGAGTTATAACTCAATTGTTTACGTTGCTACCTCTCGATGCCACTAATTGTTCCGCGGATAATTTATATAAAACTTTTAAAAAATGCTTTTTAGAATTTCAAATTCCTTTGCAAAATATTGTTGGAGTGGCTAGTGATAACGCATCGGTCATGATCGGAAATAATAATTCTTTTCTAACACATTTAAAAGTAGATGTACCGCAAGTAATATTATTAAATTGTATTTGTCATTCTGCCGCGCTTATAGCTAGTAAAGCCAGCGAAAAATTACCACGATCTTGCGAAAGTTTAATTAGAGGTATTAGTACATATGTGTCCGGCAGTGCAAAACGATGTGCAATTTTACGCGAGTTTCAGGAATTTTTCGAAGTAGAAAAAAATAAAATTTTGAGATTGGCGAAAACTAGATGGCTCGTTTTACATCAATGCGCTTGTCAGACTTTTGGATAATTGGGAAGCTTTAAGGGAGAACACCACTGTGACGTAGCGTTTTCAAGTGCTTTATTCGGTATTTTTTTTTGAGGAATTGGTTTGGTCAAAGGGAAAAAAAACTTTTAGGTTATATTGGACACATATTAAAGTATAGAAAACAATTTTTTTATTTGAAAAAAAATACAAAATGGCGGCGTGACAGTAACTTCAATATAAGTGATTTTTACTAGAGTTGCTCCACTGCAAGCACTAGAAGTGTCTAAAATTTGTTCTTGGAACAAAAAATGAAACATTTTCATGAAATATATTAGTTTTAGCGTGGAAGTACCTGGGGAAATTCAAAAATTTGAAAAAAAAAAAATAGAGACAAGTTTGAAAAAAAAGTTTTATTTTTTAACAAAAATTTTCGTATAAAAAGTTGAATAACTTTTTAAATTTTTAATAAATCAAAAAAAACTCAGGTACTTCTCTTTGAAATCTATCTAAGAAGCTACAGTTAAAATTTAAAGTCGATTCAACAAAAATTGATTGAGTTCTACTGCTTGCAGATTTCCAAAACACCATTTCGAGATAATCGCGTTTAAAGTTTTCGGTATCAATAACTTCTCAATAACTTAAGAAATTTTTTACATACTAATCAGCAATGCCAGCTCCATACAGTTGCCCTTCTAAGTTAATATACTCTTCATTTTTGGCACACACGATTTCAAAGTATGGTAAAATAAAATGAGAAAGAAACTCAAAATAACAGTATATATTGCCGACAGCGTTTTTCGGCTGTTAGAGGGCTGTCAGAAAAATGCTTGAAACCCATCTAAAAAAATTTTTTTCAGCTATAAACGAATTTGCATCATATTTTTAAGGGTTTATAGGATTTTTTAAAGTCAAAAAAAAAAATCGATTTTTTGAAAATTTCACAGTGGTGTTCTCCCTTAAAACATTTTTTTATATTAGCAGTATCAGAGGATAAATTAGAATCAGCCGAAATTATTTTAAATCAATTACACAATAATGATAATAAAGCTTATCTTTTGTTTTTAAAATATGTATTAAATTTTTTTAATTCTTTCAACGCGCTTTTTCAATCACGTAAAATTTTGATTCACAAATTATTTATCAACAGTCAACAATTAATCGCGCAAGTAGCTGACAATTTTATGACTTTTGAAGCTGTAGAACAAATTTCCCTTTTAAACCCAGATTCTGACGAACAATTAAAAGCTTTGCATGAAATTTATTTAGGGCCGGAATGTGAAGAATTTTTATTAAATGAGCCTCAGGAACGCAGGACACAAATTAAACAAAATTGTTTAGAATTTTATAAAACGGCGGTTCGCGAGATGATGAAACGTTTGCCTTATATGGATACATTTTTTGAACAATTGAGTTTTTTGGATCCTAATGTTGCTTTTTCTCATAAAGCTAGAGATACTTTCAAAGATCTTCATTACATTGCTAAACGTATAGATATCGATATTAATAGAACGGACTTACAAGGGAAGTGTCACGACTGTCCGGAACCGATTTGATTCTCCTTTAAATATGTTGTTATATATACAAATCTAAGAGACACGTATTTTTTTATATGGGCCACTTTTGACTTTTAAGGGGTAAAACACCCCTTTGAAAAAAAAACGGTTTTTATCTTTCAAGGCGAATATCTTTGAAACTATTAGAGATAGAAAAAAAATTCAAACGGGGTATTAAATGGCTTGATGAGTACTACAAAATACTGTAAAAAAATTTTTTTTCTTTTTTTTTTTTTCAAAAAATCTTACCCCTTTAACTGTTTTTTCAAAATTTTTAATTTTTGTTTTCATCAAATTAAAGGTTATTTTTTAACGAATTCATCCATGTATATTAAAGTTATGTTGCGTAATATCATTTTTGAGAAATCATTACAAACCCCTCCGTATATACGTTATTCGTGCTCGTATCGTATCTACTATGTGCGTAAGTGTAATAATTATCGTCGAAATACAATATTTAAAAAAATGTTAAATTTGTACAAAAATAAGCTTTTATTTGTGGCGATAAAAAAAATTTGAAATTTTGAAAAAAGAGGAATGGAAATTTTGGATTGGAATATTTTAAAAATTAAAAAAATTTTTTTTGCACTGTCTTATAAAGTACTCCTAAAATCATTCAACTTTTATTACATGATATTTTTCTAACAATACAGATTATAAAAAATATTAAGAATTAGGGTAGAGTTTTTATTGTACCTTCTTAAAATTATTAAATTGTATTTATCTCTGTACTTTTTTTTTTTTTTTTTTTTTACGTAGGGAAATCCTCATGGATACCCGTTCCCCGGGGGAGGAAACGGGTTATGCCGGACTCTTACCGGCTAAAACCCTACGGTGGCCCTCCTCGTGCGCGTTTGGGAGACCACGGGAACGCAACATTCATCTCTGTACCTACATTATTTCCTTATAATATCTTAAGATTATTTTCTCTTACAACTTATTATTTTATTATTTTTATTCCAATGCTCTAACATCTTGTTTATTTATTAGTTTATACATTAATTTTGCGCAATAATATCTACACGTAATTAATAATAAAATAATTAATAAATGTTTACATATATTATAATACATTTATATTTTTTACTAGATAATAAATTTATATTATTTTTTTTATTATTTACTCATTATATACATTACAATAATGATAATCGACGAAAAAATGTTTTAAACATAATGACTGTTTGCACCAAGAACATCTTACTACAGCTAAATTATTGCAACCTTCGATATCACATATTGTTGAAGTTTCGTCAAAACTGAATTCTACTGGATTTTCAAATTCTTCTGGTCTTTCGTTCGTATATCCACTTTTAAACCACGAATATTTAAATAAGTTGTAATATCGTGCAACGCGCACGAGGAGGGCCACCGTAGGGTTTTAGCCGGTAAGAGTCCGGCATAACCCGTTTCCTCCCCCGGGGAACGGGTATCCATGAGGATTTCCCTACGTTAAAAAAAAAAAAAAAAAAAGGTACAGAGATAAATACAATTTAATAATTTTAAGAAGGTACAATAAAAACTCTACCCTAATTCTTAATATTTTTTATAATCTGTATTGTTAGAAAAATATCATGTAATAAAAGTTGAATGATTTTAGGAGTACTTTATAAGACAGTGCAAAAAAAATTTTTTTAATTTTTAAAATATTCCAATCCAAAATTTCCATTCCTCTTTTTTCAAAATTTCAAATTTTTTTTATCGCCACAAATAAAAGCTTATTTTTGTACAAATTTAACATTTTTTTAAATATTGTATTTCGACGATAATTATTACACTTACGCACATAGTAGATACGATACGAGCACGAATAACGTATATACGGAGGGGTTTGTAATGATTTCTCAAAAATGATATTACGCAACATAACTTTAATATACATGGATGAATTCGTTAAAAAATAACCTTTAATTTGATGAAAACAAAAATTAAAAATTTTGAAAAAACAGTTAAAGGGGTAAGATTTTTTGAAAAAAAAAAAAAAAAAAAATTTTTTTACAGTATTTTGTAGTACTCATCAAGCCATTTAATACCCCGTTTGAATTTTTTTTCTATCTCTAATAGTTTCAAAGATATTCGCCTTGAAAGATAAAAACCGTTTTTTTTCAAAGGGGTGTTTTACCCCTTAAAAGTCAAAAGTGGCCCATATAAAAAAATACGTGTCTCTTAGATTTGTATATATAACAACATATTTAAAGGAGAATCAAATCGGTTCCGGACAGTCGTGACACTTCCCTTGTTAGCTTACGAATGGCGAATTTTACCACATTGTTTTACACAAGAAGAAAAAAAAAGTTTAGCATCTTTAGATATTGATGAAATGTGGGTTAAAATATTAGAGCGTGAAAATAATAACGGTAAAAAATCTTTTCCAAATTTAGCAAAATTAGTTGAGACGGTTCTTTCTTTTCCACATTCAAATGCTGAAGCAGAGCGAATATTTTCGATTGTAGCAGATGTAAAAAATAAAAAGAGAAATAAATTAGGAAATGATACAGTTTCGGCCATTTGCGTCATAAGATCATCCTTTCAAGCAGATAATATTAATTGTGTTAATTTTGAAATTGATTCGCGGCATTTAGAATTGCATAATTCTGCTAACTTATATACAACGCGTCAAAACAACACTGATGATGTTCATTAAAGTCCGCGTTCTGTAAGGCTCGTTTAATAAATAATATTGTTGTATTAATTATTTATTAAAGTTTAATTTCTAGATGGTGCAATCTTTCTAGTCATCAGCCAAAGTTTTAACTAGTCATTGTGACAACTTTTATTTTTTAATACATTAATAATATTGTTTTAATTTTAAATAAATTAAAGATTAATCGCATAGATTATATTGATTTTGTTTCATATAGATTATTTGTGTTACAAATGAAATGTTTTATTTTACATAATTTTTATGTTTTTTCTGTTTAATAATTGTATGTTTTGTTTGAATACTGGTTATTGTATTAATTATTTATCAAAGTTTAATTTCTAGATGGTGCAATCTTCCTAGTCATCAGCCAAAGTTTTAACTAGTCATTGTGACAACTTTTATTTTTTAATACATTAATAATATTGTTTTAATTTTAAATAAATTAAAGATTAATCGCATAGATTATACTGATTTTGTTTTATATAGATTATTTGTGTTACAAATGAAATGTCTTATTTTACATAATTTTTATGTTCTTTCTGTTCAATAATTATATGTTTTGTTTGAATACTGGTAAGGTTTTTGGCAGGTTTCCCTTACCCTTGCAAGGAATCTTGGTATTCATAGTTTCCTGCCCAATAAATTATTTATTTATTTTTATTAGAACAAATGTGTTTAGCTTGTATCATTATTTCAACTCCTATCCTTATGTTATAATTTATATACATATTATTAATATTGTTGCATGCTAAGAATTGTGACTTTCCTCTCTTATACTGTTATAAATATATTTATAATTTTATTTTTCTTTGGGGCAATTAAGGATGCCAGTTTCCTTAACGGATTGATACTTTACTGGCGCTTTAAATTCCACGCATGCGCGAGTGCGGGGCATTTCTGGCATCACTGGTATTACGCGCTTCTCGCAACGCTTTGTCACGCGCCTAAACAATCGCGTAACAATGGTTGTGGCTATCCCTTCTCCCCGCGCGCTAAAATGCTAGACAATAACGGTAGGCTGTTCCTTCTCCCCGCGTACTCAAACGCTACACAATAATCGTGGGTTGTCTCTTCTCGCCGCGCGCTTAGATTCGCGCGTATTGGTCGATCTTCTTTAATTAATATCTCATTAATTATTACGAAAATCGCAAAATGATACAGGACTTTTCTACTCAGTTTAACCTACTCTACTTGCATTTTACGGTTGACGTTCGAATTATCAAACACCCTGTATATATATATACAGGGTGTCCGATAATTCGAAGTCCACCCGTAAACTGCAGGTAGAGTAGGTTAAACTGAGCATAAAAGTCCTGTATCATTTTTCGATATTCTTAATATTTACCAAGATATTAACAAAAAATATCGGCGAATCCGCGCGCGCTTTGCTCGCGCGGCGAGAAGGACGTCCCACCGCTACGTGCTCACTAAGCGCGCAGTGTGGCGATGGGAGATAGAGCGGTGGGATTATACCAATAATTCGGCGCGGTCGCCGCAGTGTTCTAGTATTACGCTCGTAGGCTCCTCCCACCGTCTCACTGCGCGCTTAGTGAGCACGTAGCGGTGGGACGTCCTTCTCGCCGCGCGCGCTTTCCTCGCGCGGATTCGCCGATCTTTTTTCGTTAATATTTCGGTAAATATTAAGAATATCAAAGAATGATACAGGACTTTTATGCTCAGTTTAACCTACTCTACTTGCAGTTTACGGGTGGACTTCGAATTATCGGACACCCTGTATATACAATATATACAGGGTGTCTGGTAATTCGAAGATCAACTGTAAACTGCAGGTAGAGTAGGTTAAACTGAGCAGAATAGTCCTGTATCATTTTTTGACATTCTTAATATTTACCGAGATATTAACAAAAAAAGATCGGCGAATCCGCGCGCGCTTTGCTCGCGCGGCGAGAAGGACGTCCCACCGCTACGTGCTCACTAAGCGCGCAGTGTGGCGGTGGGAGATAGAGCGGTGGGATTATACCAATAATTCGGCGCCGGTCGCCGCAGTGTTCTAGTATTACGCTCGTAGGCTCCTCCCACCGTCTCACTGCGCGCTTAGTGAGCACGTAGCGGTGGGACGTCCTTCTCGCCGCGCGCGCTTTCCTCGCGCGGATTCGCCGATCTTTTTTTGTTAATATCTCGGTAAATATTAAGAATGTCAAAAAATGATACAGGACTATTCTGCTCAGTTTAACCTACTCTACCTGCAGTTTACAGTTGATCTTCGAATTACCAGACACCCTGTATATACATATATATATATATATTATATTTATCTTTATCTTATTATATACATTATAATAAGATATAATAATAAATCTTTCTAAAATATAATAATATATAATAAATTATAAATATTATAAAATTCTACTGTAAAAATACAATAAGATATTTCGGCTTTGCCTTGTGAATTTTCTTTTGTGATAACAATTAAATCAAAAAGATCTTAGGTCTCAATCTTCAGCGAGTAATTTAATTTAAAAATAGTAATATTCCATATAATATTCCATAAAAAATAGTATAATATTCCATAAAAGAATAGTATAATATTTCATAAAAAAATTTAAATACCTCTTAAATAATGATTATAATTTATAACATTGAAATAAAAATGATAGAGCTTGATTGACAGGAAAACTGAAGTCACTCAACGAGCTCAGTAAAAATGCGAGAATAAACTTATATTTTATAAGAATATTATGTGCTCTCTTCATAAAACATAAAAAACCATAAAAACATAAAGAATAATAATGTTTTAAAGATTAATAATATGTAACAAAACGTTTTCAATCTATAATATTAGAAATAACAAAGAAATGAAAATGTTTAAATAATAAAATATAATTTATAATTTTCGACATAAATTTCAAGAACCGTTTTTGTTTTCACACATGCTCACACACGCACGCACGCACGCACACACACACACACACACACACACACACACACACACACACACACACACACACACACACACAAAATATTGTTTTTAAAAATTGTATCAGATATTGCAAATCTTTAATTATGATAAATTTAAAATATGAATATTTTTAAAAATAAGTTTTGAAAAGAAATTTTAATATTAAAATAAAAACTTACATTTATTCCACCTTCCATGATCGCTCGAACCAAGATCCACCTTGTTCAAAAGATTTTCTTGAAGCTCTTTTAAATTGTCGCTATTAGGAAATCGGCCAGCAATACCAGAGATAACGATTTCTTCTTCTGCATCAACGCTTATATACGAACTCGGGCGACTCATAGTCATCTTTATTTTTTTCAAAGTACACAAACTCTGCAACAAGATGTCATTGTATTCTAATTTTAAGAGAATTAGATATAAGTGTAAAATACACTACTCAACAAAATTAAAATTAATCACTTGAAGCGCCAAAAAAGACTAAATTTAAAATCTTGTTACGAACTTTCTCTCTACCTTCGCTAAAAGTGATCGTAGAGCAACTTTCAAAAAGCGTTTTAAAACTCAAAATCTTAGCTTTTGAATGGTTCGAGGCTTCTTTCTCTGCAAGTTTTGTAAAAATGGCGTCAATTTAAAGTAAACTTTAAAAAATTGAAGAATAAACTTCAACTTTAACAGCGCGCACAGAGAGAACGAAATTTATTCTCAAATTTTTATTAATTTTAGCGTAAAATTTGACATTTTCTCTTTAAAATGCTTTTTTAAAAACTACGCTACGATTTTTTTTTCGCCAAGCAGCTAAAATTATTGCTCTGCTACAAGAAGATTTTAGTAAGCGTTACATTGAAAGAACGGCAAAGTACAAATGTTTAAAGAAAATACCTGAAAATGCACTTACTACAAATTGTCATAACTTGGCGAAAAAAAATTGTAGCGCAGTTTTTAAAAAGCATTTTAAAGAGAAAATGTCAAATTTTCCGTTAAAATTAATGAAATTTCGAAAATAAATTTCGTTTTCTCTGTGCGCGTTGTCAAAGTTGAAGTTTATTCTTCAACTTTTCAAAGTTCGCTTTAAATTGACGCCGTTTTTACAAAAATCATTGTAGAGAAAGGAATCTGGAACCATTCGAAAGCTAAGATTTTGAGCTTTAAAACGCTTTTTTAAAAGTTGCTTTACGATCATTTTTAACAAAGGTACAAAACTTTGAATTTAGTTTTTTTGACGCTGACTTCAAGTGATTTTTAAATTTTGTTAAATAATGTTTATAAAAAATATCAAATATAATGCAAACGTGAACGTACCAACGTAGTAGTAACACTTACTCAATAAAATTGCTTAAGCCAAAGTCAAAGCACAATTGGACCTTATAATATCTACTTGCAGGTCTTTTTATCGTTTTATATATGCTACTTTTACATGCATTATTCTGCATACCAATCTCGTTATGCTGATGAATACTACAGTGCTCAAATATTGAATAACGCAACAGTTGATGTTACACTTCATTTAGGAAATTGGAAAAGAACTTTGAGAAATTATTAATAGATAATTTGTCTAGTAAATTAAATTTTATAAATAAATACATAAAATAATTAAAGAAACGCACACAAAAAGTTATTATTTGTTATTACTTTATAGTTTTAATAAGTTTTAATATGTTGTAAAATTTTATTTTAATAAGAATATAAATTGTAATATTTAATAATGAAAGATATAATTATTATTTTATATGCCGTCATATAATTTTAGGATTATTTAAGTTTATAGAATGGAATAACTTTTATTCATTAGAATAAACTCAAGAATAAAAACGTTTATATTTAAATAGAAATATATAAATTAGAATATGTATATATATATATATATGAGGCATTCTTCGTCAACGTATATATATTTATCTCCAATATGGTTAGGCAAAAAATAGAATCATATGATATAATTCTAAGAAAAAAGATTATATTTTTTGTAATGTTTTTTGTTCCCTCCAACTTTGATATCACAGGATGAGAGATTTTGTTGTTTGAGAATTATAGGTGGATTTCTACGGCGTTTTTTGTATGCTGAATATAACCACAGAAATTGCCTCTTATGCTTTTAAAAGTCTATAACTTCTACTGATATATATCGGATAAAAAAATCGTACGTTGGCAAATAACAATTAATTTTGAAGAAGAAGGACAGTTTTTATTTTGAAGCCATCGGTTAAAATAGGAAATAATTTCTATGCAATATTTTCATAAATATAGGAATTATATTTTTGGACGAAATTATAATTTTTGGTAAATTATAATTTACCATTTTACCCCGCTTGTATCAAATTGTCTTGCGAGGCATAAAGCATAAGCAATTTCTGCAGCCAAATTCATATTCAGCGTAAAAAATTACGTAAAAAAACACCTATAATTATTAAACAATTTTTAAGTTCCTTAGTTTTACAGGCCTGTGTTATTATTCTGTGCATAAGATTAAGAATATGTTAACTCATGGGTTAATAAAAACTAGTATAATTTATTACAAACATTATATCACATATTTCACATTTTATTACATTCATGTTTTTCATACAAAAATATGAATTTTTCAATCTATTTATTTATACAAGTTTAAGTTTAAAATGATAAAAAATGAAAGACGATTTATTTGAACACATTAAGCTATATGTGATTAAGTATGAGCACACTAACTTAATTACAATGTTATATCTATTTTTCATCATTTTATGCATTTAAGATTGACATTGAATAAACTTTGACATTTATTTGTGCTGATGTCAATTGTGTGTTAATTATAAACCTAAAAATAATTTGATAAATCTTTAAAATTCATTAAATGATCTATAACTAATTAGAGAGTTTATTAGAGTTTAATATATAAATTTAAATAAAAAAAAGTATTAAAACCGAAAAATGAAAAAAAAAGATAAAAAAAATTATATATTAGGGTGTCCCTAAATTCGCGCCCACGGAGTACAAGGCGTGATACTTTAGGCTAAAAAGAAATAACTTTTTCCTTTAGCAAAATTGCGTGCGATAAACAGTTTTTGAAGGAGAGCAGGTTGAAGTAAACCAATAGGCGTTCTGGTGTAAGTATTGCTCAGGGCCGGCGCGCGCGCTTCGCTCACTTGTATCAAATTCTTGACTAGTATTTACAAGTAATGTTAAAAAAATTAATGCTTTGTTATAATTTTTTACTATGAATTTATTTTTATCTTAGTTATGATTTTATTTTAATTATACATATAATTAGTTAGATTATACTTAAGACTCAAATAATAAGAATCAACTTGAATACTGAACCGTGATCACTTTCATATTTTCCATATTGTATTGTAAACTAATTATAACAAAGCATTAATGTTTTAACATTACTTGTAAATACTAGTCAAGAATTTGATACAAGTGAGCGAATTCGCGCGCGCCGGCCCTGAGCGCCACTTACACCAGAACGCCTATTGGTTTACTTCAACCTGCTCTCCTTCAAAAACTACTTATTGCACGCAATTTTGCTAAAGGAAAAAGTTATTTCTTTTAGCCTAAAGCAGTGCTGGGATTTACTTGCAATTTTCAGTCGGATTTCTTGACTCACGCCTACTGTTCCCCCTCCTATCGCTCGCGCGGTAGCAACGCGTCGCTGGACGCTCGTAACTAAGAAGCGCAACGCTTGTCTCAGGGACGTATCACAGTATACGTATTACAGTACGTATCACAAATGTACAATGCTCATCTAATAGCACCGCAAAGTTTTTATTAAAATTTTTCTCTTTAATATTTTATATTAATAATTAAAATAATATTATATTAATAATTAAAATAATTTGTATTAATAATTAAAATAATGTTTATTTTATTATTAATTACGTATATGTTTTGTTTACAAACAATTAAAAATTTTTGTATTTTATTCAAAACTCTTAACGCGCAGTTGCAATCATATCGATTTATGTAAAGTCATGTTATTTATTTTCGCAGTATATATTTAAATAATACATTTGATGGGGTAAAAGAAGCCTACTGCATAATTATATATAAAACTATAGTTATAATATAATTACGAGACAATAGGTTTCCACATCACCCATGAGGTACTATTGTTGATGCGTTTTTTTTAAAGTGGTTTCCCCAATACAAATTATTTTAATTATTAATATAATATTATTTTAATTATTAATATAAAATATTAAAGAGAAAATTTTAATAAAAACTTTGCGGTGCTATTAGATGAGCATTGTACATTTGTGATACGTACTGTAATACGTATACTGTGATACGTCCCTGAGACAAGCGTTGCGCTTCTTAGTTACGAGCGTCCAGCGACGCGTTGCTACCGCGCGAGCGATAGGAGGGGGAACAGTAGGCGTGAGTCAAGAAATCCGACTGAAAGTTGCAAGTAAATCCCAGCACTGGCTTAAAGTTTTTAATTCAAAGTATCACGCCTTGTACTCCGTGGGCGCGAATTTAGGGACACCCTGTATATATATATATATATATATATTTGCATTTTTAAACATACTTCTCTAGAATTTAATACAATATTTTTGAAGATGTTACTTTGCTACTTCTTTCTTACGATATTAAATTACAAAATTGAAAAGAATTCGTCAAAATTTTTTTAACAACGTACATTGAAATTAGTTTCTTATAAACTGTTATTCATGATAGAAGAAATTTATAAAATATAATGGATATTATTTGTATCTTAAAATATAAATTTTTATTAATTATTAAAAATTATTTATTATTCAATTAATTATTCAAAAATTATGGTAATTATTTACTTTAGAGGAGGCAGTTCCGATAGCCTTGACCTTGACATATGTTATCAAGGACATGACTCTAAGTAATTTTTTCTTAACTTAATCGGCGCTCATCGCTTATTAAAAAGTTATAAACAAAAAAAGTTGAAGAAATTTAGCAGTTATTTTGAGTATTGAAAGACATAAACAATTAATATGTAGATGTGTGAAAATAGTACAGGAGTAGAGTGGAGCGGAGAAATAGTGCATTGAGTTGGAATGTCGCTTCGCGTGGAAAGTTGCAAATCCATGTAGAACAAAACAATTAGATCTTGTTTTGAGCCGAAGCAAAAATTACTAATGTGAAAATGTAAGGATACTTATACCTATGAAATAAACATAAATATATGTATATAAAAAAATCTATAAAATATCTATAAAAAATATTAAAATTTAAAAAATGTGCCAATTAAAAGTTTATGCACTATATATAATTCTCTTATTACCATTCTTTCTCTGTAACATGATTATAAGGCCAAGTATCTAAAAAAATATGATATTCGGAGATATATTCTCATAAAAATTCATGAAGATGTGAACAAATCTATTCCAATGGAGCAAAAAAGACTTAACCAGAAAAAATAAATATTAAAACAAAACATAATCAATATAACATAATATTATCATAACATATTGTCAAAATAACCAGATATCTAACTTAGAAATCTTACTGAACCCTAAAATATTTAAAAATAATGAAAATATTTATTGAATATTATTTTTTTCCAACAATATAATTTAAACAATATTGTTGCCAAAATAGATTTTACATACAATTAAAATTAGTCAAATTATGTCAAAAGTCAAAGTTTACCGGATGTCTGATGAAACTCTTAAATGCATGAATGCATTAAATTGAAATTAAGTGAAAGTGTTGAAGAACAAATCTTGATTTATTTTACCATTTGGTATTAAAAATTAAATTCGATAATTTGATAAGATCTAAATGTACTCATAAATTATAATTTTATAAAAGTACTAAAATAAAATATTATTCATGTTTCTCTTTTTTATATATATATATTATATAAGTAAATGTTGAATATAATAATCTTTTGATTAAGTGCGTTCTCTAGGCACGCCAAGTTTTATGCTTTGCTTTAATGTTGATTTTATATGACTTACAATTTACGAAATTATAAAATCATCATTTTCAACAAAAATATAATAGACCACCAAATACACGTGTTCGTCATATAAAAATTTGATATAAAAAACTAACATCAATTTGAACTAACATCAATTTGAAATCGCCAAAATCAAATTCTTGTACAAATATACTGTGCATTGCTCGGTTTCTGCCGACAATCTGTTGTTATCGACAGGTTTTGTTGACATAATACGAAGCATATGAAGACCAGTAGATTGCAAACTGTCTTATTTTTTTCGAATTTGCTAGCAATCTGCTAGCAGTCTGCTGACATTTTGTTATTTGGGTACATTATTTTACAGAATAAAATAATTTTGCAAACAATTTCATCGTATTATTTGAAATTTTTATACCCCATTTTCGCTCTGAGACATACAATTTCCTACATTTTAATTGTATACAACTATTATTTTTATTTCACTATTTTTAACTTTTAAAATTTTTATAATTACTGTCAATATTTTATAATCAACCTCACAATTTATTTAATTATTTTTATCAAAAACTGTGATTTATTAAATATAAAATTTGTTTGATAAAAATAAAAAATTACCCAACTTTATCTTGCCAAATAATTATATTTTTTAAATCAAATAATAATAAGTTATTAATAATTGTTCAGTGGTATATTTCTAACTCTGCAAAGATTTTGATTGTCTGTTTGGAAAAAGTAATGGAAAAAGCATGAAATGTACATAGAAATTCACACGAGCGTCTGTTTAGCATAACGTATTCGTGCATTCACATTCTTATGATATCCGGTACACTTTGACATTCAATGAATATTGTAATATGTATAAAATTTATTTGTATATAAAACAAGTGTTAACTGCACATTTTATTTTTAGAACTATTGCGATATACTTTTTAAACTAGATTTATTTATACGGTCGAAGAGAGAGTTTATCAAAATATTAAAATGTAATCAAAGTTTTACAAATTTTTGAACTAGAATTGAATTTATAATATTTAATATAATAGTTTTGAAAATATTTAAAAATATTTTCACAATATTTTCATTCTTCTTAGTCATTGTCTCATTGAAATAATTTCATCAGAATCTTTTATACAACGTGCATTGGAATTAAGAGATTCTAGAAGATCAAAAATCAATACCTATACAATAATTTTTATTTGAAAAAATAATGTATATCTTTAAGTTTATTTTGCCCAAGGTTTATGTCGAAATTCAAAAACTTAATGAAGTTATGATTATTTTTGTACTAGCAGGTAGAATGCTCAGACATAGCGGTAACATAGCCGACAGGTTTCACTCTTAAACAGAACAGACTTCTTCTATTTCTCTTAGCTCATTACAAAAGCATTCAAGCAATATAAAAGAAAAAATGTATTTTGAATAAAATTTTAGTAATTTTACTGTTTTAAACATAATTAAAAAATTATAATTTATTACTTGTACCAATATAAAAATATATGGAAATATATTTTTATATATTAAAAAGAATTTCTTTTCATATAACATCGTTCCAAAGTTTTGATAAATAAATGCATGGACAAAAATGATTATATCGAACGATGGAAAAATTTAAATATTTCTTTTTCTATCTCTTATAGAAGAGCGTCAACGTAAAAAAACTTTCTCATGATTTTAAAGGCAAACTAGTTTATAAAGAATTTGATATTTGAACAGTTTTAACATACGAAAGTGCTGTTTCATGAAAGATAGGAGCTTTCACAATGCATATATCAAGCAACGTAGTATCATCGTGACATCAAGCTAAAATATTATTACATTAAAAACCATTGTGCGTGAATGCATAAATCCTAATGCTTGTTCTTGATTTTTTTCTATGGGGCTACATAAAAAGTTTAAAAACTTTTCTTTGCCAGTGACTAAAAATAAACAGATTCCAATTTTTCTCGACCCGTTTGGTCAAATTTATTGATTGTTAATTCACACTACCTTTTGATCTCAGGTTTGGGTCTTTATCACAAATGTGAAAACTTTTACATATAACTTTGCAGAAGAAAAACGTACGCTGATCTGTCTCGTTGACATTGCGCCCAAGCTACATCACGCTAGAAGATATTTTGTACGTAATCAACATGACTTCATTTGAGTAAAATAGTGCCATTACTTCGTATGAGACACCTCACGTTCTAACGACATTTCACAAGTCAATAAAAAGTTTAGTCAAGTACAACAGTGATAGTACAAAAGCTAAAGTACAAGAAGAAATTCTTGTAGTTTTTGATACCATTGCACCGAAAATGACGCACGATGCAATACGCAGTATTGTTTGAATTCAAATTCCCTTAAGGGCCGACTCAGCATATGAGGGAGAGGACGCACCGAGAGAAAAATATGGTTAGAATAATTCTAATCTGACTATACTTTATAGTTAGTTTTGGCCTCAAACATATTTTTATAGTTTTATGGAACATACAAAATATAACAAAGTGAACAAATACTTATAGTCATTATTACTATGATATAAATTAATACAACCATACAAAGTAGTTATGGTAAACTAAAAATAGATTTTTATGTAATTAACCGTACTATAAAAAAAAGTTACATGAAACACAGCTAAAAGTATAATGAAACATACGAAATAGTAATAAATTGTACTCATAATTATAATAAGATCTTATTTCTTGCATATAGTTACGTTCACTATGCATGTGTGGTTCCGTCAATTTCTTTAAAACGACTAATTTTATGATAAAGTAAAGTTGAATCTACATGTTTTATTTGGTATATGATTTTTTCATGTTGTATAAAGAAACAATCTTAATTAATACAATGATCTATGTTGCATTTTAAATACTTCTTTATTTATATTATTATTGTTATATATTTATATTATTATTGTTTCTTACATTAAACATATTTATCACTTCTTTAAAGTCCACTTTACACGATCTATAATTCGTGACAGAATTTGAGACAGAATTCCATTTATAACTTTATGCATCGTGTAATGCAAAAAAAACAAACAATTTAAATTATATGTATGTATACCAATTATATGTATGTATAACAATTATATGTATGTAAATTATATGTATGTATAACAATTATAATTATATGTATGCAACTATATGTAGTATATTCAAATTCTGTCTCGAATTCCGTCACGAATTATAAAGTGGGCTTTACAGATTGCACATCTTTCTTATATATATATATATATATATATATTATATAGGATTTATGGAAAAATTTTAATATTCCGAATTTTTATTAATAATACAGGGAAAAGGTAATAACTGACTCCAAACTGGCACCAGTGATATAAGTGATATTTTATTAATAATGACTATATATTAGTTTATTTCATTTTTTGTGTTTTCTTCGTTTGTATGTATATTGTGTGCAGTTACATATATTTTTAAATATTATATATTACTCTCTATATTCAGATATACATTTGTACCGTCAGTTAATAAATTCCGGACAATTGTATATTAATAAAAATAAACAGATCAATCGGCTTGTTTAAGATTGATTAAGATTCTAAAACTATAAAATCTTTTTAGTACATAAAAAGTTTAATAAAATTACTGAAAATATTTAAAAAATATCTCTTATGTGCTTTACTGATTAAAATCCAAATATTACGAACTACCAGTATGTAAACAACAGTATGTAAGTGTACTTAACATATATTTTCCTTAATTATTTTGTCTTTAACATTTTTTAAAAATAAAATAAAAATACAAACGTCAGTAGCGAAAAATATTTAAAAGACTAAAAAATTTTTTAAAAATATGTTGAAATTAAATATGTTTATAAAATGAAATTTGCAATCGATTGAGCAGATCACTCAATAAGAGACAAAATAGATCAAACACTTTTTTCTTATTTTGACAATCAATAAATAATCGTAAATTTAATTTTATAATAAAATTAGAAAAACAGGCTAAAAACTAGATTACATATTATAGTACTGTACAAATTAATAGAAATATGGTCACGTACAACTTTTGTGTTTTATTATAAAATAGGTTGCCAATCATTCAACTAATTATCAGCAAAGGTGGTTACATTTCGTATCAAGGATATATTTTGATAAAGAAATGGAGAAAATTATAAAAAACTTTAATTTTATTTTTTGCTTTGTTTCTATTAAGTTGCAGTACTGTACGTAATTTTACGGTAATTTATTGTTCCCGCAAAAGGAAAGTGTTTGGATTATTTTGAGTCAAAATTTGTGAAATCGGACACTAAAAACCAAGCTATTGAATTTGAATCGGTTTTTTGCACAAACTCATAGATATACACCCCAAGAATACTCAAAAAAATTTTTATTAAAAAATTCGAATTTTTGCCAATGTTATAAACAAATCAATTTTTATACGACTTTTTTTTTAAATTGCAATTTCTCCGAAAGTACTCGATGAAATTGAACGAAAATTTCAGGAGAAATTCTTAAAGGACAACAGGAAAAAATGATTAAAAAAAATTTTTTAATTCCTGTATTTATTAATAAATAATTAAATTTTTTATAAACAATTGGAAAATTAACTAACTTCTCGTAGGGTTAGAAAAAAATTTTTTTAACTATCTTATTCCTTATGATCTAAGCTATAACCACGTGAAAAAAAATTACTGTATTTCGCATTAGAACAAAAGCTATTGATGATTTAGTGAAGACGTCATGCGCAAACACGAAACGACTGGCGGGTGACCTTCCTAGTGCAATAGGCTTATGTATATATGTAAATACAAACAAACGACAGTCTGTTATGTTTTGTTTTGATTTTGTTGTTCGTGCTCAGTTGTAAGTTCGTCTGTCGTTGTTAAGTAAGGTTATTTATTATGGTACCTCCACCGAAATGTTGTAATCCTTTTAATAAAAAAGGCCATAGTTGTTATCGTATAAATTTAGTTTTTTTGACAAATGCATGTGACGAAAAATTACGTGACTTTAGTGGGCAGCATATCTGTAATTCATGTAGGACACGGCTGTACAAGAAGAAAGATCAGTTGGAAACAGTAAATAACGTCGTGAGCGAACCAATGGAAGAAACAAGAAAAGTGATAGATACGGAAGAAAAAGAAGAGGATAACATGGATATCGGTGAATCGTCAAAGGATCCAGATTACGAGTGTTTAAGTGTTAACAAAAAGTTAAAACGAATTAAACTAGCTGCCGTGATAGAAAAAGCTATTACGGAACCATCTTCCGGTAACTTAAACTTGAATTTAATTGAAAAAAAAGTAATTCGTAAATCGATTAGTAACTTAAATTCAAGACTTAATAATGACGTTATTCATGATAAATGGTGTGTTGACTTGAAATTTGCGTTATCCCATGCAGCCGATCGAAGAGAAAAAATTTTCTTACTTACTACTATGCCTGTCGAGTGGTCTATTCGACAAACAGCAAAAGAATTTGCAGTGAGTAAACACATGGTAATAATGGCTCGAAAATTAAAGAAGGAACAAGGCTATGGTTCGTATCCTGATGCAAAGAAAGGCAAGACGTCGCCCATGGATGTAGTAAACAAAGTTCGAAACTTTTTTCTTTCTGATAATGTAAGTCGAGTTATGCCAGGGGCGAAAGATTATAAGTCCATCGTCGTGAATGGTAAACGTTATCACGAAACGGTATTTAGAAAAATCAAAAAACTAAACTATTATAAAAAAAAGTTACCTTAAATCTGTCAATTAATATCTTTAAGCTAAATGTAAAAATTATTTTCAGAAACGATTACTGTTGGGAAATTTGTCGGAATTGCATGCTGACTTTTTAAACACGTTTCCGGATTTGAAAATTTCTTTGTCGGTATTCAGGAATCTAAGGCCACCTCAGTGTATTTTAGCAGGCCCCAAAAGTACGCATAACGTTTGTGTGTGCAAAATTCACGGAAACATAAGATTGAAGTTGAATGGCCTTAAACAAGAATTTGATAAGAAAAAAGTAAAATACGATACGAGTTATAAGAAGTTCCTTAACCTTTTCGCTCCGGGGATTTTTCCTTTAAAATTGACCTCGCATTTTAGCTGAATTTCATGACTTAAATGAATGAACTTCTTATGACAAGTGGCCACTCGGAGTGCTGGTCCATATATGGACCACTCCCGGAGAGAAAGTTAAGACTAATGTAAAAAATTATAAGTGAAGGTTTAAGAGCGCTTTTCAATATTTTTTGATGTGCTGATTACAATAAAAATAGTGAAAAAAATGTCAGATTCATATTTGACCTTGAACTTTGAAGGTCAAAGCATGAAATTGGGTATTAGCGCTTGAAAAATGGCACTTCACAGTCTTTCTGTTAGTAAGAAGGCATTCTAGATCTTCAAACTTCAAAGTCGGTGAGGTAGTTAGACTTATTTACTAATATTCTTATTTACTATAGCAGATAAAATCTAGGTACACCAATTTTCAAGTTTTCAAGCGCAAATACGCATTTTCATACTTTGACCTTCAAAGTTCAAAGTCAAAGAAGTCACTAGAATTTTTTTACTAATTTTATCGTATTCAGCGACTCATAAAACGTAGGTATACCAATTTTCAAGCGCAAATACGCATTTTCATTGTTTGACCTTCAAAGTTAATTTTGAAGGTCAAAGAAGTAACCAGGATTTTTTTCAATTTTTTTCCTAAATTTAGTGCATTAAATTGACCTTATAAACATCTATTACGTTCGCTTTTCTTGTTGGTCCATATATGGACCAGTCCCGGAGCGAAAAGGTTAATGATTCACAAAAAGTAACTCAATAAGCGGTTAGTGATTAATAATTATTATTAGTGATTGAAATATTCTTGTAAATCTTTGATACATTTAGGAAAATCAATCAATCAAAGTAATACTAAAACACTATTTATAAAATTGAAAAATTCGGATTTAGTGTTTTAAAAATTCATTTACTACATTTCAATAATTATTGCACTGTAATATACTAAACCTGAATTTGATTTAAGTAAACTTTTCAATAAAAAGTTATTTTCTAATTTTAATGCATTATTTACTATAGTAAAATCAAATAAATCAAAAGCAATAATTATTATGAGATAAAACTACTTTTTCTGTTAAACGCCATTAATATCTTGTTTTTCTATGGGTAGTATATATATGTATATATTTATAGCTCAATCTTATATTCAAGATCTTAAATTTTGTCGTGGGCATTCTCAAGACTCCAACCAATAAATATTCGTAATAATCATACAACACGTTTTGAGACTGTATTTAAGATAATCTTGAAAATAAAATCGGACTATGAATATACCGGTATACGACATATACCGACGTTAATTTATTGGAAACTGAAATTCGCGCGCGTACTTCTTTTTGTTTACGCGCGCATGATACTATTTTCTTTTGTCTCTTCCACAACATTCCATCATTGCCACGAGCCGCGAGTACCGCCGGACACGTTGCTAGTTGCTACCAGTTGCTACACGTTGTCGTTCGTATACGTTAGATTAAGTTTACTAAGCGGCAGTGCGACGTAGAAAAAATCAGAATATTGTGCTGTATTTTACTTGAAGATAATATAAGATTGAGAAGCTTTTTCAAATACAGTAAGTATTCACAGTATTCATGTAATGGCCGTTTTTATCGTTATAGACTACGTTTACACGGCTTCTAACTTCGACTTAGTAACTACCGTAGTTAATGAATTCTTGCAGCCAATTGGTAAATTTTTTTAGATCTAAAAGAATATACCAATTGAATGCAAGAATTCTCTAACTACGGTAGTTATTAAATCGGCTTTAGGCTGTCGTGTAAACGTAGTCATAGTCATTATCGAAAACGGCCATTACTTGTGCAACAACCTAATATTTATGCATGTATATAAAAATTGGTGATGTACATACATACGATTGAAAATCGAGTTTAACACATGTAAAACGTAAATAGAGCGATTATTGTGCTCTTTATTGTGCTGTTCTAATTGAAGAAGTCAACTAGGTTAAGATTTTAAAGCTATACAACAGGGACGTAACTGTTATAAGAAATATGTAAAATAATCTGTGAATAACAATTAAGAAGTAACGAAATTTTTTTTTGGTCACCTTTAACCATTATCGACGACCGTAATTTTTTGGGTTACCTTTAACCATTATCGAGGACTGAAATTTTTTTTGGTCACCTGTAACCATTAGAGACGACTGAAATTTTCTTTGGTTACCTGTAACCATTATCGATGACAGAAATTTTTTTTTGTCACCTGTAACCACCGTCAAAGTCTAACTTTTTGGGCAAAAAAAACATATATAGAAAAAATTTATTGCAAATTTTTTAAACAATTTATTTTTTTTTAACCGAAATTCGGCGGTGATGATTCTGAATGACTTCTTCAATGTGTAATTGCCAAAATACTTCCTAAAAATAAAAGAATAATTAATTTTTTTAATACGTAATTTCAGATAAGACTTGTTCTTTTGGTAGTTGCTTCTTACATTGGTTGAGTTTAATGAACATTATTGTTTTGAGAAATTCGTCTGACAAATTGCACCTGAGGTCACTCAAAACTAGTCTCAGTGCTGAGAAGACTCTCTCTACACTGACTTGAGTGGCCGGAACTGCATGGACGATTAGCGCCAGTTCCCTCAAAGTTGGCCAAAGGAACCTTTTTTCCTCCCAGTACTTTAACAAATTCATTTCAATGTCTACGCGTTGTTCTCGATATGTATCAATTTCCGCGTAGGCTTTTCTCAATTCTTCTGATGAGACATATACTTGTTCATCATCAGAAGACGAATCTATTTCCAACGTCTGTATTGTTTGTCTCAGTAAAGAAGACGCACTTTGAACTGACGATTCATCGAATGAGAGTTCGTTGATTGAACTAGTCGTATTTTGTGCTGGTTGGCTAGTTGATGGCTGAGAATAACCTTCGCGTCGTGTCTATTTAAATTAAAATTGTTTAATTTCAACTTTTCCCCTTCCCAATAATGAATTAAAAAAAACAAATTAAATAGTACCCACCCTTCGCACAGAAATCATTTGAGCTGCCACTTTCTTCAAATGATTTTTGGCACTCTCCTTTTTTTCAGACCCAAGTGTCCGCCTTAATCTTGGATCTAAATATAGTGCAGCACCAAGAACATCTATATTCAGCAAATTTGATTCCCGGGATTTTATGCAGCCGAGGACAAGGAACGCTGTATTGCAATTCATTTGCTCCAGCTGCGCCCTCATATTCAACCACACGACATAAAAATCTCCGAGAATCAATTGCTCTTCTTGGAGTTTCATGGTTGCCTCATAAACAGGCTTCAATGCTGCAACCAATTTTTTGATGGAGTCCCATTCAGTTTCTGTGAGCGGTTCCTTCAGATTAGTGTCGCAAAACTCCTTGAATTGCAAAAGCTTTTGCAACATGATAAAAGTGGAATTCCACCTTGTTGGCACATCTAGCTGCGGCTTCCCCAGATCTAATATTTCCAGGCTGTATCTTACAATCAAAAACAACAAAATAATCAAATATACTCGTATATTTTTATATAGATTTAGAAAATCATGAAAGAAAATTGACAATATTTTTTACTTTTAATTACGTGTCTTTGAAAAATTTTAGACGAAATTTAGAAATGCTTCATCCAATTAAATTTTGCTCTGAACAAATCTGTAAATGTAAATTCTTATGCGAAATGTGATTCTATGAATAACTGAAAATTCGTGCAGTACTATTTACCTTAAAGTGGGTGTTCTTAAAGTTTTTACAATTTGTCGAGACCGAGTCACGACTTCAGTGTGATTATTTACAATTAAAAAATCCTTAACAGCTAACTGAAGTGTATGAGCTGCGCACTTCACAGATATCGCACTGCGATTTTCGCCACAAAAAACTTCGTTTATGCGTTCAATTTCCGAACAATCGTAATCTGATTGGTCTTCATCATTTCTAGTACTTGACACGTTTGAATTTGAAAAAAGTTCCGTGGCCTTTATCATATTTCGGCCATTGTCCGTTGATGGTATAAATTTGATTATTCGAAATTTCAAACTCATTCAAAATTGCATCAACTTCATTCTTCAAATTTTCGGCAGTTTGTCTTTGATGCATTTCTTTTACAGTTAATGTATAAATCACAATTTTTTCTTTTTCAATAACTTGCACATTTATTGCCAGCATTGATCGCTCGTGCCGTGTAGCTGAATCCATTTTTAGGGAGAGCACTTTGCCGCGTAATTTTTTAACAATTAAGTTCTTCACTTCAATGTACTTGGCTTGCATCACTTCGACGATGTTCGACGAATTGATTGGCGACATCTGCAGTCCTTCGAAAATTTGCCTACTGAAAACTTTAAACGATTGCGTATCGAAAAATGACAACGGAAGTGCATGATCTGCAATAAAGCCTACGCAAGCATCGCGCACTTCATTTCTAGAGTACTCAACAGTAAATTTAACTTTTTTGTTTCCATTGTCAGAATTTTTTATATTATTTTCATACAGTTCACATTCAGAAGCATAAAGTTCGGGATGTTTGGATGTAATGTGCCGCTTCAAATTGGTAACGTGATCACCTTTCAATACTGCACCACATGTTCTGCAAACACTTTTTCTGCCGTCGTAATCAAAGAAATCGCGGATGAATATGTTTCTTTTGCGACCCATTTTAACTATGTGTTCAGAATAAACTCAAACTGAAACTATCAACTCGAATAAAAATCTCGATAAACTACAAAATCAAAGAGACCACAGTGCAACTCAGAATAAAGTCTACGACTGCACAACCTGGGGTTCAGCGTGAAGTTTGGATAATATCCAATCGATATCACTTCAGACAACGACACAAAATCAAAAGTCGGAATTGGATAAATTTGAAGTTAGACCTCGATGATAGTTACTGGTGACCAAAAAAAATTCGATTCGTCGATAACAGTTATCAGTGACCGAAAAACATTTTAGTCGTCGAAAATAGTTGTCAGTGACCGAAAAACATTTTAGTCGTCGAAAATAGTTATCAGTGACCGATTAAAATTTCAGTCATCAAAAATGGTTATTAGTGACCAAAAAAAAATCGGTCGTCGATAACGGTTATCACTGAGATATATGAGATAAAATTCAAAATTTTGCGA
This sequence comes from Crematogaster levior, assembly GCA_901521435.1. NCBI lineage: Eukaryota > Metazoa > Arthropoda > Insecta > Hymenoptera > Formicidae > Crematogaster > Crematogaster levior. The sequence goes on from CABEGB010001121.1 coordinate 107,194, forward strand.
CCTTTTTGGGTGCAAAGAACAAAATAACCGTTATTTACCGTCCCTGCTATACAAGATCTAAAATCATATGTACAAATAATTTTAGTCATAATAGGGTATATATGATGCGTACAACACCGATCCTTTTTTTTGTGTACGATGAAATCGTGCATTATTTTATTTACATTATTATTTTTTTTTACAGTTTCTGACGTATCTTTTCTCAAAACGTGCTTGTTTATTTTACACTCTCAAGAGATTAAATATCTTAATAAAAACATGCAAGTTAAAGATATCTTGCAACAATTGGGTATAAGCATTTATGCTGACGTTTTCCAAAGTAAGTAATTAATAAGTGTTTTTAAACATAATCATTACTTAAAAAATTATTATCACACAGTACACAATTTTTATAACTTCTACCAGTGGTGAGATTTCGAGCCCGGGCACACCAGCGTTTTTCTTCTTCCACCTACACATATAGAGTTTGTCACACGGATAGACAGAACATTTCTGTGTGCGTAAGTGAAGAGAAAAAAATGCTGGTGTGCCCAGACTCGAAATCCCATCACTAATAGCTACATGCACAATACTGAATATACATTTTTTTAAATTTTAATTGGAGAAAATGGAGTCACAATGGAGCTGTTAAAATATTTAGATGAAAAATTAGTTGCTGAACTTATTCCTGAAGTGGGTCCACGTATAATTTTTATGTCATATTGGAAAAAAAATTATTCAGAAAAAGAACAAAGTATAAACTCACAGACAAGTATAAGCTCAGATACAGAAACTAATGTAGGTTACATTAACAAATCCTTTATCCATATTGTTGTTTTGTTTGGATTTAATTTTAATAAGATTTATTTTCTTTGTGTAAAATATTTAAAAAATTATTTTCTTTGGCATTTGTATACTTTTTAGAGCACGGAAAACAGCCAAAATTTAACAAATATTAATAATGAAAAATTAGAAAAAACAATGCAAGGGGAGTGAATCAAGTACTTGTGAAAATAATAATGAAAGAAAAATATGCAAACAAAAAGCTTTTATTTCTGAAGATATGTTTTTATTAGAAACAATGCCTAGCATTGATGATTTGTTACAAAGATCAAAAACAGGTAGAATAACTCTATGTAATAGAAATATAGAATTGAATGGATCAATGAGAAATAAGTTGTGCAACATAATTGTCACCTATATGGAAGACCACAATATTGTGTATGTTTTTAATGTTATTATAATTATTTTTATTGCAAAATTTATTATTTATCTATTGTTATTTTAATAATTTAACATATTAATAATTATGTAATAAGTCGGAATAATTTGTGCAGTATGACAAATGAAATAGCCAAAGGCATAGCAAAACGCATTGTTAAGATATTTCCTTCTGAAGCTGAAGGTACCTATTTCACAGAAGGAAAAAGAAAAATCCACACTTTAAATAAGAAGTCAATAGCTGCGAAAGGCAAACTGTTGTCATGTTGGCGCAATAGAAAATATGCCTTATCAAAATTAAAAGACAAATTGAAACAGGAACTTGAAGTAGACGATGCCGATAATTTGTCTAATAATGATAATGGTAGGTAATTTAGTAAAAAATCTTTGCAAGTAAATATTGAATGATTATTGAAGAAGTCCTTTGTCAGTCAAAGCGGATGTTGATGCCTAATAATATTTTTTGTGTTACAAAAAATTACAAAAAAAACATTATTTAGGATTAAGATCGACTTTGACTGATAAAGGCCTTCTATAATTATTTAATTGTTGTTCACATATCGATCTATATCTTACTTATTATTGAATAATTATGTTTCTAGTGAATGATGAAGATATCAAAAAAGCTTTGGATTGGTTAAAAATTAATCAAGCGCCTTGGGAAATAGTTTTGGAAAAATGGAGTTTAACCTCTAAATATCGATTACAAGTATTAATGAAATCATCTGATAAAATACTGACAAGGAGAGTATCAGACATTGTACTCTCCGATTTTGATGAATTTTATATATATTGTAGATTGACCCTCCCACTAAATCGTCGTAAAGTAATACGATGCACTTCTCAAGCATTCGCAAGAAAAACGTATTCAAATAAAGAAAAATTTTTCGTGCGCGTTATGTACCATGTAGTTTGCACGGATAGATAATAAGCAGCGTGGCCCAGTGGTTAAGGCTCCTGACTACCGCGCTGCTGATCGCTGGTTCAAATCTCTATATTTTTCTATTTTTTTTTTTTTTAATTTGCATTGCAGCATATTGTGTAAACATATTGTGATATATTTTTTAATATTTTTACCTGAAAAATAAAATATTTTTATTTTAAAATTAATTATATTTAAGAATTATGAAATTTATTTAAAATAAAGGTTATGCTTGCAGCATAAATATTATTTCCTTAAACATTTCCTCGCCCATAGCGATGGAAGCTGCCGAGATTTCTTTTGGCGGTGTGTCAGTTAGTAGATTCTTTGCTTTCAATAAACCCTTACAATAAATGAGAGCGTTTGTTAAATCGTTTTTCATCATTAATTCTTCTTCTTCGTAACTTGAGAATTCCGAGTTCGATTCCGAGCTCAAAAAATATTTTGTTCGACACTGGTACTTGGTTCTTGATTCATTTTTCTCACTACACTACACGAAAACTGCTGCGAACGCTAACTCTTTCTCGAATGCAAATAACGATATAACAAAACAATCTTTCATTTAAATATGCTCTCACATAATTAAACGACCAACGAACCAATTGTCTCACAAAGAAAACAAGTTCAAACAGATAGCGTGTATAAGATCATTTTCAGGTCGAAACTCGTTGCGACATGAATAACAATCGTGGTAAAAGTAAATAATTTATTATTAAAATTTATTTACTGCAAATAAATTCAATATTTAAGCAAATAAACTTTAATTTTATAATTAATAAAATTTTTGTTGCACAGCCTTTAAATTAAATTTAAATTATACCTTTATTTTAAATAAATTTCATAATTCTTAAGTATAATTAATTTTAAAATAAAAATATTTATTTTTCAGGTAAAAATATTAAAAAATATCACAATATGTTTACACAATATGCTGCAATGCAAATTAAAAAAAAAAAAAAAGAAAAATATAGAGATTTGAACCAGCGATCAGCAGCGCGATAGTCACGAGCCTTAACCACTGGGCCACGCTGCTTATTATCTATCCGTGCAAACTACATGGTACATAACGCGCACGAAAAATTTTTCTTTATTTGAATGAGTTTTTCTCGCGAATGCTTGAGAAGTGCATCGTATTACTTTACGACGATTTAGTGGGAGGGTCAATCTACAATATATATAAAATTCATCAAAATCGGAGAGTACAATGTCTGATACTCTCCTTGTGAGTAATATATTTGAGGAATGGCCGCTCTTGAAACATCCATATGGATATAAACTTATCAAACATGGTTTTGATGAAATGCAGTTAACAAATTTTTGTTTAACTTCAGAGAAATAGAATAAGTTTTTAATATAATCAAACAAAATACACAATTTATGAGTAAAAATGATGATTTCATAGATTTAATAGAAAAATTAAAAACAGATATATCTAAAGGTAAAGTAATTCATATTACTTTTATATTACATTTATATTATATTGCATTATATACAATGTAAATTATTATTTGGTCTTGATTATTAGCTTTTTTGGTAATTAATATTTGCTTAAAATGTTACAATTTTTTATTTTTTGTAGATTCCAAATTGGTGATTGCAATACAACTTCTTTAGTACATGATACCTCCGAAGCAAAAGGTTAAACAAAAAAGTTCTGCGACAAAGAAACATTACACTAAAGCCTCCATTGCTTTGTCAAGAGATAGCATGATAAAATGTGTACCTGTAAGTATATGATATTTAAAGCTTTTATTTCGATATTTATATATGTTCTAGTAAAAAACAAAATTTGAATATTTTGTTCCAGACTTCTGCTGATATTACGAAGATTCGTCAAGAAGCTAGCGATAAAGCAAAAGAAATACAAACATCTGTACAACCTTATATAATAATTGTGGGATCAATTGAAAACGTGTCAAATTCATATGTCACGATTGATGAAGTTTTGTATTCAACAGAATCAACATTAGAGGCTTTAGATGTTTGTTTCAAAGCTTTCCATGTCTTACAAATTAACTATTCGGATGCTAGTAAACATTTATGGATGATTATACAAAAAGGATTATACAATAGGGCGGGTCGAAAAAGACCAAAGCGGTAAGATGAAAACGCGATAGTGCGGAAAAGTTGCTACAGCTCAATATAGAGCTAACGCAAAAAGAAAAATTGAAATCGGTCAACGTTTGACCCTCGCGCATCGAGGTCAAAATTTTATTTTTTTAAAATTTTTTACAGAATTTTCAGAAATAATTAAAAACGATATCAGAAAGTTAGATTGAATCGTGGTAGTACGGAAAAAATGATTTATGTTAGTCCTAATCCAGCAAAAGAAGAAATTTTAAAATTGGTCGAAGCTGACCCCTCTCACATTAGGTCAAAAATTGGAAGTCGCCAGTTTTCACATTTTTACAATAATTTCCGGAAGAGTTTAGATAGCTACACTTTCTGTTTCAACATACTAAAACAATGCTAGGTCTTATCCATGTCAGCTGTTGTCCTTCAATGTCAAGTTCAAGTTGCCATTATTGAAGGGGCAGACCGCTACCTATAGGGGACGAACCCGGAAACCTGGTGACAACGCTATTCAACTGCTATTCACAAATCGAAATTATTCCTGGTGCATGTAGCCCGGGTTTCAGTATTTTCTTATCCCTAATCAGTACACCGTAGGAAAAAGTGTTCTGAAATATAAATAATATACTTATTGAGTCAGGACGAGTATTCTGTGCAACACTTAGCCAAAATCTTAAAATCTTTTAAGACGACTCAGAACTCACCTATAAAATTAATTAAGTAATAAAAAGCTACATAAATTAAACATAAAATATATGATTTAAAATGATAAAAATAAAAAGATCGTGGAAGGGTGAGGTTTTGCAATGAGCGTAATTATCCTTGTAATAAATCCGTCTTATATAAAACCATGGTTAATATTTTCATACAATTTAATTAAATTTTACACGTCACAGATGTACGATGTTACGTATTAAACTGATGCTCATAAAGCGACGGCATTTATTTTCCTCAACGATAAATTATTCATCTTACAGACCTTTAAACTTGTTTTAAATTTTATATAAATGCTCAAACTATATGTGATGAAAACTTTGTGATTATGTATGGATATGTATCAAAGTGTATTCGTCATCTTTTGATTACAGAACGCGTTGCTTTTTAAGAATCGAGCGCGTGGACCGACACAAACAGCGTATGTACGGAGGCGTTTATAATTAATTCTCAAAAAATGATATTACGCAACATAACTTTAATATACATGGATGGATTCGTAAAAAAAATAACCTTTAATTTGGTAAAACAAAAATTCAAAAAAAAAAAGTTAAAGGAATAAGGTTTTTTTGAAAATAAAAAAAATAAAAAATTTTTACACGTTGTTTTATATAGTACTCATCAAAACCATTTAATACAGTTTGAATTTTTTGTTCTATCTTTTTAGTTTTCGAAGATATTCGCTCCGAAAAGAAAAACTGATTTTTCAAAGGGTGTTTCACCCCTAAAAAGGCATATAAGACATATAAAAAAACGTGTCTCTATTTTGATCTAGAAAACAACATATTAGAAGCTCATCAAAATCGGAGGGGGACACTCGACACCTTCCTTGTCAGTTAATCCTCCACAGTTGAGTATAAACCGAATAAAACTTCTTTCATATTTTTCTTTTTGGGAAATATAATTTTTCCCGTTCTTCTGCAACAAATCTGAGCTTTGATATCTACAATTAAATCCATCCGGACGGAGCATTTGCATGGTGTATATTAAACGACCTTACAGTGAAGTTAATACTTGTCTCGTCGGATGGAAATCCCACCCTCTCTTAACCCGATTTTTCATTTGTATCTTTTAAACTAATGACGGTCATAGGTGCGGCGGCGCCTGAGCGCATAGCGGGCAACGCGCTCTTTAATTTCAGTTAAAGCCTGTTGAGAGGATAGCGCGACGGAACGCTACTACAATTAAATCCATCCGGACGAGACAGCATAAATCGAACTTCACTGTAAAGAAGTTCGTTTAATTATACAATTATTTTCTAATCATCCTTTTTAAGTACCAAAGAAAAACATTATCAATTCTTGGTTGTGGGGCCATCCATCGGACTCTCAATTCATGATAACATTAACATAGTCAAAAATCCTGCATAATAATTGTTTTCCCTACACACATTACTAACAAATATAAAAAGACGATTAAACTTATTACGGCATCGACCCATCAACTCTTCTAATCACACAATACCTTTGACGTAAAAACTGTATCATCCCATACACCAACAAACTCAATTATTAACACTGAACATTCATTAAAAACACTGGTTTGAGCGTTGCATTTACGGTTTCAACAAGCTAAATTCTTTCATAAAAAGGGTAAGACACACTAGATGTTTGCAAAACACACACTGATTAATTCTCAAATTCAAATTGTTCAAATTGCAATGCTTGCTATGGTCAAATATAAGCATTGTTGGGTACTCGCATTAAAGAACATTGCCATAACATAAAAACACCCATCCAATCACTCAGTTGTTAGCGGTCATCATTCTCCCACACCCATAATTCGATTGAAATAATCCAAATTCATAAAAACTATACAAGAAAGCGTGAGATCGCTGAAATGTTTTCATTAAAACACAATTCGACCATAGAATTACAAGATACCAGAAAATCTATCATTATGTGAGTCGTCTAATTGAAAACATAATCTTCATGCAGGTGTAAATTTTGCGCCTCCTTTAAAAATTGTTTTTACTTTTAGCAAGACGAACATTTAGTTCTCCCTCTTACGGCGTTCCTTTTATCGTTTGACCTGACAATAACTATCTTCTTATTAATCACTCAGTTTGAGTTTAGCAGTCATGAACAGCTGACACATATTCTATATGGACATTTTGTATCTCCACTTTTATTTCATTTTATTTTATTTTTATTATATAATGTAATTCTTGAGTCATTACCTCAAATTGTAGTAACAAATTTGACAACTTTTATATATATGGGACCTTCCACGTCAACCGGATCAGTGCTGCGACCAAAATTTAAAGCGACGAAAAATACATATGAGGTCTCAATTTAAAGCGAACAAAGAGCTACAAAGCTATATGCGTCTTAAAAACCAAGATGGCGACGTCAATATGGCGGCCATAAATCAAATTTTGATCAATCAACCGGCTCAGTGCTGCCGACAAGTAAATTCGTATAATGGCTTATTTTGAAGCTCGAACTCAAACTTTTAAAAAGCCGTATGCACATTTGCAGAAATCAAGATGCCGGGTCTAAGATGGCCGATTTTTGTAAATTTGATGTAAAAGCCTTTAAAACACCAGATTTGTTTGAAAATGGATCGACAGGGATTTTTGAGTCACTTCTCTCAAATCTGGTGTGATAGGTTTTAAATCACAAAATGGCGGATCAAGATATTGACTTTTCATAAATTTGATGTAAAGCCTTTAAAAACACCAGATTTGTTTGAAAATGGCAGGAGGTGAGTTGTAAGGTCGTCTCCAAATTTGGTTCCATCACAAAGTGGATCAAGATGGCCGACTTATGGCCTATATTCCGAATCTTGTTGTAACAACAGACTTCTTTGAAAATGAATACTGATTTTAAGAAAAATTATTATAAATTTGGAGTCAAAATTTCAAATCTAGTTGATGTGGTAGTAATCAATCATTATTCAGAGTCAAAAAGAGGCTACATAAACTCTAATACTGAATAATAATTGTATTGTCTTTTTGCATCAGAGTACCGCTTTACCTTCAATTTGTTATCCGGTAGCGGAATAAATGCATGACTGCTTTGAATCTTTTGTCTGTAGCCCAGGTGGATTAAGAATTTTTATTTAGTGACTTTGATAATTTCTGATGTTCCTCTTTGGTGTAATATACTAAAAACTGTATGTTCTTGAATTTTTAGCCCATGTGAAGAGATCTTTTGCCCAAAATAGCATTTTGGGTTCAAGCTTGTAAACTATCCAGTAGCCTCACTTTTCAGACAAGCTCCAAGACCATCACCAAATGCTTTTTCCATGTGACGATGCATGGCAGTGCCATTCCCTTCGATTCCAAAATCTAACCTTATGATATGTAAGATGCATCATTTTGAGTTCTATTCTTAAAATGCTGCTTAGCACCATCTGATACGTAATTTTTACTTTTGAGGACATACTTTTTGATCTCGGTATTACCTTCTGCTGCATTAAATAGACCGCCGTTGCATCATAGGTAGTGCAAAGAATTTGAAGTAAAAATGACTTTATGATGTTTTAACTCCTTAGAAGAACGATGTAAAATGCAACAGTAAAAACGGAACATTGATCATTGGTGTAATGGAAGGCCTGCGCTGCGTTTTGAGCAACGTATAATTTTCCGTAAAATCGCATTGTAACAATATTCATCTTCTCTCAAATTTTCCTTTTTGTTAGATATAAATTTACATTGTTCTTTTTGAAATAAAACTATAGTGGTGGACTTTAAGCGATTACACAATTCCTCTACAAATTCATCTGAGGGAAGACATTCTTGTTTGAGGGTACATCGATCAGTGAATTGCCATGTGCTAAATATTACTTAACATGCTACTTTGATTTCCTAATAATTTCAGAACAAGTTCGAGCTTCTCCATATTAGGACAATTCTTACATTGCGGCAAATAATGAGCAGCTGTAGGTCTTTTACGAAGAATAAATTCAAACAATCTTTGTGGTCACCTAATTTAACCCCAATCTCTGCTTAAATTTTGAATTTACAGCGTCATTAGTTTAACGTTCTGCTGAGTCATTATTGCAAACACAGACGCTGTGTGTACCTGACGCTCAGCTAAGACATCATTTAGTACAACTCAGCAAATTTAGATAAATGGACATACTGTGGATACTTTTTCATGAACATCGAGTGCAAAATTTGACATCATACAGCATTAAATGCTTTTTGTTTTATTTTCTTTATGACCACCAACTTTTACAGTAACAGTTTCTTTCTTGGCTTAGGGGCATGATGCGGCTGTTTGTATCATTTTCGTAAAACTCAATTATTTTCGAGACGGTTTCTTGATCTGCCATGTGAAGAAGGTGTGGTACTGATAATACTCCACTTGAATTTTTCAACTCTTTGGATTGTTTGGCCATCTATAAGAACATTGAAATTCTTTACTGATTTGACGAATACTCCAATAATCGGGGGCTGTGTGAGTATAGATTTACGCAAAGGATCATTGTCAAGGTAAATTTGGAATTTCTCTTTTAGCCCATTCAAAAGTTCTTCTAATTGTTCTTTTCTGAATTTGCATATTCGTTTGAACGAAAGTTCTTCCGAAAGAAGTCGTCAAATTCCATCAGATCTTCCATACTTGACCTTACTTTTTCTCTACAGAGACATTACTTTCAAGCCATTACTTTCAAAGAATGATCTTTTTGAGTTTTGTAAAAGTCTTCCTGCAATCATAGCATATTTTTGATCGTGGATGTAAACTTGGATACACTTCCAAAACAGCTTTGAAATCTTCCTCCACGCACAATGTCCTTCTTTCCCCAGTGGGTTACAACATCTCTTAGAATTGAAGCTTCTGTACCTTTTTGATGTCTTCATGTATCTGCCATGTTCAGCGTTGAAAACGAGTATGAAAATCTACCAGCAATTGCATAAAGAATATTCAAAGAAAACTAATATTGAAGAGAAAGTCGCCAACTATCCTGAGAAGAAGGACGAAAACTTATTGCCACTCCTCTACAAGACACTATTGAAGCAGTCGCCAAATGCTGAGAAAGAATGTTGGACGAGCGATGATTTTCTCTTCCCTTTTATCTGGAATGAGGGGAGGCAAACGACGCGTTCGAACGTAACTCTGTTCTTGTGCTCGCGGCATTTCATTTGTTGTTAGAAGTGCTCTGATCCATCGCTCGTCAACATTTCTTTTTCAAAATATTTGGCGACTGCTTCAATAGTGTCTTGTAGAGGTGGCAATAAGTTTTCAACGGTCCCTTCTCAGGATGGTTGGCGACTTTTCTCTTCAATATTGGATGTTTTCTTTGAATATTCTTTA
>CABEGB010001121.1:119506-196916 GCA_901521435.1 Crematogaster levior
GACCTATTAGACTTAAATAAACTGCACCTAACTTATGAATCGATTTGTGTGATCCTAGCGGATTATTGATTTCAAAATCGTCAAAAAATATTGCTATTGGTAGAATACATTCATTTTGTTTTAATTTTATAGAATTCCACATTTCGCCATGATAAACTGAAGTTTGCAATGTAGTACTATTTTTACAGTCATTCATATATTCCATAATACTATTAAAAACGTTTGGTAATTCCAAAAATTTTTAAGACAATATTTATAGGAATTAAAGCAATTTTTCTATGATTTAAAACCAATTGTTTTTTAAATTTTTCTTTCTTGGAACTAAAAAGTATGCATTTTTATTATTGACGGTTTTATTAAATAATTAGTATTAACTAAATATTTGAAAGTATAATATTCACTTTTAAATTTTTTTAAGCTGCTTTTTATAATATTTAAGTAATTACTTATGTTATTTGTATTTCCATTTTTTTTTTCTAACATCTCAAACTTTCAGATAAATAAGTGTGAAAATTTCATTAGTAATTTCATGGACGTTCTTCCTATTTAAATTTTCGAAGAAATATAATCTTGTTATTAAAGATAATGTTTCATTTAATATTTTAGATTTGAAATTTTCAAGAATAGCATTATCATTTTCTTTAGCATTTAATATAGGTTCTAAACTTGTAGTATGGTCAACCAAGTTTATATCCTGAAAACTCGTTATTTTGATTATCGATTCGTTTAATGGTGTGGTTTCTTTATTATTTGTTTTATATCTTTTACTCGATTCAGTATCATGGGCTATAGACATGTGTCGAAATAATGAATAAACAGTACTGTATGATCGCGTGCAATTCAAAAAATTACATTGAACTTCTGAATATAATTGCTCAATGTGCTTAAGTTTAACGTGGCATTTGAGATATTTAAATTGTAAAAATGTCGCATTACAAAACATACAATTATACATTTTGGATATAAAACTTTTTAAATTGTATTAATGAAATATGTATTTAGCTTAATATATAATTTTTGTAGAAAGTAAAGTTTAAAAAAAAACTTTCAGAAATTAATGCGTATTTAACTTGCAAACTATTATGTATGAAATTAATAATAAAAATAAAATTGTATTCTAAATTGTACTATCAATATAAAATAGAGTTGTATAAATAAAAAACAATCATTTGTTCCGATTTTATAAAAAAAGAACTGCAACTTACTTCAATTTATTGTAACTTAGTCGTCTTCAGTTGTATTTGTTGTGAGCTTTTTCAATAAATGTTCTGTATTTGAAAATGATATGTCCCACTGTGTGTGGAACTTGTATAATCCTTTTTGTATAATCATCCATAAATGTTTACTAGCATCCGGATAGTTAATTTGTAAGACATGGAAAGCTTTGAAACAAACATCTAAAGCCTCTAATGTTGATTCTGTCGAATACAAAACTTCATCAATCGTGACATATGAATTTGACACGTTTTCAATTGATCCCACAATTATTATATAAGGTTGTACAGGTGTTTGTATTTCTTTTGCTTTATCGCTAGCTTCTTGACGAATCTTCGTAATATCAGCAGAAGTCTGGAACAAAATATTCAAATTTTGTTTTTTACTAGAACATATATAAATATCGAAATAAAAGCTTTAGATATCATATACTTACAGGTACACATTTTATCATGCTATCTCTTGACAAAGCAATGGAGGCTTTAGTGTAATGTTTCTTTGTCGCAGAACCTTTTTGTTTAACCTTTTGCTTCGGAGGTATCATGTACGCAAGAAGTTGTATTGCAATCACCAATTTGGAATCTACAAAAAATAAAAAATTGTAACATTTTAAGCAAATATTAATTACCAAGTAAGCTAATAATCAAGACCAAATAATAATTTACATTGTATATAATGCAATATAATATAAATGTAATATGAATTACTTTACCTTCAGATATATCTGTTTTTAATTTTTCTATTAAATCTATGAAATCATCATTTTTACTCATAAATTGTGTATTTTGTTTGATTATATTAAAAAACTTATTCCATTTCTCTGAAGTTAAACAGAAATTTGTTAACTGCATTTCATCAAAATCATGTTTGATAAGTTTATATCCATATGGATGTTTCAAGAGCGGCCATTCCTCAAATATATTACTCAGTATTTTATCAGATGATTTCATTAATACTTGTAATCGATATTTAGAGGTTAAACTCCATTTTTCCAAAACTATTTCCCAAGGCGCTTGATTAATTTTTAACCAATCCAAAGCTTTTTTGATATCTTCATCATTCACTAGAAACATAATTATTCAATAATAAGTAAGATATAGATCGATATGTGAACAACAATTAAATAATTATAGAAGGCCTTTATCAGTCAAAGTCGATCTTAATCCTAAATAATGTTTTTTGTGTAATTTTTTGTAACACAAAAAATATTATTAGGCATCAACATCCGCTTTGACTGACAAAGGACTTCTTCAATAATCATTCAATATTTACTTGCAAAGATTTTTTACTAAATTACCTACCATTATCATTATCAGACAAATTATCGGCATCGTCTACTTCAAGTTCCTGTTTCAATTTGTCTTTTAATTTTGATAAGGCATATTTTCTATTGCGCCAACATGACAACAGTTTGCCTTTCGCAGCTATTGACTTCTTATTTAAAGTGTGGATTTTTCTTTTTCCTTCTATGAAATAGGTACCTTCAGCTTCAGAAGGAAATATCTTAACAATGCGTTTTGCTATGCCTTTGGCTATTTCATTTGTCATACTGCACAAATTATTCCGACTTATTACATAATTATTAATATGTTAAATTATTAAAATAACAATAGATAAATAATAAATTTTGCAATAAAAATAATTATAATAACATTAAAAACATACACAATATTGTGGTCTTCCATATAGGTGACAATTATGTTGCACAACTTATTTCTCATTGATCCATTCAATTCTATATTTCTATTACATAGAATTATTCTACCTGTTTTTGATCTTTGTAACAAATCATCAATGCTAGGCATTGTTTCTAATAAAAACATATCTTCAGAAATAAAAGCTTTTTGTTTGCATATTTTTCTTTCATTATTATTTTCACAAGTACTTGACCCTTGCATTGTTTTTTCTAATTTTTCATTATTAATATTTGTTAAATTTTGGCTGTTTTCCGTGCTCTAAAAAGTATACAAATGCCAAAGAAAATAATTTTTTAAATATTTTACACAAAAAAATAAATCTTATTAAAATTAAATCCAAACAAAACAACAATATGGATAAAGGATTTGTTAATGTAACCTACATTAGTTTCTGTATCTGAGCTTATACTTGTCTGTGAGTTTATACTTTGTTCTTTTTCTGAATAATTTTTTTTCCAATATGACATAAAAATTATACGTGGACCCACTTCAGGAATAAGTTCAGCAACTAATTTTTCATCTAAATATTTTAACAGCTCCATTGTGACTCCATTTTCTCCAATTAAAATTAAAAAAAATTTATATTCAGTATTGTGCATGTAGCTATTAGTGATGGGATTTCGAGTCTGGGCACACCAGCATTTTTTTCTCTTCACTTACGCACACAGAAATGTTCTGTCTATCCGTGTGACGAACTCTAAATGTGTAGGTGGAAAAGGAAAAACGCTGGTGTGCCCGGGCTCGAAATCTCACCATTGGTAGAAGTTACAAAAATTGTGTACTGTGTGATAATAATTTTTTAAGTAATGATTATGTTTAAAAACACTTATTAATTACTTACTTTGGAAAACGTCAGCATAAATGCTTATACCCAATTGTTGCAAGATATCTTTAACTTGCATGTTTTTATAAGATATTTAATCTCTTGAGAGTGTAAAATAAACAAGCACGTTTTGAGAAAAGATACGTCAGAAACTGTAAAAAAAAATAATAATGTAAATAAAATAATGCACGATTTCATCGTACACAAAAAAAAGGATCGGTGTTGTACGCATCATATATACCCTATTATGACTAAAATTATTTGTACATATGATTTTAGATCTTGTATAGCTTTAGAATCTTAACCTAGTTGACTTCTTCAATTAGAACAGCACAATAATGAGCACAATAATCACTCTATTTACGTTTTACATGTGTTAAACTCGATTTTCAATCGTATGTATGTACATCACCAATCTTTATATACATGCATAAATATTAGGTTGTTACATAAGTAATGGCCGTTTTCGATAATGACTATAACGATAAAAACGGCCATTACATGAATACTGTGAATACTTACTGTATTTGAAAAAGCTTCTCAATCTTATATTATCTTCAAGTAAAATACAGCACAATATTCTGATTTTTTCTGCGTCGCACTGCCGCTTAGTAAACCTAATCTAAGGTATACGAACGACAACGTGTAGCAACTGGTAGCAACTAGCAACGTGTCCGGCGGTACTCGCGGCTCTTGGCAATGATGGAATGTTGTGGAAGAGACAAAAGAAAATCGTATCATGCGCGCGTAAACAAAAAGAAGTACGCGCGCGATTTCAGTTTCGAATAAATTAACGTCGGTATATGTCGTATACCGGTATATTCATAGTCCGATTTTATTTTCAAGATTATCTTAAATACAGTCTCAAAACGTGTTGTATGATTATTACGAATATTTATTGGTTGGATGGAGTCTTGAGAATGCCCACGACAAAATTTAAGATCTTGAATATAAGATTGAGCTATGAATATATACATATATATACTACCCATAGAAAAACAAGATATTAATGGCGTTTAACAGAAAAAGTAGTTTTATCTCATAATAATTATTGCTTTTGATTTATTTGATTTTACTATAGTAAATAATGCATTAAAATTAGAAAATAACTTTTTATTGAAAAGTTTACTTAAATCAAATTCAGGTTTAGTATATTACAGTGCAATAATTATTGAAATGTAGTAAATGAATTTTTAAAACACTAAATCCGAATTTTTCAATTTTATAAATAGTGTTTTAGTATTACTTTGATTGATTGATTTTCCTAAATGTATCAAAGATTTACAAGAATATTTCAATCACTAATAATAATCACTAACCGCTTATTGAGTTACTTTTTGTACTGAATCATTAAAATTCTTGCGAAAGAACATGCAGAAAAACACTTAAATGAAAGAAAAAGAGTAAGTAATAGAAAAGTGTGTTTTAAAATTTAAGAAATCTTTATTAGCTGCAAATAACATATTCTTTTTATTTTTATTGAATACATTTATTTATTCCAATTTATGTTTCTTCAAATGCAGTAAAGTAAAGAACATGCAGAAAACACTTTAATGAAAGAAAAACAACTAGTAAAAAAAAAATGCGTTTTAAAATTTAAAAAACCTATTTGTTGCAATTAAAATATTCTTTTTGTTATTATTGAATATATTAACTTCATTCAAGTATATATTTCCTCAAATGTAATAAATTGTACCAAAAAAATATTTATTTTTTATAAGTGCACTATTTATTATTTTTATAATTTTGTAAACATGAATTTTAACAAATATTTATTAAAACACTATTTATAAAATTGAAAAATTCGGATTTAGTATTTTAAAAATTCATTTACTAAATTTCAACAACTATTGCACTGTAATATATTAAACCTTAATTTGATTTAAGTAAACTTTTCAACAAGAAGTTCTTTTCTAATTTTAATGCATTATTTACTATAGTCAAGATGAGAAGTTTTACATTATAATCATTATTTATTTAAACAAAGTAAATCTAATTTTAGTAAATATATTTACTAAAATTAAGAAAATTTTTTTCTCAGTGCAGAGCTTCCACTTTGAGAAAAGCCAAACAAGAGAGAGAAAATATAAATTTACAAATACAAGGCTCGTATATATTTACAAATTTGCAAAATATGAAATATACAAATCATGCAAGATCTATTCACTGTATAGGATATGACCCATTTTTTATTCATTATTGGACACCAGAACAAATGACTATTTATTTAGAATATCATGATATTCTTTATGTTGATGCCACTGGGTCATTAATAAAAAAATTCAAATTACCAAATGGAGAATTATCGCCTCACATATGTATATCAAGCAGTCACGAATACTGGCAATTATAAGATGCCAGTATTTCAAATGTTGAGTGCCAAAATGTCAACGCGATCCACTATTGGCTGAATGAGTTTTTACATATTGGATCAATTCAAAAAGCAGGATTTCCAATTCCTTTATCAGTGGTATGCGACTTTGATATGGCATTGCTTAATGCTCTTGCGAAAGCTTTTGGTCAATGTTGCAATTTAAAACATTATTTGTCAACCTGTTTTAGTCTTATTTTAAACGAGCAAACTGTAGAAAAGCCAAACTTTATACGTCTTGATATTTGCCATTATGTGCATATGATATCGAGATGGAAATGTTTCTCACAATTAAATCCTAAAGTTAAAAAATTTTATATACGCGCTATGGCTTTATTGACAACCCAGATAGCACAACTGATTCTTTTGATTTCAAAAAGAATTCACTTTCTTGAGTTCTTTTCGAATTCGCGTAATCTGTTCGAAATGAACTAAAAAAGAATTCCTTTTCACTGCGAATTTTTATGGACTCGAAAAGGAATCCTTTTTGAATCTAAAAAAGAACTCACAAATGGTGACATAAAAGTGAAGTCTTTTGGAATGCTGAAAATACTTTTAGAACAGAAATGGGATGGAAAAAGAATTCATTTTGTAAATCGGGGACCAAAAAAGAATTCTTTTCGAATTCTCTGTGCTATCTGGGAAAGCAGACAATCTTTTCTCGATAGGTTGAATTAGCCACATGCATTCTTATATTGTGTCTTAGCGAAGAAATTGGCAAAGATGAGGATGGAAATGATTCGCCGACAGAATCTGCCCGTGTAATTATTACACATTATATAAAAGGAGTTGAAGATATGTCACTAGATCACAATCAAAATGATGTAAATGCAGAAAATGAAGAATGTGATATGGATATAACAGATTGTAATATTGTGTCATGGTCCTGTAATCTTTTCGAAGAATGTGTCATGGTCCTGTAATCTTTTCGAATTCGCAAAACCGTAGCAAAATCTATAAAATGTGACATGGCAAATCTATATTATGCCCCACAGTTAAGCAATAAATTAAAAATATTACTCTCTTATTTTCCATTATATTCGGGTATAATGATCATTATTTTTGGATATGGAGAGATAAACGCCAGTTCATCAGCCGTTAAATCGGAGATGAACGACGTTAAACATGTTTTATTAAAAAA
This sequence comes from Crematogaster levior, assembly GCA_901521435.1. Classification (NCBI taxonomy): domain Eukaryota; kingdom Metazoa; phylum Arthropoda; class Insecta; order Hymenoptera; family Formicidae; genus Crematogaster; species Crematogaster levior. The sequence goes on from CABEGB010001121.1 coordinate 126,754, forward strand.
TATGTTTCGTCCTATGAGAGCAGACAAATTTATAACTACGCATTTAAATTCATTTACAGGTAGATCATTATTAGCTATGTCAACTCGAAATGAACTGTCTCATACTGCAGATAATAAGCAAATAACAGGAAATAACGCAACTAACATATCGATAAATAAAATTAAATCAACAGCTTCGAGTATTAGCAAAAACTATTTATCTGAAAACATATAAATCTCTCCAATTATGTTAAAAGAATCAAAATCTGAAACCGATTGTGAGTCTCCGACACATATAGATAATCCTGAAGAGATTGATAATATTTCGGACGATACAAATGAGCTAAATTTAGAACATAACTGGAGAAATAAAAATACAGGACAAACAAAAAAGAAAAAACATACTTAGATATTTGTCCAGACTGGGATATTGGCAATTTAAAAAATATATGCATTGGAATTGCAAATCTCCAAAATGGCAATATATGCCCTATAATATCCATTAATAAAAAAAAAGTTATTATTACCAACACATGTGATTTCGATAGCATCGCTTGCATTATTGCATGCGCATGTGTTAATAAATTTTATAAAAATATTGTCGAAACATCCGACACTAATATAATGCAATTTATTAAGAATTTTTTTAAAAATAGCTGCATTCAAAGTACATATAAGTTAAGAGCCGAAATATTGATGGACGTAGATAATTTTAGATCTTAAATTAATAAAAACATTATAACTGTAAATTGCTTTTCAAACATAGGAAACGTTGCACAGAGTATATCTTTAAAAGTAATCCTAGTTATACAGAGACCAAAAACTGCAACGTATGTTCTAAGATTATTATTCGTCAATCTGTATTAGTTCCAATTAATGTAAATGTAATTAAAGAACATGGATTTGTCGAATTATCCAAAGCTATATTAGAAGGAATGCCAAGTAACAAATCAATTTGCTGCGATCAATTAATGAGCAAAAATATAAAATATGGTACACAAATTTTTATAGAGTGCGATCTAATGGAACATGACATACAAAGAAAATATTGTCTTGCTGATTTTCCGACAAAAATTCAATTTAATAATAATTCTTTTATCTTAGCGGGTATAGTAGCTCGATATGGTGGTATTGAAAGCGGTCATTATGTAGCATACTATCAAGAATCGTCCTGGATTGAGTTTGATGATTTAGTAATAAAACTAAGTACAAATATAATAGTATGTAATAAGAAATTATATTCTTTTAATTTTTATACATATAAAAATAGAAAGAAAAAAATAAAAAGAAAATGAATGTTATAAATCCATTTTTGGCCGACATGTATGTCTTTCTCAAAAAAAGTATCTGCCAGAAATATACATAAATGACTGATTATTAGTATAACAAAAATTAACTAAGAAATAAACATTATTTAAATCTAATAAAAAACAAGAAAAATATTAAATAAAAATGATTAAGATAGAGATGACAATTATGTTAGAAACATGTTGTTTGATTGTGTGTTTTGTGTGTGTGTGTTGTATGCGTGCGTGCGTGCGTACATGTACGCGCGCGCTATTTCATTCTTTTGTTATGAATTATAAATTGTGTAAAATGGTTTTAAAATTGTCACTTCAATACTTATTATTTTCTTTTTTCTGTTTTGTCCTTTGTACTTTTCTATTTTTTATATTATCTATCTTTCATCATATTTATTTTGTCTATCCTTTCTGTTTTAACTTCATTCTACTTATCTGCTTTAACTTTATTTATTTATTTATTTATTATTCATCAATTGATTCATTCATTCACTCATCCATCCTTCTAAAATGTAAAATATTATTTTCTTTAATATTATTTTAAAATTATTATATATAATATAATATTAAAAAAAACAATTTTTACATTTCCTATTGACGAAAGAGACCACTACCTTCTCGCGGTTTCCGTTGAGCAACGATGTGTACGTCGTCCATTAAAAAAACATACATAATAAAATTGTTCATCTCTATCTTAGTCATTTTTATTTAATATTTTTCTTGTATTTTATTAGATTTAAATAATGTTTATTTTTTGGTTAATTTTTGTTATACTAATAATCAATTATTTATGTATATTTCTGGCAAATATTTTTTTTGAGAAAGACATACACGTTGCCCAAAAGTGGATTTATAACATTCATTATCTTTTTATTTTTCTTTTTCTATTTTTATATGTATAAAATTAAAAGAATATAATTTCTTATTACATACATATATATATTTTATTATAAATTATATATACAGGGTGTCCCAGACCACCCGTCCACCCCATTTAAAAGCTAGGGATGCGATTCTATCAAAAAATGTTGTAGACAAAAGTTGTATGGTTTTAAAGGGGACATAAAATGGTGTCATTAATTTGACCTTGAATAGTTACTTGAAGGTCACGTGAAGGTCACCTTTCATTTTTTAAATCGAAACCTCTATTTTTTTATTAGATATTCTTCTAGCTTATCTCGAGAGCTTTCCAAAACACTATAATAAAGTATTTTTTCATTAAGTATTTTCCGAGTTATAAAGCTTGAAATAATTTCTTAATTTTATGTAATAATATGTAATTGTTAGTTACAAATTGTATATTTTTTCTTAAAATCAACTATGTGTTTTCTTAACACCAATTGGTTTCCTCTCATTATTCTGTGCATAAAAGTATTGAGGTAAGGTCATCGAAAAGTAAATATTTTACGAGATATTTTACAGTTTATGTAAAATTAAGAAATTACTTCAAGCTTTATAACTCGAAAAATACTTAATGAAAAAATACTTTATTATAGTGTTTTGGAAAGCTCTCGAGATAAGCTAGAAGAATATCTAATGAAAAATAGGGGTTTCGATTTAAAAAATGAAAGGTGACCTTCACGTGACCTTCAAGTAACTATTCAAGGTCAAATTAATGACACCATCTTATGTCCCCTTTAAAACCATACAACTTTTGTCTACAACATTTTTTGATAGAATCGCATCCCTAGCTTTTAAATGGGGTGGACGGGTGGTCTGGGACACCCTGTATATATATATATATATATATATATATATATTATAAAACATCCATATATATATTTCATTAACCATTATGGAGAGAAGAAAAATGCAATAAACTTTTGGTTTTTATTTCTTAATTTTTTTTGAAATTTTATTTTAATTTAAATTTTTTATTTATGGCAAAAATTTTATTTTTAATTATTTATATATTTTATTAAAATTGTTATAATTAGTAAAAATATTTTTTTAATGTACATAATTATATGATAAATATATATTATATAATATTACATATAATAAAATTATATGATATATAATATATATATATATATATTATATATTATAAAATATACTATTATATATATATATTATATATCATATAATTATATAATAACATTTTCAGAATTATGTTCGCATAGAAACAAACAGCAATAAGAGCGAACGAGGTGGCAATAAGAAGCCAGTAAGAGCAACCAAGCAGTAATAGCAGCGAGTGAGGTAATAATAAAAACCGGTAAGAGCAACCGAGACAGTAATAGGAGCAAGCGAAATGAGAATAACAGGATGAAAGAAAACTCGAGATTTGAGATCGAGTCTTTCTCGCATGTTGTGTTGTTATACCTCTCTCGCTCACTTCTATCACTGTCGTGCTCATCGGCTGATGTAACGCCACAGACTATAGTGTGACGGCACTAAGTATAACTCTCGAGACAGAGATATTCGTCTGCACTCTTCCACTCGCCCAAAGTTGGCCGAGCACACATGTACACTCACGGACATTGATTTGTTCCGTGACCCCTTTCCGCGGAGCAAGAGGAATATGGAGAATATCCGTGACGCCATCCAGCGGCGGCGACTAACCGCTCTTGATTTATCGACCTAATTATCGACTGCTAGATAATATGGGTTAATAATACGCGACTTTTTCTTACAAAAATAAATAAATGTATATATATGTATACATCTCATCTTATTAATTTATTTTTGTAAGAAAAGTCACGTATTATTAACCCATGTCATCTAGCGGTCGATAATTAGGTCGATAAATCGAGGGCGGTTAGTCGCAAGAAGAAGAAAAAGGTGGTTGGGGGCACTTAAGCCCCCAGCTACTTCTTGCCCCCCACAACATCGGGGGGCCGTGTCCCCCCCTCCTAACATCTGGGGGGGATTGGGGGGAAAAGTTATCGGCCGGCTGAGAGCGGGGGCTCTCAGTCGCGTCGATCCCCCCCCAGGGTAGTGGAGGGGGAGCCGCTGGTCACGGCTCCCTCTCCAAATTTACGAGATGAGGCCCTTACAAGGGCCAACCCGAGAGGGGGAGAGAAGCATGCCATATAGTGATTCCTCTCCCCCTCTCGCTAAGGGCCGGGATGGTAGACCCGGGGGGGTTTTAGTGGGTATGCCGACAAGTCATTTTGACTCCCACATAACCCGAGGGGTTCCCCCGAACCTCTCGGGTATCCATAAAGGATTTCCCCCTCGACAACAAAAAAAAAGGGGGCGGTTAGTCGCCGCTGCTGGATGGCGCCACAGATATTCTCCATATTCCCCTTGCCCCGCGAAAAGGGGTCACGGAACAAATCAATGTCCGCGACTGTACCCGGGCTCTGGCTCTATGTGGGTATGCAACAGAACTGCGCCACAGTGTTGTGAAGCGGGCCCGGTTTTCTGGCGCATGCGCGGCGAACGTAGCATCAGTGAAGTATCTCCATATGTAAAAAGGTGTACCATTGGTTATCCGTATAATTTTGTAAGTTTTTAAGGAAAAATATAATTTTTTAAATTATTTTGTATGTCAGGATGAGGAGTTAACCATCCTTTAAAATCATTTTCATCTAGCCAAGAATGTTGAAAATTTCTATCTAAATTAAGTCTATGTTTCTTTACAACTCCTTTACCAATACTACTGCTACTACTACTACTACTACTACTACTGTTATTATTACAATCCATGATTTACTTACCAACAACTGGTATCCAATCTCTGTAGTCCTCCGTTGTCCGTTGCACGTTGAGCCAAAACTTTCGCACCCATACCTCCTCTGCAGGCCTATTCTGTAACTCGTTATGCAGTGTCGTTATCGTTACGTTGTCGTTGTGCAGCTTTCCTACGGTATAAAAAAGCTGCACAACGACAATGTAACGATAACGACACTGCATAACGAGTTACAGAATAGGCCTGCTGCAGCCAGTCGTCTAGATACGTGTCTGTTAATACTAGCTTAACAGACAACATGGCCGCGCATGCGCCAGAAAACCGAGCCCACCTCACAACACTGTTGCGCTAGTGGCATCACTGCCACGGTGGCAGTCACCTTGCTGAGTCGTTCAGCGACGGATTTTCCTCGCGTGGGTGCTGCGAGCGAGCGCTATTTACCAGAGATACACGCGACAACAATTTCGAAAACTTGAGATCCGCAAATTCGAGACAGAGATTGAGATGTTGAACGAATTCGCGAGTACTTGTGATGCGGCCCGAGAATCGCGGATCTATTAATGCTGACGATCTTCCAAATTCTTCTCCGTAGACCGATGGATCATCCATCAGATGTGTTTATAAATGCAACCTTAAATTAAATTAGTAGCATTTTTATTTCCGCGAGTGTATCGAGCGATCATTGATAATACAGTGTAAACAAGTGAAACATGATGAGAGAAGTGATCCGCGTTTCTGATAGGGCACTGGACATCGGTAACATCTTTGACTATGTAAGTATGGACTGCTAGTAACCCCTTTTTTCCCATTTTTACACTGCTTCATCGTGTAATGAAGATCTGTAGCGCCTCCATCTCCTAAGTGGCAGAAATGTGAAACATAAAAGTGAGATAGCAATAGTAGTAGATGAGAAAAGAGAAAGGGATAGAATAAGTTAAATCCTGTGCCACACTTACTCCAGATGTGTGTTTATTCTAGATCTCTAGAATATACATATATTTAAAAAATTAACAAATAAAAACAAAAATAATTTTATTAATATATATATTTTATAAAAGCAATTCTGCTACTATATTCCCATTATAAAAAACTAATTTTATTAAATTAAAAAAGAACAAAATAAATATGGAATATTAAAAACTTTAACATTTTGTTATGTAGTGCTATTAAACTAATATAATATATATAACAAAACATAATATATATATATATTAAAAATAACGCAATGAGTGCATATATATATATATAAAATAAAAAAATAAATCAAAAGTGTGTGTGTGTGTGTTGAATTATTGTCCACTAAAAGTGATAGTTTTTGTTAAATTACGTCTCAATAAATTTTTGTGTTCTATCAATGTAATTACTTTACCTTCTTGCAATACATACTCTCGTATAAATTATCGCAGGATCATTTAGAGATTCTCTTCTCGTGTTTACGATCAATGGGAGGATATAACAACAATCCTAACTGCATGCAATTTTCATCAGCATACAAATGGTTACTTCAACACAACAAAGTTAATCATCAGCGCAGAATTGTATTGCGATTGATAATACAAGTATTTTGACAATATCGTCGGCAAAAAAACCTCCTAACTTAATTTTATTTGAAAATAATAAGTAATAATTAGTTTTATTATAGCAAATTTATGGTTTTCTAATATTTCAAGCTCTTTAGTGTATGTGTCAAAATTAAGAAATAATGTATCTAATCTTAAATTCCTAAAAGTTTTTTGAATCATAATAGGGATTATATTTTTCATTTTTAATTTATTTTCTGATTTAAAGAAATTAAAAATTTTTTCACAAATGATAACTATTTTGTAGGTATCAATTCTAGGATATCGTAAGAAACCAAAGCTTTTTCTCTTTATAAATTGGGAGTCAACTTTATCACACTCATTAAAGAGCTGAAAACATGTACAGCATTTCAATTTTTTTTAAATTTTGAATTCAACGAAGCCTGCAATGTATAAAACAGCGTGATGTAAACTGCAATTTATATATGTGAGAGGAATATCATCAACGAAAGGAATTCCATCAAATTCTACGTCTTGAAGAGAGATTTCTCCAAAATCTCATCATGTGTCATACATAATTTTTTTGCCGACGATATTGTCAAAATACTTGTATTGTCAATCGCAATACAATTCGCCTGCGCTGATGATTTAACTTCGTTGTGGTGAAGTAACCGTTTGTCTGATGAAAATTGCATGCAGTTAGGATTGTTGTTATATCCTCCCATTGATCGTAAACACGAGAAGAGAATGTCTAAATGATCCTGCGATAATTTATACGAGAGTATGTATTGCAAATAACCAGTCTCTATATACTTGTGGAACATATTTTTTAAATTATTCATGTTTATTATAAATCCAAGGAATCCGGTTTTTATTTTTGTTGTTCTTATCAAAGATCGATTTAATTTTATATTAGAAAAATAATGAGTGGCTTCTGTAAAAAGATCGAAAACTTTTGAAGCGGTATTTAAATTTAAAGGTTTTTTAAAATTATGAGCAAATGTATTTCTTGAATTTAAACAATCAAAAACGTTATTGCACATTCGACAAAATTTTGCAGTAGCAGCACAGCCTATGAAATCTGGATGTTTATCATGTAGTAGTTGCTCTAAAGCTATCGAACAACTTTCACTGAGCGTTTGAGCAGCTAGTTTAATTCATTTTGTTTTTCGTCCATTGCAAATGTTTTTTATTAACTTTATTTGTTAGGTGAAAACATCCAGTTTCCTGTAATTGTATTTTTTCAATAAACTTAAAATTTACTTCATGACCATCAACATTATATAATATGCGCTTTGATGCAAATGCATTTCTTATTAACTTTAGCATATGTACAGCATCTAGAAATATAAAGATATTGTGTCTATCTGTTGGATGTTTAAAAAATGCTGTCTCATTAAAGACATCTGCTCCTAGTTCTTTGCACATAGAGACGTTTGCTGCAAGTCCATCAAAGGTAATAACTTCAACTCCGGACGGTGCACAGAATCCCAAAAAGCTGGCCAAAATGTCAAAAATGAACTTTTTAATTCTGTACTTTGAATGATAGAATTGGGTAGGGGAATAGTCTGAGCTCTCATTCTCAAAAGGGCAGGTCATTATCTGCTCCGACAACGTCTGTAGAGCAGTCTATAGTTGACCCTTGTGGCGAGCGCACGCAACGCGGATAAAACTTAAGGGAATTCCGTTTTGTTATATCTTCTGTAACTTTGGTGAAAAGTGTCCGATTTCAATATTTCGAGATGGAAGCTCTTCCAGGAGGTATGTACTAAACGTTTCTATGTAATATAAACCTTAATTTTATGTTTATGTTTTTATAAAACAATATTTATAAAGCTGTAACGAAAAGGCCGTATTTAACGGAAACTTGATTTTGTAAAAGACTTTCAAAAAAACTTTTGCTAGATCCTGCTTTCTTTCAACTTGGGATTTGTAGATTATGTTATCATTTACCATATATTCAAAGGCTAGCTGCCGTAGACTGCCTTGTGAATTGTAGTATGAGTTTTAGTGCGGTCACGCGGTTAAACACAAATTGTGTGTTAGGTTAGGTTTTATTGTGTATTACAGTTTTTGTTTTGACTTTTACTAACCATTTATATATCATGTGCGTTTTAAATTATAAACTAATTTTTAAATTTTATTGTTAAAAAAAAAATTTAATCTTCAATTATTTTATGTTAAAAGCATTTTTCTGCAACATTAAATGTATTTTAATTCATTTACTTACAGAATTTGTAAATGCTATTTTATTTCTTTGTAACCGACAAACCCAAAAGAGAGGAAAAAGAGAGGAAACACGTCCAGAAGGGAATCACGTCCCTTTATTCGTTACCGGTTTTGTGTCGTTCATTTATACCTGCTTTCCCCTCACCAACCGCTTAGATACTTCTCTTACGAGATTTCGTCATTCGCTTTCTTTTTCATTCTCTCTCAATGTACATTATTTAAGGATTCCGATTATTTAAATGTATCATATTATGATACATTATGTATCATTATGTATCATTATTATGTATCATTATGATTCGGAATCAACAGGAACTGACACCAAATCACTTAATATTTGTGAATCTGATAATGAAAGAGATTTTTGTTTTTGAAATAAAAATAATGTTTTTCTAAAAATTTATGTTATTTGTTTTCTTAATCAACTCAAAATCTATCTCAAAAATTCTACTATCATTACACGAAATCTGACCGTTTTTTAATGTTCAAATTCAACATTTTGAGTCCGCCATTTTCAATTTTGAAAATCTGAATTTAGATTCGTAATCAGCGACCTCGAAAACCCCAGTATACTAAATTTCATTAAAGTCTGATGCTTTTTGACATTTTGGCCAGCTTTTTGGGATTCTGTCCCACTGTGCGGTGCTATAACGGTTCCAAAACTTTCCTTGTAATTTCGGCTCGTTCTTCAGCCGTTAAGTCAGCCACAAAAAAGTAAGCCACGGGTATTTTCCATCGCTGATTGAAGCAAGTTAAGATATATACCAAAGCTTCTTTAGCTACAGGTAAATCTTCCGGATCTTCTATAATAAATCTATGATCGACATACCCAATAAATCTTTTTTCAGAACTATTCCATTCGACCTGTTTTCTAATGGCCATCTCATCCATTGTTAGACAAGTGTATAATTTTTTTTCGCCAGCAGCTTTACTTTTTCTTTTTAATATTTCCACAGCGTCTTTGGTAAAACCAGGTGATCCTTAAGTATAACTGTACCAAGATCGAATTGTTGACGGAGCCGGTAGTTTATTTTCAAAAACTTGAATAATTATAAGCTTTGGGACTATAAAAGTTTACGGTTAAAGCAAATGCTCTTAACTGCGGTGAATACTTCCCTTTAATTTTTCCTTGTTTTATCTATTGTACGTTCGTCTACGACAGCCTCTATTTACACACAATTATAATATTATAATTAGCTAAAATATAGTTTCAAACATATAATTATTATAGCAATTACATACAACATATAATATGCCCGTATAATACAAGAAGCTCCTATGAAGTTCCCAGGGAGCTCGCTTGTAGGAGTTTGGAAAATCTTTCACGTGGACGTTAGTGCCCATATTCTGAAAATATTTTTCAGAATAAAAATATTTTCAGAATATGGGCACTAACGTCCACGTGAAAGATTTTCCAAACTCCTACAAAAGCTACCAAAAACCTCGCTGGAACCATATTCTAAAAAAATATGGGCACAGAAATATGTACATGTAAATAATTTTCAGTACGCTTAAAAAATATATTTAACATATATATATATATTAAGTATATTATACTACAGTTATACAGTTATATCGAAATCGTCCTCAAAATTAATAAAAAATGGTAATATTATGTCGGCTTCCAGCTTTCATTTGCTCGACTCCATCGCTCGCCGGCGTGCTGAAACCACATCATAATGGAATGTTTTAATTTGTCCATAGTCATAAGGGTATGAGCGCTAAGTACTGTTTCTGAAATGAAAAAGTTTATTGGTTAAAAATTAGAGGAAGCGTTAAATTTTTTAAATTTAATTTAAAAAATGTATTATAATATAATACATTTTATGTTTTATATATTTTAATATATAAAGGACCGAAGAGGGCTTATGTCAAGAGTGAAAACGTACATTCAGCACCTATTCAATAAAGAATTTGAATTTAAATTTGACCGAAAAACTAAAAATATCCCTCATGTTGGGTGTATATCATTTAATTTACTCTTTTTTTATTTATGCATGATTTGGATTAATAGAGCCTTATACATATTAATAATATAAAGCATTTTAAAAATATTTTGAAGAAATTAATTTAGTGACGTTTTACAGAACTATATTCGTGAAAACTATAAAGCATTCATTTGTTAAAATTTCGTTATTTAAAAAATATTATTATTATTTACGTATAATTTTTACCTCCATTATTAATTTAAAATACATAAATACATAAATTTTTTACATTTTAACATCATTCAATATTAGTATTGATTAAAACAGTAAATTCAGCGATAAATCAGACACTTACGTAAAATAACGTTTGCAACGTTTGTTTCTGCAAACTGGAAAGTTTTCTTCCTCCCAGTCCAGGAGTAATCCCTGGCCAAGTGGTCTGTGAAAATTGCTCGCAAAATATTTGTGGCGTGCTTTGATCCTTCTCCACCGCCGATTTTAATAATAAAATTTGTCTGAAATTTATCATATATATGCTTATTTTATTAAATGTGAAAAATAAATTGTTTTGTTATCACGCGCTGCAATTCACAAATGAATAGTCGGATTGGCAACTTTTAAAACTGTGTACAGATTCCGAGAGAAATGCTGAAGCTGATTAGTTTTTGGAATATGTATTATCTATACCATACATAATGACAAAGGACTGGCCAAATTAATGTCAAAATTTGTTAACAATTTTTTAAATTTCAGATTAAAACTCGAGCATCTATGATTATACTTACAAATTCCGTTTGCACTTCTTTCTTTTTCAGGTCATCATTGAAAGTGTCAAAATCATTTTTAAGACGCAAAGGAAATTGTGGGAGGAGTGCACTATTTCCAGACGCTTGCTGCATGTTCCTTAACCTATTTTGGTTTGATGAGGCTTCAATCAAAAAATTTAATTTTCGCATAATAGTGTCGTACCGTTCTTTTTCCCGTGTTCTGCAAGGCGCTAAAACATACAAAACAAAAACAAACACAAATTAATATACAGTGCTCCCCCCAATATGTTTTCAGGTCGGTGATGACAATTTTTGAGTCCCTCCGTTATATACCTCGTAAGAAGAGAGCGTAACTTCCCCCACTTATCACACAATACTGTATACGATGGATGTACATATTATTTACACTTACCACAACAATAACACGTGGATTCTGACGTCGATGGTATTGCATCTTCCTGCCGAACAAGCCTTCCTTCTAGTATTTCGAATACACCAAAGTCTACAAGATACGTTTCTTAATGATTTTTTGCTTAGACCGAGTTATATATGGGACATTCTCTCAAAATGTGACAATATTTGACTATGGAGTTTACATTTTCATCGAACATGTTCTACACTGAATTCACCTAAGCAAAAGGATTTTTTGCATACAATGTCTTTCATGTATTAGACAGACTGTAAAAAATATGTCCGTTTCAAAATGATTTAATGTCGTACAGTAGAATTAATATCCCACATTACATCGAGCGATTTGAAGATATGTTAGTGTAGATAAAGTAACTTACGGTTTTCTGACTGTTCAGAGTCTGGTTCAAGGTCAGATTGTTCAAGTTGTAGGAAAGACGTTGAATCATTTTTCACTTGTGTTACTGAATCTGTAATCAGTGAAAATATTAAATACAAATATCTCGGTATTAGAAATAATGAAAGGATAAAAATGGAAAGAAACATATTATGAATACCTAATTGTGTGCTAGAATTTTTATTTGCAACAAACGTGACGGGTGGTAATGACTGCATTGCTTTTTTTCTCTTCGTTTGAAGTTCTGAAAAGTTAAACAGTTTATTACGGTATAAGTTAAATATAATCTAACGAAACAATATACGAATATCCATAGAACTTTTAAACTTAATTGTAAGAGAATTACATGCTAATTGAAATCTGCATCCGAACAAATGTAGGGTGTAAAGAGCCATCTTATATAATAATAGTAAATGTAGATGGCTATGAAGATTTAGCTTCATAGATGGGAATTTAAGGTTGTTGATTCTAAGCATCTAAATGAATGAGAATTTGTAAAATTGGCATGTAAGTTGCGAACAATTTTCTATTTTTAACAGTTGTTCCCGTTCGTCCCAGTAATTATATCGATCTGATTTTAATTGCATTAGTTAACTGTTATTATTATACAACTTGATCTATTGGAAGATTGATGTGTCACTTTTGGGAAGAAAAATTTTGATACTGCGGTGAGCATGTGTAAGAACATTGTTGAATTTTCTACATTTTGGTAAAATTAACAGTTAAAAAAACGTGCCAGTTGTTTAAATTGCAAACGAGCAGCATAGGTACACATAGTTAACATCAAAATAAACATTTTGAGTCATGGCTATAAATCCGAGATTTTTGTGCTACAAATTATTAGTACTTGAAAAATTGGTATAGCATATACACCACATCATCTCTGGACTGACATTCCTCGTAGTTGACTGAACATGTATACCAGAAGAAAAAAGTATGCACCAAAATTAAAAAAAGAATTTCTTAGCGCTAAATTGAAAAGTTGTATGGATTTTCCCACATAAAATGTACATATAAAATAACGCTGTAAAGGAATAGAAATGGATGAATGGATACGATATAGGATACCTCTATCTCCCTCTCCATCGTCGTCGGAATCGGTATAAAGGGATTTGGGTTTGTTAATTTTTCGTTTCCCTAAGGGTTTCATAAAACTAGGTTCAACAGTTTCATCGGCACTTGACCACTTCTCAGCCTCTTGCTCAGCCTTCTTTGCCAATTCGTATGTTTCTGTGTGTGATATGTACACACTCGAAATAATTACAAATCAAATAGATACAACAAAATTATTTAAATAATTATAAATAAAATGATGTAGTACCGCTCGTTTTGATAATAAAATTAGTTTAAGGACAAACAGGCCAAATAAATAATGACGAGCAACAATTCAAAGTTACATATATCTTCAAACTTAAAATATAAATATAAATAAAATTAAATAAAATTACATTACATGTACGTTTCGACTACACGGAGTCTTCATCAGCATATAAACTTATCAATTTTTTATAATTAAAATCTCTATTGACATACTAAATCCTAACATATATCACAAACTCATAACTCAAAATACATACACGCAATGTTCTTCCTTCACTAATCCGTACAAAATTAATACTAAAATACTGTATTCCGATCACCTTGTGCATTGTGGCTGAAGTCATAAATTAGAATCCTTAATAAGTAAACTTATTTCTCGTTGATAGGCGAGAATATGTTGGTCGAATTTTTCTTCCAATAGGATGAAAGGACTAAAGAAAAATTCGACATCATGGGACCAACATATTCTCGCCTACACTGGTCGACAAAATTCGGTCATAAAAAACTTCGGAGATGAAAGTAGCTAATCTTTGTCAATTTTGGGTCGCTGAATCCGAATCCGATAATGAAAATTTTTGATTGGCTCTGGTTTCCAAGAAATATGGCGTCAAAGTTGCAAAAAGCCTCGTTTTTGGCAATATTTCAGGAGGCATATCTTTTGACAGAGACTAGATAAAGGGTTCAATAATGGCTTAAAATAATGCTTATACCTTGCACTTTAAGATAAAAAATAGAAAATAATTAAATAAAAAAAAATCGCTTTAAATGGTCATTTGTTTGAACGCGTCTAAAACCTGGCTGACCCTGACAGGTCGGTAACTACTGCGCGCTATGCGCTCTAGAGCGCAACATTGGGTGAGCGGGATAACCGATTTAAATCGAGTGTTACAAACACAAAGATGTATTTTTATTTAATATAACGTCTCTAAAACATATTATAGAGACGTTATATTAAATAAAAATACATCTTTGTGTTTGTAACACTCGATTTAAATCGGTTATCCCGCTCACCCAATGTTGCGCTCTAGAGCGCATAGCGCGCAGTAGTTACCGACCTGTCAGGGTCAGCCAGGTTTTAGACGCGTTCAAACAAATGACCATTTAAAGCGATTTTTTTTTTATTTAATTATTTTCTATTTTTTATCTTAAAGTGCAAGGTATAAGCATTATTTTAAGCCATTATTGAACCCTTTATCTAGTCTCTGTCAAAAGATATGCCTCCTGAAATATTGCCAAAAACGAGGCTTTTTGCAACTTTGACGCCATATTTCTTGGAAACCAGAGCCAATCAAAAATTTTCATTATCGGATTCGGATTCAGCGACCCAAAATTGACAAAGATTAGCTACTTTCATCTCCGAAGTTTTTTATGACCGAATTTTGTCGACCAGTGCTATCAACGAGAAATAAGTTTACTTATTAAGGATTCTAATTTATGACTTCAGCCACAATGCACAAGGTGATCGGAATACAGTATTTTAGTATTAATTTTGTACGGATTAGTGAAGGAAGAACATTGCGTGTATGTATTTTGAGTTATGAGTTTGTGATATATGTTAGGATTTAGTATGTCAATAGAGATTTTAATTATAAAAAATTGATAAGTTTATATGCTGATGAAGACTCCGTGTAGTCGAAACGTACATGTAATGTAATTTTATTTAATTTTATTTATATTTATATTTTGAGTTTGAAGATATATGTAACTTTGAATTGTTGCTCGTCATTATTTATTTGGCCTGTTTGTCCTTAAATTAATTAAATAATTATGTTGTGACGTATTAAGGTATGTACACCCGTTCCAACAATTCTGTCCTTCCGGTTTAGGACCGACATAGAAAGTACAAACGCAACTATAAAAAATTGTACAGTTCGTGATCGATGTACTCATCAATATATTGAATCTCGAATGGGACGTTTACAGACATGGGATGCACGGTAAGAAAAATCTGTTGTGAACATCCAACAAATGTTGGATTTATAGATTTTTTATAGATGAGTTCATACTTCCAATATCAGTCCTAAACCGGAAGGACGGAATCATTGGAACCGGGTTTACTCTGTTGAAAACTAGGTCGCGGAAAAAAATATTTTGTAATAATTTCAAAATTCAAATTATTACTGATAGTGTTGTTGAAGAGAGAAAACATTATTTTCCAACAAATTTTGAAACGTGGAATCTTTTATTTCTAAATTAACTTACCATATGGTCCCCACATTGAACTGTATGTAAATTTTGACCGGTTGGTTTCGTATGGCTTTTGTTGCTGAATAGCCTTCGTGGTTGGTATGTTTTTAGGAGGCCAATAGCACTCCTTACTTTCTGGCAATACCCAGGAAGTTGGAACTGCCGCGCATGAAGTTTTAAATGACAATACGCAGTACATCTATAAAACCAAGTTATATTATAAATGAATAATAATTGTAATAAATAACAGGCGGTCAAGTTCAGTAATGATTAAAAATATATTTCACAAATAATTCATTATTTAACATTTAATTATTGTTGATGTTCACAGTGAAGTAGAGGCATAACAATTATTTCATCATTTAAAGGCATTCGAAACCCCTTCTCTATAATACTTGTGATTGGCCAAAATGTAAGTTCAGATAACTCATCAACGCGAAATATATTTAACAAAGCCGAATCGCAAGGATAATCATTTATTGGAATTTTATTGCGATAATATCTTCCCACAATGACTGGCTTATCACATGTCACTGCAATGTGTTCTATAACAGCAATACAGCCATTCCGTAAGTAACAACAATTGTCATTATTTTCAAGGGTTAAGGGGGTCATCCCGTGTGACGACCGTTTTTTTTAAGGTTTTTTTGCATTTTTTTGCGGCGAAATGAAAAAATACAGAGCTTCCAAATTTTTACTATATATTTATTACATCTTAAACTATATGTGTAAATTTTTTTATTTAAAAATATGGCGTTGATGGCGAGTTACATCACTGGAATGGCACCCATGTAAAAAAAAGCAGACAAACGGTGTCCACGATTCCGGCAGACTGGTTTATCTGAAATCAAAAAATCAAATTGCATTTTAATCTATAGGTGAATGGCTATCGCGGGAACTAGGATTTTTTGAAAATATTAAAAATTCAATTTTTCGCATGCTTTTAAAAATTATAACTCAAAATAGCATGATTTTTTGCGACTATTTTTTTATGCGGACAGAAAACGGTTCAATATTTTTTAAAAATTCTAGTTCCCGCGATAGCCACACATGTGCTGAATCTACCATTAAAATTTTATTTAAATCCATTGAACCGTTTTCGAAAAATCATGGACACCAGTTAAAAAAATCCAGTTTTGAGAAAAACGCGTTTGAAAGTTCACGTGTGAATTACACCATGAAATTTTTACTTACCATTAATCTGCTGGTGCATAGAGTATCCCTTCCTCTTCTTCTTGCAAATTTCGTAAGGCCGACTGCTCCTCCCTGGCTGAAATTCTAGCCTCTCTTGCCGCGTCGCTCATGCGCTGCTTGGAACGGGCTTCGTCGCGGCGCTCTACATAAGCGTGCGCTAATCGTCCAATTGAACAGCCCATCGTATGCATTATCTTAATAATGCCTTGGAAGCCTTCATTAAAGATGACGACGGCCAAAAAAGTTGCAATCTGAACTATCTGAGCGCCTGAATGTAGATGTTTCGGAGCGAACGTCCAAATGAGTGAATTTAACGACTCATTATTATTCTGCGTCTCTGCTCCTAAACATCGGGTCAAAAGATCGTCCTTGGATAAATCTTCATAGATAGATTTAACTACTGCTTGTACTTCCTTGGATAATGGGGCCTTCTCGTGGTGGAATTGGTCGAGCGTGCTCTTAGCTTCAGCCTGCCGCCATTTACACCAGCTACCTTCGTCTGCTGGACAGTTCTGGTGCTGAGGATTTTCATCGGTAGAGCATTTGTGGTAGAATGTGGCCCAAACTTCTTTCTTCATTTCTTCTAATGAATCGGGATGGCGACGAATGGCTAAGCCATAAAATTTTCATTTCAATAATTAGCTTGTCCGTTAGCTTGCCCTGACCTTTGCCACCAATACCTTTATTATTCTTTTTAGCATTTCGGAGTCGTGTTCCCGAATTAGAATCGGCTTCAGGTAAGAATCCGAAGGTATACAATAGCTCTTGTTCCCCGCCCCGCCGAGCGCTCAGCTGCGTGCTTAAACACCTTACCTTCTCACTGCTGTAACTTTTCAATGACTTCGAATTTCGGAAAATTACTTTGCCAGTATATTCTATGCATGCTCTAGATTAGATTTATGCAAAAAAAAAATCAATTTTTTGAAGCCGTCACACGGGATGACCCCCTTAAGGTGAAATTTGAAAAATGTATTCGCGAATAAGGATTAACGCAATCGAAGGGGATAGCCTGCCATGGAAGTGGATGTGCCAAAAATGGATACTGCACAATGGGTTTTTTTTTATGTGATAATCATGTTCCACAATTCGTCGGTGGATTTGTTGCAATGGAGATTGTGATTTTCGGACTAATTTTTTAAGTTTTTGCATATAGCTTTCAAATGGAAAAGCACTAAACTTATCAAGAGGACCATGTCGTAATACATCATCTGAAAGGTGCAGTAAATTGTGCACGTTAAATATTAAATGCTCTTCACCGTACAAAATTTTAAATTGACGTACAAAATAATGTAATAGATCACTGGCATATTTGTTATTTGTACGGCACTCCGTAGGGTGACAGAGAATTCTCATTGCACAATTAAAAGCGTTGAAATGTATATAAAATTCAATTGGGCAAAAGGATTTTAGAAGTGCAGGTCCGATATATAATAAAAAGAGTCTCAATTCGGTTGCTTTCCACCGATCTAATTCATCTAAAGGACGGCATTTTCTTTGAAACTCGCGAGGTATCCATTCGGCTAGAGCTTTTAAATTATCTGAAAATTCTTTTATTTGTGCAGCACTTAATCTGAATAGGCGTCCATTTAACCAAAGCTTAAATAGTTTTCGCATAACTCCTAAACAGCACAGATGCATATAGTCCAATGGGAATTGTGACACCATGTTTGTTATCTGCTCGAATGGAGAAGTTCCATTATGATGATCTTCATGCGTCTTGAGCACGAAATTATTATCCGTTCTTAGCATACTATCAAATTCATTAAAGACAACACGACGTTCAATATACTCTCCTTCCAGTATGCAATGGCCGCAGCCAAAATAAGCATTATGATTAAATAAGCATTATTTAATGCATTTGACATAATGCCTGGCAGGAGTGTCGCATATCACTACATTTATTTCAATATGGAAATGTTTATTTAAATATTGAAATCCCTGATCTTTCAGCTCCTTGACTTCGGTAATAAAATCGTATAAATACTCGCTAACAGACGTAGGTTTTCCAGCACCGTAATAAACACCTATTAAAATATATATACATATAAATATATATATATGTACGAAATACATAACAAAAAAAATATATATATATGTACGATAATAAAATTTTACAATTGAATACCTAAACTTCAATTACACCATTACCTATGATGAATGGCGACCAATTGCCAACAGTACTGTGAATTTTTCCAAGAATAGGCCATAATGCATACTTCCCAGCTAGCAAGCACACGTCATTTTGACGTTAAAATTTGGTCAGTTCAAACCAAAAGTGACGTCATGCAATGACGTGAAAATAACAAAAAAATGACGTACTAATGTCACAGACCAATGACGACATTTTAATACGTTAAAAAGACGTCACTTTATAACCATTTTAGTGACGTTCTAGGTAGCAGGGTGACGTCAAAAGACGTTTTAATAACGTTTTTAACGTCAATAATACGTTACAAAGACGTCTTTTGTCAGACATAATTCTGCTACACTAGGTCAAAAATGCCTTCCTGCTTGAAGTAGCTGCAATTCAGGCAGACCCATTGCATCAAGGTATTCGTGTAGACGTCATGATTGTTAAGTTCGGCAGCACCGTATAATGACGCCGCACTGTTCTGTCTACTCTAAAGCAATAACATTGCTGAATCATGCTACAATCATGACGTATATATCATGTACCTATTAGATGTTATGCATCTGCTTGAATCACAGCTACTTCAAACAGAATGACATTTTTTATTTCTAATATCTGAAACTCGAGTATGCATGATCAAATTATTTCTTGTAGCGTAAACTCGTGAAAAATAAAAAATGTCATTGACAAATATTGAATTCGTTAATAAAACTTTCAGTTTTTTTTTTAAGTTTATGTTACAGGAAAAGATTCATTATTAAGTCCTTGGATAAGAATTTTGAACATCAAAATTTACATAAAACTGTTTTATTGGAAATTCAGTCTTTAAAAAAATATAAATATAAAGGTAATAGTATACTTAATCAAGTATATACTTATATACATTTACTTTTTCAGAAAATAATATAAACAAATGTAATATTTTGTTACTTATTTAAAATTTGTAAATCAAATATAAAGAAATAAACATTACGCAAGTAAAAAACTTTGGTAAACTACTTTGGTAAAAAACAAAGTTATAAAGTTTAAACTCATAATATAAAAATAAAATACTTAATATATAATAGCTTTTATACTGCCCTTCAATTCGGTTCGTGATTTCTCTCGTAGAACATGGGGGACGCAGTATTATATATCTATGAGCCATGGGTATATTGTCTCCCTTGTTTCACAAGAGGAGTCAAAAAACGAATCATTAAAAAGCACTGTACTCTTAAAACTTTTTGTTAAACTATACTGTGAATTATTGGCAACGAAACAAAAGAAGTATTATTATAAGGGTAAACAATACATTTGCTGAAGAAATTATTAATTGGCCAAACTTTTAGTGTAGATAAGTTTCTGATAATAAAAATTTTTAATTTAGATGATTTATATGGATAAGAATATAAATCGAAATATTCAAGAAATTGTTTTCCAATAACATAAATTTCACTTGTTGTAGTAACTATATTATGTATTTGAATGACTACATCTCCATTTGCAAAGCTACAGTAACAATTCGAATTATTATATGAGTAAACTGTTAAAGTTATATTATTGAAGTAAATTTTTTTATACTGTTTTTTCAAATTATAAACATTAGCTTTTATCAAAGGACCAAATGTATGTTCATATTCCAATTTGTCTTTATTAATTTGTATTAAATTTGTAATAGAAGAATCTTGTTCAGCAAGACGACGATGAATTTGTTGCACAACATTATTCGGAGATTTTACAAGTTGTTTAAGATAACCTAAATATGACTCAAAACTAAATGCTGAAAAATTATCTAAAGGACCAAACACATTAACATCGTCACATAAATGAGATACTAGATGTACATTATAAACAAGAAATTCTAAGCCATATAAATTTTTACAGTGTTCAATAAAAACGTTAATAATATTTTGTGCAAAAGAAGTTCCGAAATATTTTAT
The DNA here is from genome assembly GCA_901521435.1 of Crematogaster levior. NCBI lineage: Eukaryota > Metazoa > Arthropoda > Insecta > Hymenoptera > Formicidae > Crematogaster > Crematogaster levior. The sequence continues at coordinate 147,671 of CABEGB010001121.1, forward strand.
ATGCTTATCTGATACTAATATTGAAACGAAAAAGTGAAATAACAAAAAATTTTCGTAAACAGCAACATCTATTGTATTTTGTAATACATAAGGTCCAATATAAAGCAGAAATGTCCTAAACTCTGTAGCTTTCCAATTTGATAGTTCATGTAATGAACGTGGTTTACGATTAAACTCAACAGGCATATTAATTTTTAAATTAATCATTCGATCGGAAATAATATCTATAATACGTTGTGGTAATCTGACATGTAAGGGACCTCGAAGCCATGTGTTTACTAATTTTCTCGTAATACCTAAACAAATATTGTGCATATAGTCAATAGGGAAACATTTAATCAAATTAATTGGTAATTTCAATAAGGGTGTTTCACCTAAATGATGGTCATAGTCGTCTTGTCTACGAAACGATTCATCAGTGCGTTTTTGGGCATTGATGTTACATAAAATTATTTTATTTTTATGATATTGACCAACTTCAATACATTTGTCACAACAAGAATATCCTGTATGAGACTTAACGCATTTTAAAAATGCACGTGCCGGTGCATCACAAACAAAACTGTGTAATTTAATTTGAAAAACTTTTCCATTAAAAGCGAATCCATTTTTTAGTAAGTTATCCAATTCTGTTACAAAACTATTTAAATATTGATTTATTGGTTCTGGCTTCTTTTTCCCGCAAAATAGGGCTACAACAAAAGGTCTGCATCTAAAGTTTTTAATTTGACCTAAGATAGGCCACAATTGTATGTTAGAACTTTTGAATAGTGGAATTCCATCTACATTAAAACAAATTTCTAATTTTTCTAATAATTGGCAGTTTATGTGTATTAAGATACTTTGTAGCGCAGTTTCTAAACCTATGTAGCAAAAATCACCTGTATGTAAAGAAATTATTTTAGTGGAAGATGGAGTATGTAATAATGTGCGACTATCTAATGGTAGTTCAGGATGATATAATACTAATATATGAAGTAAATCCGTAAGAGCCGATCGACTTATATTATGTTTGACAGTAGCCCAGTGTATTAATTTTGATTCTAGATTATCATCGCTAGTATTATTGTTATCATTAGTAGTAATATTACTAATGTCACTGCTATTACTATTGCCATTATTGTTGTCTCTGATATTGTAGTCATTTCTCCATGGTTTGTGAATTTTTTCGTCATTTAAGCTTCTTTCCAAAACAGATGATAAAGTCGCATTTTTCAAAACAGAAACGTTATTACCGTTATTACATACTTTTAAAGCACTACATTTAAACTGTGCATAACTTTCTTCAGCAATTGCTTTGTTAACCCTTCTATACTGTTGTCGACGACCGACAAATTCTTTTTCTTTACGAAACTTTGGCATATTGTTAAAGTTATAAAAATAATAATATTAAAAATTGAAACCAAATTATTATAAACTTGCTTCAGGGAATTCGCCTTCTTCTTAATTCATCTTCGAAGCGCTGCTTTGCATGCTTGAGCCATACTTTCATTGCATTCTCTATATCAGTTTCCGTTGCGGTTGTCGATCTTTTTTGTATTGCACCTATAAAACATTACACGTTAAATTTAATATTACCTAAATATTTAATACTATATGGAGGTATGCGAATCATGCACTCAAATAAAATCGAATTTTTGATAATTCGATAGGATATAATTTGAAGCAATTTGCATATGTCTAGTTTTACACACAATGTGTGTGTGTGTGTGTGTGTGTGTGCGCGCGTGCGCGCGCGCGTGCGCGCGCGCGTGCGTGTGTGTAACATTTTTATTTTGTAAATAATTGTTACTGAAAATAACTTACGAATTATTATTTGTTTTAAAATAAGATTCGAAAAGGCCTTTTTATTATTTTGCCCCTGACCAGCAAAATTGTAAGTACATGCCAATTCATTTGTTAGAAGATAACGTAAAATTTTGTTTGTTTGTGATGATATGTTATTTCCATCCAAAGTAGACAGAAAAGAAGCCTAACAATAATACATGTATAATATATCAATATAATAAGTGCAACATATTTTTCTAATTCTATTCAAATATCAACAAACAGTTCATACCAAAATGTCTGTGTTGCTACGAACATTTAAATAATTTTCCAATACTTGGAGTTCGTTATCTCTTGTTAAGGGAAATTCTACCGGAATATCTTCAGGAAGTGTAAACGTTTCAATATTTTTTGACTGTTTTAGTAAGCCAGTAATTTCTTTTATTTGCTCCTGAACTTTTAATATTTCATAGTAAATTTTACCTAAAAAATCAGAGTTAAAATCTTTTATAAATGTCCCTCATAAAAATAAAATATTTATACAAACCTAAAGTAGGAACGTTTGTCTCTCTATTGACAAGAAAACTATCTGTAAAAAAATAGTTTTTAAATTTAAACATTGTGGCAATACATGGAGAAAGTTTGATCTTTATCATAATTAATTTATTATATTTTATTTTAGAAACTATAACATACATACAATAAGTACAAACCTTTTTCAATATTTGAACAAGAAAAATCTCTAATTTCAGAAATATTTCTAATTTCACTTCTTGAATTTAAAGATGTTACAGGACTTGACGGTATTTCGTTGTATGTTTGATTAGGTTTTGTTGTAGGTTTACTACGTTTAAATAATTTTATGGGTCGACTCAAAATTGATGGTGATGAAGTTATTAATTCTTCATCGCTTGATGTAACTTCATACCGCTTGTTTGGTTTCCTTTTTCGTTTTTTACTACATTCTACTTCCGATGAAGTTGGTACGTCAGTATTATTATTATTTTCAATTTGTTGTAGTTTTTTGTTTGCTCGATCTAAATCGTCTAAAAGTACTAATATTAAATAAAGAAAATAAAAAAACATAGATTTTTAAAAACATTAAAATATTTAAGAAATACGTTAATAAAAATTTAACATTAAAATATATTTAAATACAATTAATTAAAAATAATATAAAGTAGTTATTTAATTAAAATAAAAAATATGGCACAATAAAACAAAAAACAAAGAAAATTATATACGTTATATAATGTATAAAATAAAATAAAAAACATATACCATATTCAAAAACTGTTCGTTTTATTGTATACAAGTCCCACGTTTTTTTATCTGGTACTTCGGCATTCATTAAAGCCTTGTTTATCCTAGTACTTGTTTTATAATAGGGCCACCAAACTTGATCTTTATAAGTTTTTGATAACCAGGATCTGTGAACGATACCCATTATAGCATCGTCGTTATTATTATTAGCAAATTCTACTCCAATAAATGTCATAGCTAGTAAAATAAAATTAAAAAGCAATTAATATTTAAATAATAAATCATAACAATGTCAAGGATTAGTTTTATACAATTGTATTACTATGTCCTGAGAATTCTTAGCATAAAATAAAAATAAATCTTTTTAGTATACAATAATCTAATCTAAGGAAATCCTTTCCAGCAATGTACACAGACTATAAGATTAATTGTGTAATACAATAAATTGTTTTATTATTATTGTTTATCAAATGTTAAAGAAAAGTATTCTTCTCTATTACATGGTGTGGTTGCTAGAAAGCACACTAAATAACACAAAATATATCCTGGGACCATTATAACACGTTTTGTCAAACCTAATATAATTCTTTAAGGTATGATCTTTAACAACTTTTAACCTTTTACTGTCGTTACCGTTATATTACTATACTGCACAAATATGTATATAATATGTATATAATGTATATAATATAAAAAAAACTGCGTGACAACGTGAGACAATTACATTATTGTTATTTTATTATTATTGTATTTTAATAGTTGAATGTAAGGATTACGATTATTCTAGGATATATTTTGTGGAATGTGTTAGATTAGGTTAGTTTTCCAACACACTTTATTGAGCAAATTAATAAAGCTTTTATCAAAACTTACTTTTAACTTTGTAAAACAGCAATTTGTAGACAAAAACTCGAGTAGCTAATATGGCACAAACGGAATTTTCTTGACGTCCCGACCACTACAGTCTACACGTTAGCTATTGCACACGTACGTAACAGTCTGCACGGCTATTGCACATGTATGTACGTATTTCGATCGTGAATATTTGGCACATATGTAGCTCAGGCAATGCTGTTAAATCGTGGATAAAGGGCAGGTACTTCTGAGAGTTCTCACTATTGAAACTGTCCGCTGCTGTCCGCATACAAATGCATAAGGTAACCGCCATAGTGGGGGCTCGCAAGTACCTATGGTGGGGGTTGCCTTCTTTTCCACGATCTAACGCGGGAAAACGGGCCCAAACAGTAAAGAGGCATATATGTATGCGAGATACATAAAAGTGCATGACATGTATGTGCATACTGGTATATCCAACAGAAATTTACCAATGCGATACATGACTGCATAAATGCAGATCTCACGATAACAATGGCTGCGTTCAGCAGAACTGTTTTGCTTTTGCAACTGTTGTAAAAATCATAAGTCTGATTGGATATATATATATGCTCTTTAAATTCAGTTAAGATTAAAAGCATATATACCAACCAGATTCATGATTTTTACAATAGTTGTAAATGCAGCAGTTCTGCTGAACGCAGTCACTTAGTTAACTTAAAATTCACGACATTATAACGTTTTTTTTACAACGTCATTAAAACGTCACAACAAAGACGTTTTAAATTAGGCACTATTTGGTCATGAGACGTCATTGGACCAACAATGACCAGTTTTCGACGTCAAAATGACGTGTGCTTGCTACCTGGGTTGGTTGTTTCAAAAATATTTATTCCGTCTATTCCTATATCTATGGAAATTGTATCATCCATTTCGGAAAGATTTACAAGGTTTCTCAATTGATTTATCAGTCCTGTTAATAAACGTGCATGAAAGTAATGCCCTGGCGATAATTCTTGGGTAAGTGTTTGTCGAGGAGTATCGAGTAATGTTCGAGCCGCTTTCGGCAAATTTTCTTCAGGCAAATGAATTCGTAATATCAAAAGTAAAGCCGATAGAGCCACGTGGTGTATTCCGTAGGAAAGAGACCAATGACGTAGTTGTGAGTGTAATGTTTCTCGATCGTTATCTCGATCGTTATCTTGTAAAGAAACATCATGTACAACTTCAGAATGTAATTGTTCTTGATCTTCCTGGTTGGAATGAGAAGAGAAGGACGAATTTGTATCATTCCATTGCGATAAAACACTTTCAGGTACAACATTACTGGCATATTCAAATTCCACGTGACTGATCTTCATTTTCAGTCGGTATATTAATCGCATTGATATTAGCATGCGATGAGGAACTAGCACTGTCCGTTGTAACACCGTGTCTTGCTACAATTCTACGTTGTTGCCTCTTAGACAATTCTAAAAATGGTTTTCGCCTTTCCATCCCTACAAACTATATACTATTCATATATACATATGTATATATGTATGTACAAGGGTGGTTTCGAGAACAATGGCCAGTTTAACACTCGAAGGGTGCTTATGGGACCAGTCCCCAAAACTGCTCCTGGACATGTATATATAAATTAGGGTGGCCTTTAATAACCAATGAAATAAACCAATTCCTGCGTAGCTACTTTCAGGAAGTATTTATAATGTAATTCTAAACATTATCCATTTATTTAAAATTTCAAAACATGTAATTATATATTTTTAATATTACCAATGAAAAAATACCAATATTATGAAAATTACTTATATCACATAAAAAATTAGTATTATTTTACCTACCCTATCAGTATTAGCCTTTGATTTTGTTACACCCTGTATATATATGTTAAATACGTATGTTTGCTTTTAAATTATTTTGTAATATAAATTCCAATTGCTTACTTTTAGGAAGTTGCATGAAACGTCTATCTGCGTTTGACAACTATTTTGTTTAACTGAGCGAATGACACTAGAGATGCTGTAGTGAAGTTTAGTGAACCAATTTCGGAAGTTGCTTGCTTCTGTGATATCACGAACAACAGCTGTTATAACAATATTATGAATATTATTATTATATATTATTATTTATTATTATAGGAAGAAACATTCAAATTGCACAATTTACTGCCTTCATTTAATTTCATGTATAAGGCGCGTTTGTGTTTGTAAAGTCTTTGAACTAAAATATACAAGGTCCCGAATATCAAAATACGTTAGTGTTATTATATTTAATTAATTTCTTTCAAAATAACGTTATTTTAACAACGGTTAATTAACCATTTCATTGTTTGATCAAACATGTATTTTGATACTTAGGGTGCGTTCGGGGAGCTCGCTGGTAGCGCTATGTAGCGCTACGGCTGTTCATGGAGCTATCGGATAGTACTACCGAACACTATCGTGACGTCACTGACGGTAGCGTTTTACGTCATAATTTCGCGCTATCAACGCTATCCCTCTCGAGGTAGTGCATCGGTAGCGATAGCGTTCGATAGCGTTTGTCAGCTCTGCGAACGATAGTGAAGCGGGATATTCGTAAATAGTCCTTGAAGTCCTTTTTTACTGTATTATTTATACTATTATATAATATTTAATTTATAGTATTATATAATATGGAATATACGGAAATTAATTTATATGATCCAGAATCAAACAAACAATTTAATATTAAATTAAGTTATGAAGATGCTATTAAAGCACAAAACGGTAAGTGAAGGTTATGTTCAATATTTTTATTATAAACAACAACAATTAATACATTTCCGACCGCGCATTACTAAATAGTAAAGAAAATAAACTTCAGTTTTGCCTCTTAAGGGGATCCTAAAGCCGTCTGTTTTACCGGCAAAATACGGTCAATTAAAAATTAATACTAAACTTTTTTTAAATTTGGTATCTTTTCTGCACAAAACAGCTTGACTCCCGGCTCCGTTGAAGTGTCTACTTTAATCCTACAAAAGGATTTATCGTTCCATGCAGCCAAAAAAAAGTTTAAACTTTTTTTAGTTTAAACTTTTTTTTGGCTGCATGGAACGATAAATCCTTTTGTAAGATTAAAGTAGACACTTCAACGGAACCGGGAGTCAAGCTGTTTTGTGCAGAAAAGATACCAAATTTAAAAAAAGTTTAGTATTAATTTTTAATTGACCGTATTTTGTCGGTAAAACAGACGGCTTTAGGATCCCCTTAACGGTCGACCCTTGGATCTTGGATTTTTATTATAATTTTAAAAATCTAATTATACTTATCTATTTTATATCCTCTTATACGGAAATTAAATTATACAATAACTTGAAGTAAACTTTTATTTTCTTCTTTGTGTGGGAGTTACTGTGGTACATTTTTTACTTTGAATGTTTTTTCTATTTCTCCTTTTTCTCCTTTTATTGCTTACATCTATTTCTTTTTGTCATTTCCTTTAATGTTATTACTTGCATGTAGATATGGCTTTTGCATCAGCACTTTTAAATAATGCACGTCAAAACATTTCAAGTGGTGAGTGTTTAATAAAAATTATTTTTACAAATTTCATGAATGGCAATGGAGTAATTTATTTTAATTTAATACGCATATTAAGCGAACAATGTAATACATTAATTTCATTTTTTCTTTAAAACATAATGTTTTACATATTCAAACAAGTAATTTTTGCAGTTGTTACAATGGATTCTTATAGTTCAGCTATGCAAATTGAAGAGGAGGATAATTTAATTATTCATACGGAGGAAGAATTAGGAGAAGGTAAATTTTGAATATTTTTTGAAATTATAAAGTTTATTATATCCATATAAATAATACAAGAATTAAATTAAAAAATGTGTAGCCAATCAACTTGCAGTTTTTATACAAATTTATAATTTTATTATGTTACTCCTATCGAGATGTTAAACAAGTTCTAGTATCATGAAACATAATGCAGCGTCTTAAGGAAATCAACCAATTATAGTTAAGCTTTAATACGAAAACTTAACTGTAATTAGTCGATTTGCTTACAACCTTACAACTTACTGCCATTGTAGACGCTGCATCAAATTTAATATTTTATGAATCTAGCACTTATGAATTTACTTTATGAATCTTTTTATTTATATAGGTTTTAGATGGTCTCATGAAGCAATTTTACTTTTAATTGAAGAATATAGGCAACGAGAGCAAGATATGAATTCGGGAAAAATTTCCCAGAAAAAGGCATGGGACCAAATTGCTGAAACACTAAATAATAAGGGATACAAAGTCACTGGAAAACAATGTACAACAAGAGTAAATACAATGAAAAGAACATATAAATCTGTAAAGGACCATAATAAAAAGTCGGGTAATAATAAAAGATCTTGGAAATATTTTGAAGTAAGTATATAATGTACACTACTCTAAAAACAGGAAATATTTTTTATTGTGCAAACAATTAAGCCATTTCCATTCAATAAAAAAATCATCGAATCTTTTCCTTTTTTCCCTAAAAAGGATAATAAAAAAATTTTGAAAAATGATTGATAGTGCGTTATAGTTGAAACTTTACATCTTAGAATGCTTTATTAATTTTTTACTTATGATTTGATAGCAATAATTTTTCTTTAAGTTATAGAGGTTTGAAAATAACTTAATTATTAGTATATGAAAAATATTTACTATGTTCTTTAATAATATTTTTTAATATAAGACATAATGATCATTTATTTTACTACAAGTTTATAATATTTTATAAATTGTTTAGCTGATGGACAATCTTCTTGGAAAAAAACCGTCAATGATGCCTTTATCAACAATTTCCTCTACTGGACTTAAAACTTTAAAATCTGATGAAGCAAGTACAAGCTCTTTATCGATCTTTCCTGAAACCTCTAGCAATGAAGATTCAGATATAAATATTAACGTATCTCGTAAGTCAGCACACAATTTACAAATTATAAATTGAATTACAGTCCTGCTCTCGTTGCCTATATTCTTCAATTTTTGCTACTATTTGTACTAAATAAATGTCTTTTTTAAATAGAATGTTTCTTTCTAAAATAAATGTTTTTTCTCATAAACGCTCTCCTTTCTTTATATCTTATGTCTATTGTTTATTTCTATTCTATTTTTTATTTCTATTCTATTTATTCTTAAAGTTCTAGCAAAAGATACTGTTATCGATAAGAAGATCTAAATAATATGTATATTTTCAGGTAAACGTAAAACAAGTGACATAGCACAAGCAATTTTAGAAAGCCGAAAAATTGCTGAGAAAGAAAAAGAAAAGAGACATAGAGAGAGAATGGAAATGAAAGAGAAATTAATGGGAAAACTTGATGAAATTCTGAAAAGAGTTTAAAACGTTAATTTTAATATTTATTTTATTTTTTATTACATTTTTTAATAATACATATAATTTTATAATAATACATATAATTATAATAAGAATAAATAGAATAGAAATAAAAAATAAACAATAGACATAAGATATAAAGGAAGGAGAGCGTTTATGAGAAAAAACATTTATTTCAGAAAGAAATATTCTATTTAAGGGGTAACACCACTCTAGGATTTTGAAAAAATCAATTTTTTTTTTTGCTTTAAACAATGCTTTAACATCATAAAAACAACATGCACTTGGTTTTATAGTAAAAAAAATTTTTTAAAAGCCTCTACCAACGATTTTTCCGCAGCGCCTCGGAGCGCCGCTTGAGCCTTAACGCGGCGCGTTCGGATTCATCGCTTTTGTCCTGTTTTACTTTTCAGGATAATAAGTGGCCCTGTTATTTATAGTGCTGATTTCACAGTTATGAAGAAAGAGTGCATCGACCACGTACAAAAGCGAATAGGTACTCGCCTTCGCAATTTAAAAAAAAATACAAAAGGACTCGGAGGAAAAGGCAAGTTGACAGGTAAATTGATCGACGAGTTGTCAATTTATTATGGATTAGCTATACGCCGCAATCATGATTCCGTAGAAAAAATGCGGAATGAAATTTATGCGACGCTATTCCATAAAATATCAACCGACGAAAAACCGCAGCACGAAAAATGCCCGTCCGGAGAAAATTCGTGGTGCTCATGGCAAAAAGCACAGGCCATTGGTAATGTCGATTACAAGTATAAACCACCTCTCTCGACTTCAGTTTTTGAAGCAATTTTACCAATTTATAAAGAATTAAGCAGCGACGATCTGCTTACTCGTTGCATCGGCGGCTATACTCAAAATAGCAACGAGAGTTTCAATTCGACAGTTTGGTCAATGGCTCCGAAATCGACCTCCAGTGGCAAGCATGTGCTTGATACTGCCATATATATCGCTGTAGGTATATATAATGATGGCCTATCAAGTGTTATGAGGCTCATGCAAAATTTAGGCATGAAAATTGGGACGAATTGCTACAATTTCTGCGTCGAAACGGACGAGCGCCGCATTAAGTATTCGGAGCGATCGCTGACTAATGCTGCAAAAGAGGCCCGATTGCTTTTAAAATCATCCAGGAAGGAAGAAGAAGAGGCGAGTATTAATCTGGATGGCCAAATGTATGGTGCAGGCATCGCTGATTAAAGGTAAACATAAATTTCAAGCATTTTAAGTGCTCGTGAAACTTTAAACGCGTTTTTCTCAAAACCACTTTTTTCAATCTTAGCGAACACATTACTTCAACACGGTTGCATGGATCAGTTTGAAAATTTAACAGTAGCATCACAATTACATCCTTTATAGAAGTACGTAGGGGTTTTTCGATTCGATGTAAACTTTTTATTTTATAAACAATTTACTGCTTATTTTTTGGCATAAAATTGAATTTTTTTTTCAAAAGTGCACCGTTTCTGCAAAATTTGATAAAATAAAAAATCCCTACGTACTTCTATAGGCAATAGTATGTAGATTTTAAATTTTTTTGGTTTTTTGTTCTAGGTCTTATAGTTCACGAGAAATTGGTTCGCTAATGGAAGCGTTTTTTAAAAACGTCATTTTGAAGATTGTCTCTCTCGTCGCCATTTTGTATAAAAAAAATAATAAAAAAATTTTTTTCTATACTTAAATATATGCTCAATAAACCCTCTCAAGAAAAATTCCCATTCCTTTTATTATATTCTCAAAAAAAATTGTCAAAGTTAGATCTTTTTTTCGACCGCTAGAGTGGTGTTACCCCTTAAAAAAGACATTTATTTAGTACATGTAACAATATTATATTTTTGTTTTTATAATAAAAGGAAAAATAATTTACAAGATTTGGTTAAATGATTATCAAAACACACGCGCGCGCGCACACACACACACACCCACCCACCCACACCCTAATCAGTCACACATGTCTAATTCTTAATCTTTCACATATCAAATCTCTTTTAGCAACACCCGCATTAGAAATAGCAGAAACATTTCCAACATTGTCTGCTACATCAATCACTTCTACATCATTTGTTTCAAAATTAAGTTCATCACCTCTCATTAAACAAATATTATGTAATACACAACAAGAAAGAATATGCATAGGAATTAAATCGGTTCGATTTACGGCAAGTGTAGTTAAAAGGCTACGAAATCTTCCTTTTAAAAGGCCAAATGCTCTCTCAATGACAATTCTTGCTGAAGCCTGGCAGAAGTTATAATTTCGCTGTCGTTCTGTTAAATGACCATTGTCACGGTATGGTACCAATAAATTTTCATGTAATTTATAAGCTAGGTCGCCGACCAAATGGCTATCTTGTGGGAATTTTGTAATATCTCCCAAATAATGTTGAACTTCTGATTGACGAAACACTCGTTGATCGTGGACAGATCCAACATGTCCAACATAACAATGAATAAATTGGCATTTATGGTCACAAATAGCCTAAATAAGAAGAAAAATATAAACATATGTAAAGTCAAAACCTCCCATTTTCATCCCCTCGCAATTGATGTAATTTCGTGAGGTTTTGATTGCTTAAACTCATAATTCGTGTCATAACGCGACGCGTGACGCGCTGGCAATGAGAACGTACTCTTAGATATTACTTAAGACGGTCTTGAAATAAAAACGGATTATAAAATAAAACTTGGAGTAAAACAATAAACACACCTGAAGTTGGATGGAATGATGACCTTTCCGATTGACGTAACATTCAGGATTCTTTTTTGGAGCTGGAATATTAATATGTGTTCCATCTATAGCACCAATAACTTTGGGAAAACCACTCGTGTTTTCGAATCCTGCTCACACTTCGTTTAATCGTTCACCTGTAGGCCACTTAATAATAACAGGCGCAAGTTCAATGAGTGCCTTTATCACTCTCCTTGTTATATACAAAGCAGTGCTTCTTCCAACATTGAATCGCTCACAAATTGACCTAAGCATAAGAAATAAAAAGCTAAATAAAATTTAAAAAAACTTAAAAACTATTAAATATATTAAATATTTGACAATAATTATATTTATGCGTTATTAATCAGATTTAATATCAGTTTAAGACTGAGATTTCATACATCCGACAACAAATTTCTACATGACTCGAGTTGTATGAAATCTCAGCCTAAGAATTTCAATTGTATCAACATTACTTTAAACAAGATTTAAATATGTCCAGCTTTATCATTTTTTTTTCAAAAAAATATATTTAAGTCTTGTTTAATAAAGCCATAATAGTTGTTTGAGATATGTTTTAATGAATTGACTGTAATAATTTTAACAACATGATGTATACAATGTTTTGGCTCGATAAAAAGATTTAGTTTTATATTATGATTATATCCTAAGAGCTAGTAGTAAATTGTTTGCTTTTATCTTTAATTTTAAAGCCATAATAATAATAATTCTTTTACCTAAAAGAATCTGGAGTAGCTAGTCTCCATAACGCCAATAAAAATTGTGTGTATGGAGAAATCATAGATGTCCCAGGTATTACTCTTTTTAATCTTTGCTCAATACAAGATAAAATGTAATCAAAGGTTTCAGGTAACATCCTAAATGGCAAAGATATGAAATACATAAAATGAAAGACATAAAATGTAATTTTTTTAAACGAAAATTATTAATATTAATAAATCATACCTGAAATGAGCTTTGAATTCTTCTTTGGTTAAATTTGGTATTATATGTGACACGTAATTGGAAATTCTTGGAACAGGTCTTCTTAAATTTAAATAATCTTTCATCATTTCTATGTCTTCATCATCACTTTCTGATGATGAAGAATCAGAATCTATTATTTCACGCAATATAACGGCAATCGTTAAAATTTCACGATTCATGACTTGCTCACCTTGTTCCATAGCTTGCTCCATGATCAACTTTAATTTTTAGGTTAACATTTGAAGTTAGGTTAGATCAAACGCAACGCTATTGCTGTTCATGGAGCTTGCATTCGCTAACGCTATCTTTGCTCTGCGAACGGAGTTTGTAGTGTTAGCGTTGATAGCGTGATAGCGAGCTCCCCGAACGCACCCTTAATATCGACCTACTGTAAACATACTTACCGTATAACAATAATCGCAATTTTCCGATGATGCACGCAGGCTGTGACAGCGACTATTTAGGTATAGGTTATATCATAATGTCCTTCTTTTCGTAAGCTTCACGCTTATAGAATGGATGCTCGGTCTATACTTACTATGTCTATGGGTTATATATACACTTTCTCTTTCGCTTGACGAACGTCGAAAATCGAGATGAATCGAAATGGCGCTATATATCCCAGATAACCAAATCTGCAAAATCCCACTGCTGATCCATAACCTACTGTATCCGCATTACGCTCGTGTTCTGACAACGTCTGTTGAAATAACCTTATGGCAAATTGACCATAAGAATATTCTTATCGAGACCCCAAGGAAACACAAAATGGCGGCGATAAAGCGGGAAAAATAATTCTGCACTTCGCTGCAATGTGAACTGTAAATGAGGTCGCCCGTAGTACGTTACTATGGCGCTTCAAAACAGTCCCCATGCCTAAGCTTCAACGAAGCTTCCATTATAACACCGAAAAAATTGTATTCTCATCTTAAGAATATCCCACTTATCTTTAGAATATCTCCGTCTAAAATAGGCGCCAAGAGGATCCTCTTAATGTAAGAGGAAAATCTTCTTAATGTGTATTCTTAAGATTATATACTAAATGAGATATTCTTAAGATTTTATACTAAATGAGAACCTAATCTAACCTTATTATATTAATTAATATTAATAATAAAAATAAAAAACAGTTTTACAAACTTTAAGAAAAGTATATTTCTTTAAAAAATTTTTTACATTTTTTTACTTAGAACCTATAGAACATCGCATACAGAACCTTATGGAACATATTTTTTAATCGCTATATATACATTTATAAAATATGTTTGAAAGAAACGTATGAATTTCCATCAGCTCCTATTCTACATGAAGCTGGATAATATGAAATAAGATCTTGGTAGTTTAAAAAAAACCACTCCATAGTTGGTGTCACTTCATAACAATGAAGATGACTATTAAACCCAACAGTTTCAAAAATTGAGAGAATGAAACCTACTCTATCATTATTATTTGATAGTTTTACAATCCAATGCAATAACCCAAAGAGAGGCAAATTATTTCTATAGTTTATCGCAAGCACCATATTTTTCTTATATTTAGTGTTGCAAATAGTTGCTTCTTTAACTACCACAGAGTTCTCAAGACCAGGAGGTAAAATATATTGAAAATCATTATAGTTATAACAATTAATCAAAATTGTTTCTTTGAAATGAAGAATTTGAAAGCCCCGCTTGGATAAAAAGCGAGCTGAGAGACTGAATGAATATTTCTTAGCCACAGTTAGAGGCAGATTTTTCCTACAAGTTGTAGCTTTAGCTACTTGCTTTATCACTGGTCGATGCTTTCCCTCCATACGCAATGACCATACATGAATAAGAGGACCAATAGATCTCATAATTCTGGGATAATGTACCACGTTGTGGTGTTTGGGTTTCAATGTCTTGGAAAATAATGTGCAATATAATTTATGATGTTCAGCAATCAAAGTTGCAAGATACATGGTTAAATCTGTATCTATAAATGGAGCAGTAATAATATCTAATATTTGAACCAATCGAATGTACAACTGCCAAACTTCCTCTACCTCAGGCACCAAATCTCCAATTATGAGACCAAAATGTCGAGCAAAAAACAACATTTCTGATGCAGATATTCTCAATTTTTCTCCTCGAATATGATCAAATGTTATAATCGACGATTTATTACCTGTATCAAAACCATAATCAAAATTTTGTATTCGATCATTGAGAGTTTGAAGAGTACAATATTCTTTGACAGAAATTAATTTCTCTAAAATCATACACAAATCATAATGACAAACGCCTTCCAAAAGATCGTGCATTAAGTCTGCAACAAGATTAGTAATTACATGATAGGTTTGTAGTTCATTCCAAACACATCGACTTTTAATACCTGTTAATGATATATTATTGATAAGAATATCAGCTTCATAATTCTCTCTATTACGTAAGAGTAACAAATTTTCCCTAACTTGTCTTCTCATAACCAGTTTATGTTCTTTACAAAAACGGCAGTAATAGTTAGCATTAAAAGATTCAGTAAATCCAGTAATAGAATGAAATCCTAAATTGTCAGCAAGAAGCAAGCATAAACAAAAATAAACTTGCTGATTGCAAGTTGCTGTCTGCACTATTATGCCATTGTTTTCTAGATCTTTGAGTTCATTTATGACAGGCTGGAAAGCGTTTCCATTATTAATATGTCTATCATTAGATAAAAATATAGAAGATACAAAGATATTCTCAAGAGTGGATATATGATGCTGAGGAATACATGGAATTTGAAAATATAATGCTCCAAGACTATGATCACCGGCCTGTGTGATTATCAGGTTCCACATCATCGAAATATATAAATAATGGTAATACAAAACGATCTCTAAAATAGATATTTTTAATATTTTTCCACAGAGGAATTATATTAGTAAACTTATCAGAATTATTGAGATTTTCAATATTGGCCAAAATAGTATCAAAAACATCAGGTAATTCTAGAAAGTTCTTCAAAACATATTTTATTGGAATGTATTGACCTGTCAATTCTATTGGCGTTAAAACACTAGTATTTCCAACTTTCATTTTCTCTGAAACTCCTATTCTATAAGTTTGAGGATATATATAAGATTGAGTTGCTTTAAATGCATTAATTCTCTGTGTCTCAGTTTCCAAACCTTGAAATAAATTTTCTATTGTATTAAACATCTCAGTCAGATGCTGCATATCAATTTGTCTTTGTTCAACATCAAATATAGACATAGTTTTGGATCAAAGCATAGTAATAAAACCGCTCAAAAAAAATTCAGAAAACAGTTCAATTACATCCTGTACGTGAGCTCTGTTTAAAGTATTATTAGTATATAATTTAGCAACTAAAGCTCTTGATGATTCAAATACAACATTCTTGAAATCAAGAGCAGTAATAGCATCATTATGCACATTTCTAATCTGTTCATTTTGATTATCAATTTGTTCAGCATTTCTTATATTTAATTCTTACATTTTCATTTATTTCTGCCAAATGCTCCTGATGAAGAACCTGTAATGGTATTCTACCAAGCATATGAGCAGAATGTTTATTTCTCAAATGCTTTCTAAAATGCTTTCTAAAATGCTTTTATTGAGTTATACTCTCGGGAGCAACCATTCTGGGCGCATTTGTACACACTAAAAACATTATACGAATGAATTATCTGTAAATGACAGCATAATGCTTTTATAGAAGGCAATTGAAAATAACAATCGTTACAAATATACATTTTTGTAAATAATAGAAAACTATGCTACGTAAAACAAAAATATAGAACAGCATGAGCAGGAAAACAACATTAGCAGAAAAACAACATTAGCAGAAAAACAATATTAGCAAAAACTAGATTTCCTTTGAAACCAATCCCTTCAAAGAACTAAGTATACTTGTTACTCGCGGAATGTTATTATCTTCTTTGAGATATAAATCATAAAAATACTTTTGAATAAAAAGCCAGATTGCTTGACATTCTTCTTGGTATGCAGCATCTAACGCATGAAACGCCTTGAAACATGTATCTAATGCTTTTAACGGAGTGCGGAACTTATATCTTACATTATCTATTTGGACGTAATTGGCAGTAATATTCGCTAAAGTAGGTCCAACAAACACTAATGTCGGCTGCAAGTTCTGACCACGATTTGCTAACCACTCAGTATGTCTCTTGATTTGACGATTCAAATCTCCTGGGATCTATAAAAATATTTTTGAAAACAATGAGTGAGAATGTAATTCATTATTATAAAATAGAAACGTTTATAACTATTGATAATTACATGGATATGGAGGAGAAAAGTTTGTTTGACTTCTGCAACAGATGGCACGCCCACTCTTGCACCTCTTGTCCTTTTACAACAGAGTGATGGCAATAAATGAAATAAAATTACATCATTTTTGTCTGAAAAACATTAATAAATAATTTAAATAAAGTAATAAAAATTATATATTAATAATAAAAGAAATTTAAGTGCAAATATAATCTTTTTAATATAATCTATTTAATAAATACCTGCATCTGTAACAGTCAAATCTATAAGTAATTTCCTACCATATTCATCTGATTTAGAAACTTCAGCATGAAGAAGATTAATCAAAGCTTCTTTGGTTGAATCCCACTTTGATATCAAGCCATCTTCTTTTCCAGGATATAACTCTTTAAAATCTTGTTGAATCTGCAAATCAATTAACTCAGTGTATTTGAAAGAAAAAGAATCGAGAAGGGAAAAAGAACATTACATTTAAAATATATAAATTCAATTTTATTACCAGTAGATATCCATTTGGTAGTGCAAGCACGGGCCAATTTTTGAAATAATCATTTACTAAAGCAGACTGCAATTGGGCAGAAGACTCTCTGTCTGTCTTCTGTAGCTGCGATATCGGTCTAGTTTCTCTAAGATACTGAAAGCGCAAAGGATGTGTTACTGACCAACTATGCAAAACTGCAGGCCAAGACTCAATGCTATCGTATTTTAAATAAGCAATTGCAGTTTTAACTGCAGAGTCATTTGGATCACAACTTCCTGAAAAATATCAAAAAGTGATAACAACTTTATAAAATGTTATTGAAATTAAGCAATTAAGAAAAGTTATAAATTTATCCACCTCTTAATCGTTACCCTATACATTTGTAAACCTGATTTACAAAATCATATCTCTGTTTTGGATATTTGCCTAACAAATATTATTTCCTTATTGTTATCAAAAAAATGCTATACATTTTAACCACAAATATTTTTCTTTTTGGAAATTTTGAATAAAATCTCTCAAGATTAATAGGTACAATTGTTACCTGCAAACTTTGCAGAATGAGTAATTCTACTTTCACTCAGAATAAAAGAAGATTCAGATATGGCCCAAGAACCAGCAGCTTTTTTCTTGACTTGATATTTTATATTTTTTATTTTATCAGGAAGTTTGCCTGACGCATTTCTATGTTTGCCCACTGGCGGACAATAATACGACTCCTACATTTCAGATAAAAAAAGACATCCATTAAAAATAAAAATAAAAAATTGAAAAATGTAATTTTATAAAGAATTTTTTTGATTATAAATTTTACCTTAGTTTCACACGGAAACAATTCACATATCTTACTTGCTGCAATATTGTATTCTGCAGATGTCGGCCTATTTAAAAAAAAAACAAAAAAGAAGAAATTAGTTCAAATAAATAAAGTTCAAATTGTTTTCAAATGTCATGAAAGAGTTTAGAAAACAAAGTATTTACAAGTGATTCAGTTGAAGGATGGTATTAGCTACTGTTTCAGTTATGGCGGATCTATCTAAATCAGTGAGCATTTCCTTTTTCTTAAAATTATAAAGAGCAGCATTACTTTTTAAGGAATGATTTTCCAAAAGTTTCTCGAAGTCCTAAAAATATTAAAAATACAAAAAATAAAAAAGTATTAAATATGAATATCACTGAATATGAATAATAAGTCAAAATAAGATTTACGAACCAAAGCTGTTAATTTTTCTAATGATTTAAAAGATAGGATGTGTCGGCTCTGTTGGCATTTAGGATTTTTTCTTTTTCTCTCTCTATAGATACACTTTCTTTTATTCCCTTGAATCTTTTTTTCTTAATTTCTTGAGTTGGCTCAATATTTGAAACAGAAGGTAAGAATATTGTTTTTTCTAAATCAAAATTAGTGTGCTTAATAGAGTGGCTCTGGAAAAAATAAAAATAAGTTTCAATCATGGAAGAATTTTCCACTTGAATCAAAAGAGTTTCAATGTCAAACTTTTAAATAAAAAATCTTAAATAGAAAAATATCCTCGAAACGATAACTCTTCACAATTACATTTATATATACAGAAGTAATTTTACTAATTAATTATTTAATAAAAATAGCAAATTGGAACATCATTTAGCTATGTGATCTTTTGAAATTGTACATGAAGTAATGAGTTTGACATTTTTAAAGGCACAAATTTAAAAAAATTGCTATAAATCCAATTAATAAAAATGTATTATTATAAATTTTTAAAATTTAATTTTAGATCTATATATAATCTTACCAAAGTAGGTTTCTCAGATATTTCAGATAACTCAGATACTTCAGATAATAACTCTGATACTTCAGGTACTTCAGATAATAACTCTGATACTTCACGTATTTCAGACACTTCAGATACTTCAGGTATTTCAAAAATAGGATCTATTACTATTGGTGTGTCGTTTGAAATAATTAATGAAGTTTCCTTAAAGGCCTGCAAATAAAAATCATAAGCATTTAATATAAGCATTATATGAACATATAGAAAAACATTTTTATTATTAAGAAAGAGTGAAATGTATATAAAATTTAAGGATTGAAAATTGAAGTATCCCAAGGAGCATTTATTAGTATTCATAACGTATAGAATACATTGCGGATACTTAACACCGATGCATCTGATTAGTATCGGTTACGTATCGGATACATCTTAGCAATGCATACGATTGATTGCTTGTATCACCGACACGACAATATTACCTGGTAACGTATACGATACGCATTCACAACTTTCTCTTGTAATGAATACGATACGCATACCAGACCTTTAGAATACTTTCTCTGAATGCGTTCCATATGCTTTGTAGATATGCTTTGTAGATATGCTTGAATGCATTTTCTTTAGTCTATTCTACACGTCGCTAATC
This sequence comes from Crematogaster levior, assembly GCA_901521435.1. NCBI lineage: Eukaryota > Metazoa > Arthropoda > Insecta > Hymenoptera > Formicidae > Crematogaster > Crematogaster levior. The sequence continues at coordinate 167,727 of CABEGB010001121.1, forward strand.
ATTCTCCAGGATAATATCGAGCCAGCAGTATTTGATCACTTCAAATTATTTGTAGTCGCAGTCTTCATTTTGTCATCACGGAAACACCGTCACCTTATAGGAATTGCAGAAGATTTGCTGACAATTTTCGTAAAAGATTTTGCCAAGCTTTATGGTTCAGGGTATTGTAGCTACAATGTACATAGCCTCTTACATATTGCCCAGGATTGTAGGAGATTCGGCGTGCTGGACGATTTCTCAAACTTCCCTTTCGAGAACAAACTGGGTTGGATCGTCAGCTTGCTACAATCAGGATACAAGCCCCTTCAACAAGCTGCTAAAAGAATAAAAGCTCAATTCGAGTACGAATGCAGTAACTACGATCAGCTTTTAAAAGTTTCAAGTTCCTATTTACAAATGGAGGAAGACTCACACTTCTTTAAAATATTAATAACCGAGTTCTTCTTAAGAGCAAACTCAACAGATCAATGGTTCTTGACGAAAATCACTTGCAACATAGTGAGTTTTAAATACGCGGATGTGAATGGTAAAATTTTTGGGAAAGTGGTTCCCGAAAAAGTTTCCTTTTTCACCCATCCCATTGATTCAAAGATTTTATTTATATTTAAGAGCGATGGAAAAGAAGAAAGCCGTATCAAGAGTTTTGAAAGAGAGTTATGGCTAAGTTGTTTAAGATCAATGTAGGATCTACAATTGTATTTTTCCCATTATTACATACTTTATCCGAATAAATTATTTTTAATCCATCAAAAAATATCTTTTCTATTTGCTCTAAGATACGAGAAATAAAGCTTAATAAACAAAAAAAAATATGTTCTAAATGCATCCGATACGAATAGAAGTCATTTTCCTGCAACTTAGTTATAATGTATTAAAAAAGTATTCAGATGGTTGCTAAGTAACCGTTTCTCGGCAATGAAAAGGATACGCATCCAAGATGTATCCATTTGGAATCCGGGTAATGTATTCTATTCGCCACTCAGAATATGCATCCAAGATGTATCGTATACGTATCGAATTTTTCATGCTCCTTGGGTGTGCATGCTTCGATAGCAAACTTTTCTTAAACAATACTACTAGAGGCACACTTATTACTAGACGCTTCCAACTATTAAGAAAACCTGCTCGCAATCCTATCTGAGGAATTAATTCTTTTATTAATTCTTCATTTAGAGCTAGTAATCTTTTCATGCTATTTATTTTTTAACCTAGGAAAAAGCATAAGAAATAAAGCACAATATCTTGCAGCATATTCAAGCAAAAGTGCAAATGCAATTCCATTTTTAAATTACATTAAAGAAAGGATTAATCGAAAGAAAACGAAACAAGAATTTGAAACGGCAACATATTATGTTAAATATATGTATATATTAGATTGTAGTATACATGCAATGCATATGCAATAAGTTTTAGGTTAGATAAATAAAGTTAGATAAATAGTTAGATTGGACATTGTGAATAAAGATAGAAAGGTTAAGCTGATTATAAATAAATTTTAATGAAAATATTTGAAAAAAGAAAGAAGTTTTGTGTAGTCTAGAATCGGAAATTGAGATTTTTTACACGCATGCATGTATACATAGATAAAGTACAAGACTCAAGTCTTTATCAATATTTCATACTCACTTTCAAATATTTCCATTAAATCGGTTAAATCCTCTTCTTTCAACCATTCAGTCACTGCTTTATCCATTTTTAACCAATCTTGCACATCAGCACTGAGTGACTACAGCGAGCACGCAGTAAACGACGTATGCCCGTTGTCGCACGTTGCGCATAATTGCGCATGCGGAAGTATTAAGAATATATTCTTAATTTAAGAAGATATTCTAAAAACCATCACTTAAGAGGAAAATATCCTTATTCATTAAGAATATCTCTTAAGAATACTTATTAAGTATATATTTGAGAATATAATTTTTTCGGTGAATCGTTCTGAGAGAACTAAAATGAAGTTCCATGCTAACTTCTATAGGAGTTTCGTACGAGTTATAAAATAAGTTCCTAGGAAGCATCAATAATGTCAATTTATGTAAGCTTACTGACATTACTTCCAGGGAGCTTATTTGGTGCAATTATCTAAGCTTCCTATAAGTTACTCAAATTGAACTCGCAGAGAGCTTAAAATAAGCCATGTGTTATACGGGTGTTTATTAATTAAAATGTACAAATTTAATGATAGATACAATACATCTAATCGGATATTTATTTTCATAATAATATTTCATGATTGGTAAAATAATTCGATGTTTTCACATTTCTATGTATCTATGCGTGTACAATATCTGATGAAGTTGAAGAAAGGAGATTCTTTTCACGAAGTTCGGACAATAAGGCCACTAAACTATCAATTTTCTTCTTTTGGCGACAGCATTGTACTCTTAATCGATTTATTATTTTATCTTTCTTTCTTAAAGATTCCTTATATATATTTAACAATTTCACAATTGTCCTTGGTGACATGTTTTTGATGTTTTCAGGTTTTATATCACCTGCATATCTGATTTGTTTTCTTGATGGAGTTTGATAAATCTTATTTTTACTCTGAACAACAGTTTCTGCATCCATGAATGATACATTCAATGGTTCAGTGTTTTCAATATCAGCCATACTAAAGAGATAACACATTTAAAATATATTATTATATTAAAATAACATATAATTATATAATATATTATTAAATAAAGAATTTACAAAAAATTTCAACTAATTTAATCATATACGAAATACTAGCATTATTATCTTTCTTTTAGTGCATTTGAAAGTATTGTTGGTACAGAGTTTGGTTTCAATCGATTAGATGGAAGACCAATAGATTCGATGCAGTCTTTGGCAAAATGCAAACTGCATATTCGACTAGATTTCGAAATCCTTGCCACATGTTCTTGACTATAACCAGAAATAATAAGGGCTTCTATCCATTTCTCTCGCAAAACTGGATTTGTTGGAAATCTACCCCATTTTATGAATCAAATTAATACATTAATATAGCTCATTAACCTCTTTTAATCTATTCAGCTTTGAGATTACTTAATTTTTACATTATATTTATATTATATTATATTATTTTCGATAAAAAAACATAATTATTGTGAAAACTGTTTTTTTTTTTAAATTTAAGATTATCTCATCTAATAATTAAATAAAATAATATTAATTAATAACTTACCCAAAAAATGTTAAAAGGCTATTGTCATTTTCTTTTATACTTTTATATTTGGTAGATTTACAATTTTTTATAAAACAATACACAACCATTGTGCTTTATCAATTATATTAATAAATACTACGTCCTTTAGTTGTTTCTATCACACTACATGTCATTTTAGTATCGAAAGCCACCACTTAGGCGATGGAGGCACTACAGATCTTCATTACAGCATAAAAACACCACTAGTAGTCCATACTTATATAGTCAAAGGGTGACATCCTGAAGGAGGCCGTGTTGTCGCAGAGATTCGCCGATGTGACTCTGTGCTACCCAGGAGGTCAACGGTTCCTCGCGCATCGTCTTGTTCTGTTAGCAGCCAATCCGTACCTTCAAGTTAGTATAAAATAAAATTGACTATAATTAATAATAAGTATTATAATTAACTGATAATTTATTATAATAATTTATTAAAATTAGCAGTATTAATAATTAAATTGTTTAATAACAGAAGTCACGTGAGTTAATGAAATGACGCTTTTTAAATCTAATCAATCCATTTTTACCAATTAGTTTGACTTACCTTTTATTTTTTTTTAGTCCTACGAAACAGAAAAAGATGAAAGGTACACTGATAAAAAAAATATAGTTGAAATTATCATAATTTTACTATAATTTATAGTATCTTGAGGCACCAAGCATATGAAATAGTGCTCTTTACCAAAAGAAACATAGTTGATGTAACGTAAAAATGTAGTATTAATCATAGGTATTAATCATAGTTTTATATCTATTTTTATTGAATCAAACAAACTTCCCTAATTTTAAAAATTGACTAATTTTTACCCTATCAAATTCTTACATTAAATGACTGAAAAAAGTATTGATCTTTTAAATCAAATTATAATAGATCCTATTTTTAATGAAAGAATTAGTTAATTTTTTAATAACATTAAATGTCAATTTAAAATTATTATTTTTCATGTAATATTCTTTTATTCCTTAAATAATATTTTGGACTTTATTATTAATCTTTTCTATTTTAACTCTTTTAATTACTATCTCCTTTCTATATTTTAATTATCTTCCTTCTTCCTCACTAATTTGCTCCTTCTATAATAATCGTCAAATAATAATATCATAATATTTATTTCAAAATCATAATATTTATTTCATGTAATTTTGTAGTTATGATTGTTATTACTCTAAAAATATTGTTAAATTAAAAGTATAAGATTGTAAAGTATGAGTAACTATATACTAATAGTAAGTCCTATTTATTAATATAGTAATATATGTAGTAATAGTATTATTATTTATGGTTAAGTGAACAATGTTTGCAAGGTTCAGATAACATAATTTTAAAAAGTTAATTCAACAATACTAAAAAGTTTATTTAGCATTTCTTTATTGAGACGGCTTGTATATTATTTATATAACAGAGATGCTATATAATAAATGAATTACTATATGATATATACTAATAAAGATATATTTTATTGTATATATATACTTATTTACTAATATGTTTATTTAATTTATTATTTATGGGCCGACATAATAGTTATAAAATATTTTCTTAACTCATTAAGAATCTCTTTCGAATCTCATTGACTACAACGATCCGAAGCGGTCCCACATTTTCATAATTTGAGGATAGTGTAACATAAGATGATGTTTAGGTTTTAAAGTTTCCCCAAACAAGTTGATATACAATATATGATGTTCATAAATCAAATTTTGGAGTAGATCTGCTGTCGATTCTGTAACACTATCTTGAAGTGTTAGAGAAAGAATTTTTCGTAATAATATAAATAGTTCCCAATGTCTTATGAGGATCACTTATGAGATCACCGAATATTAAACCGACATTTAAAAAAAACTTAGCATTTCTGAAGCAGACATTTTAATTGATAATTTTAATTGATTTAGTATGTAATTGTGAGTTTGAAATAATAGAACGACGACTAGATGTAGAATTAAAATTAAAAAATTCTAAACGCCAGTTTAAAGTATCTAACGTAAACAATCATTCTTGCACAATAAAATTATATAAAATATAACTCATTTCGTAAACACATACGCCTTCTAATAAATCATGCATTATATCGACACTGTAATTTTCAACAGCGTGAAAATTGTGTAAAATATTAAATGCACAATTTTCTTTAATACCTGTAGTATTAACGTTATTCATTGCTATCTTCTGCATAATTAATTTTATTGCATAATATATTAATATCTTCGTAACATAATTTTTAATACCTGGAGTATTAACATTATTCGTTGCTATGTCTTCTGCATAATTAATTTTATTGCGTAATATATTAATATCTTCGTAACATAATTTACGAGACATATCTTTTTGTATTTTGCAAAATTGACAGCAAATATTAGCAGAGAAAGATTCAACAAATCCCAAGATTCCATTTAACCCCAAATTATCATCAATAACACAGTCCTGCGAGAGTCAGTTACATAAATAAGAGAAGGTGGATCTTATAGTTTTTTTGACGCTGAAAATGAATCTGGGCTCAGAAATTCTCTAGCACGTCAGGTTTTAGAGTAATTTGAGATTAAATGATGCAAAAATGGCCATTTTGGCCAATTTCAAACAGTTATTGTGGGGGAACAAATTGTTATTGTTTATTTCGGAAAACAGCAGCGTATAGTTCTAGTCTTTAGCTTTAAAATCCATTTTCGATTGCTGCTGTACGATTTGTTTTGGCTGAGATATGAAAGATAGAAGATAGTCATGTACACGATGAATCCAATAAACCATTGCCACTCACTCATGTCAGATATACATGTTAACGACGAATCATAATGTAGATCACAACATCTAGGTATTTTGGAATAACGCTTGTTACGTTTGTCATTCTCATAAGCAATGAAAAAATATTAGTTTTATTAAAATGGAAAATGGCGGATTGAATATGATAAAATCGAAACATTTAGCCATTGAAGGCAAGATCAGAAGATAATGATCCAACCAGTGAAGGTAAGATCCGAAGATGATGATCTAGCTAGTGAAGACAAGATCTGAAGATGATGTTCCAGTCAGTGAAGGCAAGATGATATCATGACGATCCAACCAGTGAAGGCAAGATCTGAAGATGATAATCCAGCTAGTGAAGACAAGATAATATCATGATGATCGATGATCTTTCATATCTCAGCCAAAACAAATCGTACAGTGGCAATCAAAAATAGATTTTAAAGTTGAAGACTAGTCACTATATGATGCGGTTTTCCGAAATAAACAATAACAATTTGTTTCCCCATAATAACTGCTCGAAATTGGCCAAAATAGCCATTTTTACGCCATTTAACCTCAAATTACTCTAAAACCTAACGTATTTCTGAGAATTTCTGAGCCCAGATTCATTTTCAGCATCAAAAAAATTATAAGATCCATCTCTTTTCATTCCTAATAACTGACAAAACCTCAAATTTCGCAGGCCTGTGTAATTAAAGCTAATTTAAAATATATTTGAATATTAGAACCTCTTATTACTAATGAAATACCTTCTGTTTCTAAAAATTGTAACTTTTTGATATATGAATAAATACGTTGTCTCGAAAATATTTTGCAATTATTTGCATGATACAGCTGTGCGAGAAAAATATTATTTAATTTTGAACACAAATTCGGTGGCAGACATGGTATTGAAATGTATATTCCATTTAATTTGTATATATTTGTGTGTAAGTCTAGTGGATTACCCATTTTGAAAGCATTTTTATATAGAAATAAGGGAAAAGTTATGAATTCTTTATTTGCAGTTTTCGATTTCCAAAAAGCAGTGTGTATGATATTGGTAACTCCATTGTTACTGTCTTCATTCAATAATGTAATATACTGACACGTTTTGTTAAATGTATCACCAATTTCGAAAAAGATTTTAAATTCTTTTCGTAATGATATTAGTTGCCCATATATATCTGCAGTTTTCAATGTGTCTTTATGTCTTGTTTCTACAGTTCCAAAGAATTTTGACGTTGATTCAATATTATATCCAAGATTTGTTAATATTTTATTACGTTTATTCAGTATTAAGATCTTTGAACACATGCTGAAATATTTTGAAATTTTCTACTATATGTTTCGAATTTGGTGATTCCATTGTAGATATTTGTTGTTTTAAATTGTTGAAATATCCTGTATTAAGAAATGAATAGAACATACACGTAATTAGATCACTTTGTATTCGACTCAATGTAGCGTCAGATTGTAAAGAAGAAATCATTGTCAGTGCGGCCATATAAAGTTCATTTCATGCACTTTCAATTTCTGAATGTTCAGGCACAACTGTATCATTGCAATTTGATGTACAATCGTTAGAAAAATTGATCTCTGAATTTTGTGTATTTATATTTAATTGGTAATTTCTCAATATTTGTTGAAACTCCTACAAAATGTTCGTAAACCTTCTGGTGCTTATGCAAAGTTTTATAATTTGAATAAGAATGACCACAAGTTTTATATGGACAAATATGAATTATAGAAGTAACACGTCTTTGATGTGCAAACATCAGATGCAGTTTAAATTTTTTTTAGATATAGTTTTAAGACAAATATTGCATTTAAACATTTTCGCGAATATATATTTTAAAATAAATAGTAATAATAATTTTATACATATTTCTTAAATAATTATATATAATTAAAATTAAATATTAAATAATTATATATATTATAACATACATCGTGAAAAAACACATATACAAATAGATGTTTTTTATAATATTTATATATGTTTACTATGTATTGAAATATAAATGAACTTTAACGTAATTATTATTTAAGAAATATGTAAAGTTATTATTTTTATTTATTTTGCAGTAGACATTAATTTATTTATATCATGCCAAATGATATTTAAAGAAACAAAATTTCAAGAATATTTTTTGTTAGAAAAATACAATATACATACTGTTGTAAAAAATACTTTTTCACAGTCTACTGGATATTTTGCATCTAGTGCAAAGAAGGTTTGAAAACACAGATCTACTGCATTCGGTAGACTTGTCACTGTGTACTTTACATCATTAACAAGAACGTAAAAAGATGTGAGGTTTATAAGTGAATCCACTGCAACCATCATTGGCTGAAGTGTTAAATCTATACTTTGAAGTTTTTCTTTTCGTTGTTGTAATACAGGTTCTAATTGTGCTATATTCTACAGAAAATAAAATAATATAATGTAACAATAACATTTGAAACACATCTCTCAAATAGTAAAGTATTTTTCTCAAACATGTTAGAATAATAAATTACTTATAGGAATTCGACAGATAAAGCTTTCAGCAACTTCCACTTTTGAAGGTTTCCATCTCTTTTTGTTACCTGTCTTTACTTGACATGTATGAATTATATGTGGTAAAATGAAAAGACCTAAGACTTTCGCGCGCGCGCCATGTTTCAGTTCACATAATGCTGGACATGCTTGTTTTTTCTCTATTTCTATTATATATGGATAAATTTTAAGCCACTTTTTATGAAAAATAAGCGTATCAATTCCTGTTGCAACGCTACAATTAATACGTATCTATAATAAATATATTAGAAGATTTTATAATTACATTATATTGCATATGTGTGCATGCGCATGCGCACACACACATACATAGATAAATTTTATACAAAATTACCAGGTAGCAATAGACCTTCTTAAAATAGGATATTCGTCATAATATTCAGTGATCGAAGTTCCTCTTTTCCTTGCGCTAAACGTTTCTTCCCAAAGCTTTGTAAGACGAGAGTCGTTTGGCTGAATTGCTTGCAATGTAAGTATAATGCCTCTTCTAATCAGGATTTGCTGGAATATTCTCTTTTTCTTGGACCATTACTTCATTTTTAATATATCTTTTTAGTTATTATATTTATCCCACAGTTTTCCGTTAGCAAGACGTTTTTGTTTTGCATTACTTGGAACATAATATGTTGATGTTGTTTCATATTTAAAAAGACTGACTATTTCTTCAACCCATTTCTGAAAATCTGCCGAATTTATTCTGCAATTATATTAGAATAGAATTAATAAGTGATAAAAATATATACATATACATCTACATATAATTTTATAAATTTATAATTTCATATAAATAATTTTATAATTTAAAAAAATAGTACATGCTTCATAGATTTGCAAAGAAGTATATTTTATTATAATCTGATGCAGTCAAACGTGTTTGGTTCAATATTTTTTTACCACAACTGGATTCCGAAAGCAATTTTTTTAGAGTCTAAACAAAAAAAATTAAATAACAATACAAAATTTTAAAATTACATAATACTTTCACTTTTTTAATTTCATTTGCCTACTTCAAAAAAGTTTCAAAAATATAATTGCAAATTTCAAATAAAAATACATACTGTCCACGATTGTCAATCGACTCCTTGGAAGATTGTCCGCTATTGTCAATCAACTCCTGGGAAGATTGTCCACGATTGTCAATCGACTTTTTGGAAGAACAACTATAAGAATAACTATCTACATTGACAATTTCTTCCATATCACTTGAAACTAAATCTGTTGACGTTCTCTACAGCAATGATATTTATAAAATAAGTTATTAAGAATTAGAATGATATATAAATATAGATATTTTTATAAACTTGATAATTCGTATATGTCAATTTATATTTACAAAAATTATTAATTCCAACAAAAGTAGGATCTTATAAAAAGTATAAATTATCTTACCGATCTTACTGAATCATCCCTTTCAATTGTAATTTTTTACGATTTTCAAGGAAACGAAAACGCTTTCCAATTGTAGGGATTAATTCTTTTACTATATATCAGGTATATATAGAAATGCTTCTTCATCTATAATCTATATCCTCATCTAAACAAATATAAAATACAATATGATCATAATTATATTTTGACAGTTACAATAAGAGATTAATAAAATTAATTAACCTTTAAATTTTTCTATATATTCTGAAAGATCCCACTCTTCTAATTTTTCCTCATAAGAGTATGGTATAGAAGACATTACGGTACAGAAAAAATTGAAATAAACCAATCAATTTATAATATTATAAGAAAAAATAACAATTATGAGAAAAAAACAATTATATGTAGGTTTATTCGTGATGTTCACAGTACAGATGCTGACTACAGATTGACTACTTGAGCTTCGTATGCTCGGTTTTATACCCTAAGATAAAAGGCATCGCCGCTTGTTGTTTTGAATGGCGGCGCGACTTTTCTAAAATACTATAGATAGTAGCCGCGAGTCGGTATAAACTGAATATTGATTAAGATCTGAATGTCGGGCACTTCAGATCTTACCGCTCTTTTCTAAAATGCCGCTATAAGTAGTCGCGAGTCGGTATGAGCTGAGTATCGGCTATGATCTGAGTGTCGGGCGCTTCAGATCCTACAGCCAGGGTTGGGACATTTGACAAATTCTAGGGTTTTTTACGTTACACGTAATATACATGTATATTACGTCAAATACGTCAAATATGTATAAAACGTAAAAAATTTTCTAACCTTATCTAAGACATTCTAAGATCAATATAAGTTATTTACCGCGTCCTGTGTGCAAGAGCCATTAGCATAAGTAAAACTATGAATTCCAAAAATAAAATTAATCAGGTAAGTAATCAACAAACGATATCACGTACATGTCTCTTAATTTTATTCGATAAAAACATTAAAATCTAATTGTTTATTCACAGCCAACATATTCAACTCCTTGTCTGAAGAAACAGAGGTTGGAATCAACATTCAAACCAAAACTGCTGACAGCTCACAAGGATGAAATTGATTTAGCATTAGCTCAATTTTTTTTTGGATGTAACATTTCATTCAATGTTGTTGAATCACAACATTTTAAAAACTTTTTAAAACTTCTACTTCCAACATACAAACCTCCAACAAGAAAAAAGCTTTCTACTAAGTTGCTTGACAAAGTTTATAAGAATCTATTGGCTGAAAGGGTCTCATCTTTTGGATCTGATGGAGTTCTGTTGATTGACGGATGGAAAAATTCATCAGCTAATACGAAAAATGTGGTGTGCACAATTCACACAGTAAACTCCAAGTGCATATTTCTTAAATCTTGGGATTTAACCGGACTAAAAGAAACTGGTAATCAACTGAAAGAAATTGTCAACGAGGGAAAGAAATTAGCAAAGGAAAAGTTTAATATCACTACGTATGCTGTGGTTTCGGATAATGCATCATCGATGATGTTGATGGGGAAAAAAGTGGACATTTGGCATACTACTTGTCAGAGCCACAGTGGCAATTTGTTAGCAAAAGCCTTAGTGCCAGAGACATATGCGAAAAAAGTAAACAGCCTTTTGCAAGCATTCAAGACACCAGGTGCAGAATTTGAATTAAAGCAACTAGGAGGCTCCAGAATTATTCTAGCATGTGATACAAGGTGGTGTAGCTATCGAGATGAATTTAAATGTCTACTGAAAAATTTACATCTGATGCAAGCACTAGTTGCTAATAAAAAGGTCCAATTAGACAAAACAAACGAGAGCTTGCTTAAAGATCCCTCATTTGTGATGCAATTACAAGATTTCATCTTGATTTTTGATCCAATATGTCAATTGATAAATATCTGTCAGCGATCTAATTGCAGTATAGCTGATGGATGTGAAGAATGGCTAAAAATAGAAATTCCGACAGTTAATGATGAAATGCAACAAAAGTTAGATAACCGACTGAAAAAAGTGTTAACACCAATTGTGTTGACTTCAAATTTTTTACATCCTCAGTACCGGGCAAAACGATTTTTACACGATAAACAAAAACTGAAAATGATCTTTGACTTTTTGAAACAAGAATTGGATTTACAACATATCACTGATGAACCAGGGTTGGATTCATATCAGAAGAATCTTGGTATTTTTGAAAAATTGCAGAATCGAAATATTACATCACCGGAAACATTTTGGATCACAGCTGAACCATTCTATCCTCGCCTATCATCGCTTGCTCAGAAATTACTAAAAATTCCGGCTGCTTCAGCGCAACTTGAACGACTCTTTTCTTTTTGGGCTTTTGTTCATTCAGATTTGCGTAATCGTATTACTATTGACCGGTCCATGAAATTGGTTGATATTTACTATACCTTAAAAATGAATGAACACTTTGATGATTTTTACGATGATTTGATTGAATCGGATTAACGTCCATATATCGCAACTGTAAAAATTGTTCTTAAGTTCTGTACAAAGATTATAAATCAGTTTCTCAAAATTGTTTTATTTAAAATAACTTGTACAATTATTTTTCGCAATAAATTATTTAAATGTAGGGGATGGGGGGTATGATTAACACCAACATTTGAAATCAAATTGATTTTAAGTTGGTGATTGTGGTTGCGTTTAAAGAGCGACAGTGTCGACGCGCAACTTATGTTTAATTGTGTACTGCGATAGCGCAGATCCTTGATTGGCCAAAAAGATCTTGGCGCGACCGTAAAAATAAGGCGAATCAAAGTTTCAATTCTTACTATTTAGTAATACGCGGTCACGAATATATTAATTGTTTATTGTTGAATATACGTCACGCCGAAAAATAAAGACGTTCTTAGGTGTACTGTTATTGCGATAAATATTATCACATGCCTCGGTAGTCGAATTGGTATGACACCCGCACGGAATGGGGGAGTTCCAGGTTCGAATCCTGGCTGAGGTAATATTTTTCGCAATAAATTATTTAAATGTAGGGGATGGGGGGTATGATTAACACCAACATTTGAAATCAAATTGATTTTAAGTTGGTGATTGTGGTTGCGTTTAAAGAGCGACAGTGTCGACGCGCAACTTATGTTTAATTGTGTACTGCGATAGCGCAGATCCTTGATTGGCCAAAAAGATCTTGGCGCGACCGTAAAAATAAGGCGAATCAAAGTTTCAATTCTTACTATTTAGTAATACGCGGTCACGAATATATTAATTGTTTATTGTTGAATATACGTCACGCCGAAAAATAAAGACGTTCTTAGGTGTACTGTTATTGCGATAAATATTATCACATGCCTCGGTAGTCGAATTGGTATGACACCCGCACGGAATGGGGGAGTTCCAGGTTCGAATCCTGGCTGAGGTAATATTTTTCGCAATAAATTATTTAAATGTAGGGGATGGGGGGTATGATTAACACCAACATTTGAAATCAAATTGATTTTAAGTTGGTGATTGTGGTTGCGTTTAAAGAGCGACAGTGTCGACGCGCAACTTATGTTTAATTGTGTACTGCGATAGCGCAGATCCTTGATTGGCCAAAAAGATCTTGGCGCGACCGTAAAAATAAGGCGAATCAAAGTTTCAATTGTACAATTATGTTTTCCAGTTTTATAAATAATATTTATTGACATTATATAATCATAACTAAATCAGTTAAATATAATAACTTGGTTATTATGCGTTTTCTTTGGTATTTCAATAACAAAAATAAAAAAACAACGCTATAAGTAAATTAAATATTTTAATAGCTTTAATAGATAAAACATATCATTATATTAGTTTTATAGCTCGATTACATCAATGTTTGTTTCCAGTTTTAAGAATAAAAAAAAAGTTTTAAGTCTCGCTTAAAGTAACATTGGTACAATCAGACCTAAATATCTAAACTCTAAATATAAAAACTCTAACCACAGCCTTGACAAGACTATAGCCGGTATTCGTCTTATATTTAAGACTGTCTTAAGTTTTTCAGATATTACGTAACCAATGAAATGATCCGTATAGCATCTGAAGATAAACTCAAGATAGTCTTAAATTTAAGATCTGACTGATTACCAGCCTATGACAAGTAATTAATGTTTTTATTTATATGTTTATATGATAAAATAAATCCGTTAACTTTTTATATCGTATTGGAGTTAAATCATTTACATTATTAGGATAGGACTTTAATTTTGGTACAGTAACAGGGAGTAACAGAATTTTTATTGCAAAGGAAGATAATTTTGGATGTAAGGGAGCAACTGCTTGCCAAAAAGTGTGTCCATCAGTGTAATCTTTCAATCGACGTGAATTAAAGATTTCGGTTGAATTTTTATATTTTCCAAAGTCGTCCATCCCCTCTTCATCCAATTCATTAATCAGGAACTCCATCACCTTTCTCATGCGATCTTGATTATTTGCAAATCGTTGACCTCGATAAATAGGATGAAGAAGATTTGCTACTAGTGCAATTGGAGTCAATATTGTGTCGATTCGTGATTGAAATAGATTATAGCATATATTTTCAGTCGATTCCAACATCAACCAATTCTCTGCAGTATCAGCAAGGGTGATTTTCGATTTTTCACATTTTTCTGCAATGCTGCATACAAGCTTAAGTAAATCCAAGGAACGGTTCAATTCTTCTTCAAACGATTCATCAATTAATATATTTACAACCTCTTTCTCGAGTTTATATTGCCTGTCGCCCATCATTTGTGTCATGGCTGGTAAATTTTTTAGGCAAGCAGAAAATAGGTCGCGATGATGATAAAATGAATTGCTTTCTAACACGACAGCTACTCCTCCTCGTATTATTAAGTTATTTTCTAATTCTCTACTTGAGAATTGGCCAAGCAGATAACGAACTTTTTTAGTAAACTCCACATTGACGAGTTCCTTTTCAATAGATGCAGCAAAGGATATATTGCATTGTAGGATCCACGGCATGTTGTATTCATCTACACCTACATTAAGCTCTTCGTTGGTAATGATAGCGTAAATTATTATTTTGAATTTTCTGCTCGCGAGAGTTATTGCTTCATTAATTATGAGTAATAAATTGTTACTTTCTTTTATATCCCATGTCTTTAGATAGATTACTTTTTCTTGATTTTGCACAAAACCAATTAAGTTCGACGTTTGTTTAATTTCTGTCCTTGTGATGACTAATACACCTTCGGAATGAAAGAAAGTTGACTGATATTTCTCAAGTTCTGCGTGAAGATCATGAAGAGTCTCATTTGACATCGCTTTTGTAGATGGTGGTGTGTAAGCAGGTCGTATAGCATTTATAAAATTCAAAAAAAGTTTTGACTCAATCATTTTGAAAGGAATATTACACCCGTAGAAAAATTTGACTAAAGTATCATCAATTCTGGCTTTCTGTTGATTCGAAACATAATCAATATATGAGTCCAATTTGCGTTTCTGTGATTGCATAGTTTTCAATCTTTTTGGAGGAATACTAGTTGATACTGCACTATTAAATTTTTGATGCGAAACAGTCATATCAAAATCAGAAAGAAGAATTGGAACCTCCGAGGCATTCTTAGCTCCTATGGCAATTACCTTGGATATTCTCTGATCGGATGACGAAGTGATTGCATCAACTACGATATTCTCTGATTGAATACTTTCCATTCTTTCCAATTCATTCATGACATTTCCATTGTTATCAATTAAAATGGATTTTTCTGTAGACTGTGAATTTTGAGGAGCACTTAACCAGTCTGTTTCATTTCTACATACATTTCTATAAATGTAGAAAATAAAAATTTCAAATATTTGTTATCTAGTTCATTTATTTTTGTTTCATTGTTTATCATTTATTTTACTTACCTGTGTGTTTGTAATCTAGTTTTTGCAGTATTTGCAAGAGTTTTTTTACATATTAAACAATATGCTACTATCTTATTACCTTCTTGACGCCGCTCATAATCACCTTTTTCCCAAAAATTATGAACGGGTCTACCGCCACTCATTTTTCAAATGACGATGAGGCACAATTAGGCATGAAGTTTCATTAGTTTCAACAATGGCCTGAAGAGGCGCATACAACGTTCGAGTATTTTACGTGTGTAAAAAACTAAGGACGTAAAATACCTAGTATTTTACATGTATAAAACCATGTAATTTACATTGGGTATTTTACTTGCCCAACCCTGCCTACAGCTCGTCCATCCTGACAGATTGACTGTCTCAGTCAATAATACAGCGCATGAACCAATTTAATATAAAATGGCGTTATAAAGTAAAAATATAAAATAGTACATAACGATCTTAGAACATATATACCTGGAAGGGGAATTGCTATTGTTTTCCATGGTAAAAATCTGTGTTTAAGTTGGGTACGAGAGAGAAAGATAGCTTTTAACCTATGCTCGCAATGCGCAAGCGCGGATGACGCCACACGTCACGCTCCACGCTCACCGCGCCGTTTAAGGAGGCTCCTACGACTACCGCAATAGTCAAAGATGAGCAAAAAAATATTTTACAACGTAAAATGGAGCAAGTCCCACGAAAAGCATTAGATAAAATAAAGCATTCTCTGCGGATATCAAGGGGCCGAAACAGAGGTCGTTTCATGAAGAGTAAAAATATATCGAAGCATAAGAAAAGTAATGCACGGAAGAGGTTATGTCATGTATGTATTTGCAGTATTCTTTATAAAAATTATGAATGATTTATATAAAATAATAATAATTGCATGGAGACATAATTGTAAGATTTTACTATTATAAAAAATTTATGAAAATGTCTTATTTGATCCGGAGAAACGGCTATTTATTTATTTCGATCGCAAATATCTCGCTAAAAAGGCCCATTACCCCTACTTTACAGCGCAGCGTTTGAAAGAGGATGAGTTCATCTAGAAAACGTATATTCATCTTCTGCAGCGGTTTTTTGATTTAGCTTCGTTAGAAACGAAAACATTTCGTTTTCTTACTCCGCCTCGTAAGAGCCCATGTTAAATGAGCAAACTTTGAGCTCAAATTTCTCGAGATTTTGCCCCATAAGCGACAAAAACAAGGTCACCATTGGATTCAGCAGACTTTTCTCTATAAGAATTGATATATGTCACCTTGGGGTTTTTTCATCCCCCTCACGTAGGAGCCTCCTTAAAACTGTAAATGTAATTTTTAATTGAGATACAATTGACAATGATTGAATAACTGATAAGTAATGTCGGACAGTGTCAAAATGATTTGAACACAGTTTAGTAGCTGTGTTTAAAACATTTTCATCAATGCCACAAAAATCCAGCCACTTCTTACGAGATTCGTCGTTTTTCGGAAATCTATTGAGAAAGAATAAAATTAATATTAAATTTTTATTATCAACAAGAATCGTACTGAGAGAGAGAGAGAGTTATATTTAATCCCATAATTTACTGTTTATACAAAATATTACAGTATTACTTACCCATGATAAGATACCGATTTATCACGTTTACCGCATAAGACACAATATGGGCCTGGCATTTTTTCTTAAATATAACGTTGAAATAAAACTTTGAAATTAACTTTAAATATAACTTTGAAATATAACTTTTTAGGTGACACCGTCATTTCCTAATCTTAACCTCTCTTACAAACAATAAAACGCGCTAACGCTGTGCGCCGTTTCGCTAATTCGCGCTTGCGCATTGCGGTCGGAGGTAACAATCTACCCTTCTCTTTCTTTAAAACGTGGTTCTCTCTCGCACCCAACTTGGACACAGGCTCGATCCTTTATTCCCCTTCCAGGTATATATGTTCTAAGATAACGATACATGTTATTGGTTATGTATCCAACGTTTCATGCGATCGGCGGATACTACACCATTATAAGGTATTTGAGTGACCAGAAATCCGGGAATATCACGTACAACATAGCGATCGGATCCCAAATTTTTATATATAACATAAGGTCCTTTATATTTTGGAATAAGTTTCTTATTTGCTCCTGGAATAGTACTACGTTCGCAACGTAATCACCTTCGTTATACATAGTCGCTTTTTTATGCAATCAAACGATTTTTCATTTGCCTTTTAATTTATTATTATTTTTTCTGCCGCTTCTTTCCGCAATGCTGGAAGATCTCGAATTATTTCGGTACAACCGTATAAAGTTGAGCGTAGAGAATCATTGATTTCTTCTATCTGATTTATACCAAATAATAATTGACTAAGGGTATTCCCAATTGATCTGCTTATGATATTATTAATGCAAAATTCTGCTAAGTGAATTACGTAATCTCATTTTTCTGAACTATCGCTTAACTTAGCAAGTATCAGAGTTAGAAATCTATTCATTCTTTCCGCTTGCCCGTTGGCTCGGGACGTACCAACAGCTATTAGGATATGATCTATAGATTGTTGTTTTACGAAATTTTTGAATTCATTAGATGTGAATGTACTGCCGCGGTCGCTTCCCTTACGGAAAAATACTATTGAACTACAGGATTATTGGCGAAAAAAATATTATAAAATATTGAAAACTAGTAGTGTTTAATATTAAATACTAATAGTTTATAATAGTTTTTTCGCCAATAATTCTGTAGTTTAATAGTATTTTTCCGTAAGGGTTATAATACGTCGTGGTTTGCTATAAGCTTGAAAGTAATTTTGTAAATGTTTTACAGTTTCGCTGGTCGCAGTTGATTTGCATGGATAAGGACGTATGACGAACTTCGTGAAAGCATCTATAATTACCAATATGTATTTATGGCCTTTGCTTGTTTTCTCGAGAGGTCCGTAGTGATCGATATGATAAGTCTGAAAAGGTAAGTCACCTTTTGGAATGCTATGTAAATATCCTTGAGATTTTCCACTAGGCGGAGAAAATTCAATGCATTTTAAACAATTTCCTATGTATTTTTTCACTTTATCTCGTATATTCGGAAACCAGTATATTTTGTTAATATTAGCAAAGTAATTGCTAGATCTCACGTGTCCAATCGTCATGACATGTACGGATAACGTTGTTTTCCATTGTTTGCGGTACGTAAAATAATAGCTTCCGTTTATTGATTTTACGATATACGAAACCATCTCGAAGTTTGTACATCTTATCTTCGCTTTTTTCTAATTTGTCTCTGATTTTGCAAATCTCAGGATCTTGGTCTTGTTTAATTGAAAGAACACGTTCGAATGTATTACCTTCCAAGATCAAAATATTATTACAACGCATGCGCTTACTATGTCTATGCACTATCTCAAAATCATATTGCTGCAAAAACATTGCCCATCGTGCTATTCGTGGATTCACAGTTTGTTTACTTAGCGTAAGGCGGAAACTGTCGCAATCTGTGATTATTTTAAATCTAATACCCGACAAATAGACGTGGAAACGTTTTATCGCGTATACTACGGCTAAACATTCCAGCTCAAAGCTATCTAGATTCTGCTGATGATGTTTTATGATTGAAGTATGATACTGGTTTAAATTGTCCTTCGCTCTTTTTTTGCAGCAATATCGCACCGAATCCGCTTGCGCTTGCGTCGCAGTGTAACTCTGTAGCCGCTTTAGGACTGTAGATTGCTAAAATCGGTTAATTAGACAAACGAGTTTTCAATGCGTTGGACGCATCGATTGCCTCGGTTCCGAACTTGAATTAATATCCTTTTTTAACAAATTGTACAAAGGTTTCGCGATAATGGAGAAATTTGGTATAAATTTCCGGAAGTAACTTGCTAATCCCAAAAATCGTTGCACATTTTTTTGTATTACGAGGCATTTGGTAATTAATAATTGAGTCGATATTCGCTGGACTTGGTTGGATACCATTTTCGTCAACTGAATATCCAAGGTACGTTATTTTATTATATAGAAAGTAGCATTTATCCAAACAGAATCTGAGATTATGACGCTGAGCTCTTTCGAATATTTCGCGCAAAATAATGAGATGCTCATTAATTTCTTCTGTAGCGACCATTATGTCGTCCATGTAAATTAATAATTTATTTTGTGCAATCATTGGTCGAAAAATATTGTAAATATATCTTTGAAATACTCTTGGGGTATTTGTGAGTCCGAAAGGCATTCTTAGATATTCATACTGTCCTATTCCCACACAGAAAATAATATCTATTATATATCTAATGGATATCCACAATGGACATTATGGATATCAACGAATATATAGAAAACATCTATTAGACGTATTTTAAATATCCAAATGTCCGCCATTCGAAATCTCATAAATATCCATAGGATATCCATATAAATATTCACTAGATAGTCATACAAGATCCAGTGAATATTTCTGTAGATATTTATTGTATGTATACTGGATATTTATTAGATTTTTACATGGATATTCATTCCATGTTCCATATATATATTCGTGGAATATGTAGATTAATATCCATTGTATATCTATATCAATGTCTTTTATATGCATATTAAATATTTATTAGAGCTCTCATATCTATAAGATATCTACAAATATTCAGTAGATATTCATATAATATCCACTGGATATTTCTGTAGATATTTATTGTATGTATACTGGATATTTATTAGATTTTTATGTAAATATCCATCCAATGTTCTATAAATATTCATAGAATATGTCCCTCAATATCCATTGGACATTTACATTAATATTCAGACAATATTTATATAGATATCTGTATGTATAATAATATACTGTATGTATAATTGATATTTATTAGATTTTTGCATGGATAAAATTGTATGAATATCCATACAAAAATCTAATAAATATCAATTATACATACAATATATTATACATACAGATATCTAGATAAATATTGTCTGAATATTAATAATAATATATGTAGATAAAAGGATAGACATTGGTATAATAATAAGGTTTATTAAAATTAAATAGTTTTAAATATCTTTTCAAAAAACAGTATTCTTTATTTCTTTCAATGGTATATTTTCAAAACATATTCTTACTTTCCTACTTCATTAATAAGTAGGGTTAATACAAAAAATAAAAATTAATTAAACAAAAAATTTAGAATTACTACAAAAAAACTCAGAAATTAAAGTTAACAGAAGGATTAAACTTAATATAGAATCTATTGTTTAGTTATTTGAAACACAATACGTGAACACATATCTTAAAATTGCAGAAATTATATAAACTTAAAAGCATTTAAATTACATGTTAAAAATAGATTATTAATTATCTATTATAAAACAACCCGTTGCCTCGAACGCTCGGGCGTAGCTCGTCGGAGTCTGGGGTTCGATGGGTTGGAGTGAACACGCTATGATTTTAACGAACACCTTAATTTATTACACAAATTATTTACAGATATATACAGTTTACGCGAGGAGCGGATATATCGCGTGTGGAGCGCGCTGTAGCGCTGATGCCGCGGTAGCGTAACGCGGCCTCGATATTCGCGACGGGTGCACGCGGTGAGCACGTGTTTCGGCGCGGCGCGGTGTCGCGATCTTGCCGTAGATATGGCCGGGGTATTTAAAAGTCCGCGGTTTGTGGTGCGGCGCGATGGCTATCGATCGCCGTATTAATGGCGATGGCGCGATCTTATGGCGCGGTCGAAGATCGGAAGTCCGCGGAAGATGTAAGGATGGAACAATCGGACCGAGAACGTTCGGTGGTAGCAGA
Organism: Crematogaster levior; assembly: GCA_901521435.1. NCBI lineage: Eukaryota > Metazoa > Arthropoda > Insecta > Hymenoptera > Formicidae > Crematogaster > Crematogaster levior. The sequence continues at coordinate 189,177 of CABEGB010001121.1, forward strand.
GAACGCTCTGCTGTACGCTATTCGACGTTCCTGGGAATAGGCACGGATGGTCGGTGCGTGTACGGAAACCGAGAACACTCGGCGGAGACAGAGTACGCTCTACCCCACGTTCCGTATAGTACTTGGATCTTCGGTTTCGCAGCGGCCGAGAACGCTCGGCGGAGGCGGAGCACTCTCCACCCCCGGGCGCTGTTATCCGGAGAGGTTGCGTCTAGGAAGCAGGCTGTCAAGAACGCTCGACAGAAACCGAGTACGCTCGACTCCCTGGTTCTTGTTGCTTTTCAGGATCAGGATTAGCTTATCAGCGTCGGCTAGAAGCGTTGGCTAGCAAGCTCCGGAATCGGTATCGAGATCTTTTTGGATCCCTTTTTATACCGGAAAAAGTGCGAGGAGATGTGGAAGGGAAATTCTCCCACCCGGCGTATGCGTGCCGGCTCGGAGTAGGAAAACGCTCGGGTTGGTGTTCGGCGGCGGTCGGGTTTTCCCGTGCTCGCTCGGCGTCGAACATCGCGAGGCTGTGTGCCTCTAGCGATTCGTTCTGTACAAGATTAAAAATAATGTGGGGCGCACCGCGCCCCAATTGCCGGTTTTGACGGTGTTAATCCGGCGGAACGATGCTGTTATTCGGGGTGCATCGTTACAATTATATTAATAATATTGTTGCGCTCCGCGTCCGGAAGGACACTTCCGCGCACTCACACACTCGCACACAAGCTCTCACGGCACTCGCGACTTCCCGCCTAAGCGGAATAAATACACGGCTTGTCGGTTTAAAGAAAGCTCTTTAATTAAACTCCGAAGAAGAGAACACGTCTCTTCGTTACAAGAAACCGTGAACAACAACAACATCGCTGTTAAACAAACAAACGACTCGTTGCCGGGGGACGCCCGTTGCCGGGGAACGCATGGCGACGCGAAACACATCGGGTCGCAAGAGCGGTCGCAACACTGCCCCCCTTCTTCCAGAATGTCGTCCCGACATTCAGGGAGGGCAGTCTCCTAGGAACCTCTCGTCCCTTTAGTCCCACGGAAAGAGGAGGCGGTCTTCTCGGGACCTCTCGTCCCTAGACCCGCAATCCTCTGACGGCTTCCCGCCCTACCCCGAGCTGCTGCTGCGGGTTACCGGGCTCCGTCTTTTTTTCTTCCCCTCTTCCGCGCCTCTTCTTGTTGCCTCGCTCTTCTGAGTCCTCTTCCGTTCTTCGGACAAGGGGGGTGATAAACTCCCTGTGGCACCAACGTCCCGCAGGACTCCCCAAGTCCCTGCCTCGGCATTCGCCCTAAGGCCCACGGAAAAACCACAGGCGAAAAACCGTGGGCGAGGCAGTCTTCTCTTAGGACATGACTTTCTCCAAATACGTCGTCTGTTTCCCCCTGCCATTCGCCCTCGACGAGTGCCTCCACGACGGGGAACGTTCGCTTTTCCTCCGGGCGACGGCCGCTCCCTCCAGCTCCATTCTGTCAAAAGAAACAGCAAACAGAAAAAGTCCTCAAACTTAACCTAATTAAAATTACTCCGGGCTCTGACTCCCTATACGCCTTTCGAAATAAGGCGCGAGCCTGTCCGCGTGAACCACTTTTTTCCTACCTCTCTTTGACTTTTGGATGCAAAATACCACGTCGCCGAGTTTCTTTATTACAAGATATGGCCCCTCCCAATTCCTCTGTAATTTGGGAGCTCTTCCCTTGGTTCTACGGGGATTGTAAAACCAAACTTTCTGACCCTCACTAAAAGTAACTGTCCTAGCCTTCTGGTCATACCAGTTTTTCATCCGAGAAGATTTCAAACAAACTCTTTCCCTAACACTTTCGTGGATTTCGTCCATCTTCCTTCTGATTCTCTGCAAATAGCCAATCTCGGTTTCTATCGTTTCAGGAGGTTTACCACGAAGAAGGTCTAGCGGCAATCTTAAGTCGCGAGCGAGATAGAGTTCGGCAGGTGTTACTCCTGTCGTCTCATGTTTGGAAGATCTATAGGCCAACAGATACAACGGAATCCAACGATCCCAATCCTTTTGGTTTTCAGAAACGAACTTTGCCAGATAATTTAAGATCGTCTGATGATGACGTTCGACCAATCCGTCGGACTGAGGATGCAAGGGCGTCCGTGTTTTCCTCATTCCCAGTATATTCGATAATTCACGAAATATTCGCGATTCGAAACCTCTTCCTTGATCCGTGTGTATTTCTAAAGGAACTCCGTGTCTGGCGACAACCTCCCTCAGAAGACTCTCCACTATGGTTTCTGTCCTAATATTTCTTAGAGGATCAACCTCCACCCACCTCGTAAAACAATCTATCATCACAAGGAGATACCTGTTCCCTGAAGAAGTCTTTGGGAAAGGACCAAGAATGTCCATCTGAACTCGTTCGAACGGAGCTCCAACATTATAAATTTGTAGTGGAGACTTCCCTTTCCCTGCAGGGCCCTTCTTAGCGACACAAACCTCACAGGACCTACACCAGTTTTCGACGTCCTGTTTACACGTTGCCCAATAAAATCGTTTCCGAATCTTCTCAAGGGTCTTATTAATCCCAAAATGTCCTCCAGAAGAAGAATCGTGGGCCTCCTCTGTGGCCTCGAACACACGTCGGACCCTGGACTTGGGAACAATAAGCTGAAGAACGTCTCTCTTTAAGTTCGGGGCCACCCACTTTTTGTACAACACGCCATCTTCCACAACAAGAGAGTCCCAATAGGACCAATAAACTTTTGCAGCAGGGCTCCCCGCTGAAATTTCCTGTCTTAGAGGGCGTTGCCCCGCCTCTTTTCCTAGAAGAAAAATTGCAATATCAGAGTCTTCCAAGTGTACTTCACGCCAATCTAAAGATTTTTCCTCGAAGAGCGTTATTCTATCTACTTCTCTCTCTTCCTCTAAACTTTCTCTTACCTCAGTCCTTTCGCAATAGCGACAATCTTCCTTAATACAAGGTCGTATGGAAAGACCATCTGCGTTACCATGAGAGGTTCCCTTCCTGTGTATGACCTCAAAGTCATACTGCTGCAGTCTCCCCAACCATCGAGCCAATTGCCCTTCAAGATTTTTAAAAGACAGCAACCACCTAAGAGAAGCATGATTCGTTCGGACCAAAAATTTGCGTCCATACAAATAATGATGAAAAGATTGAACAGACTCAACGATGGCTAATAATTCCCGTCTAGTGACGCAATAATTTCTTTCGGCTTTATTTAGCACCCGGCTAAAATAAGCGATCACTTTATAAATGCCGTCCTGTTTTTGCGACAGGACAGCTCCGATTCCAGTATTAGACGCGTCCGTGTCTAAAAGAAATTCGCCCTCCCCTTTGGGGAAAGAAAGGACCGGAGAACTCGTCAAGGCGAGTTTCAGTTTTTCAAACGAAACACGACATTGTTCTTCCCAAATAAATTTGGTTTGGTTCTTTGTGAGCGCATAAAGCGGCTTCGCTAAAGCAGAAAAACCTTTAACAAACTTTCGGTAATAGGAACAAAACCCTAAGAAGCTTCGCAATTGCTTCTTAGTCTGGGGCACTGGCCAGTCTTTCACGGCCGCCACTTTTTCAGGATCAGTGGTTATACCTTTCTCAGAAATAATGTGTCCAAGATATTTAACTTCTTTTCCAAAGAATACACATTTGTTAGGATTAATTTTTAAATTTACCTCTCTCAAACGGCAAAATATTTCCTTTAAATTGTTAATCATTTCCTCAAAATTTTTACCAAAAATAATAACATCGTCAAGATAAACCAAACACTTTCCCGGAATGAATCTACTTAGTACTTGTTCCATAATGCGCTCAAAGGTAGCTGGCGCGTTACAAAGTCCGAAAGGCATAACCGTAAATTGCCACAAGCCTTTCCCGATGGAGAACGCGGTTTTCTCTCTGTCTCCGGGGCGGATCTTTATCTGCCAGTACCCACTCTTAAGATCTAATGTAGTAAACCAAGTGTTACCTGCCAATTGATCCAAAATGTCATCAATTCTCGGAAGAGGGTAAGAATCTTTTACCGTAACAGAATTCAGCTTTCGATAATCCACACAAAATCTTATGGTTCCATCCTTTTTCCTGACAAGGACTGCCGGGGAAACCCAAGGACTAGACGATTTCTCAATTATTCCATTTTCCTTCATTTCCAAAATTGTTTTATCCACCTCTGATCTCATCTCAAAAGGAATTCTCCGGGGAACCTGCTTAATGGGGGAAGAATCTTTCACATTAATAACATGTTCCCCTACTTTACAATTCCCAGCGGTTATTGTCTCAGAAAATAAATCTTGAAACTCGCGTAAGAATTTACGAAAATCTCCCTTTTGATCTTCATTCAACTCGCGAGAATTTTTCTCCAGAAAACTCAAAATTCGAGGGAATATTAGAGTTTATTAAGCGTCCGCATCTTTTTATAGAACTCCTTTCGAAAACAGAGTCAAAGATATTTCCTAATTTCAGCCGCACAAGAAAATCGACCCCTAAAATGCAGTCATCTGAAATTTCAGCGACAAGCATGGGAAATTCTACAAAATTTTCCCCAATACGCACTTTCACAACTGCTCTTTGTTTCACCGTAAACCTTTCCCCCGTGGGATATTTCAAAGAGCAGCTTTCTTCCACCAATTCCGACTTTTCCACAAAATTTCTATTTATAACCGAAACGTCAGAGCCCGTATCTATTTTAAAAACACAACTTTTTTCATTCGCAATCCCCTCGTAACAGTAGTAATCCAAATCTCGATTAATTCTATTTAAATTATAAAAATTTCCACCTCTCGCGACTGGGGCTCTCAACTTTTTAGCCGAACCCGCCCCTCCAAGCTCGACTATTCCTTGTTTCCCGCCTTACCGGGACACTCAAAACGGAAATGTCCGGCCTTTCCGCATTGCCAACATTCTTTGCTGTCACGCCCCCTCCCCTCGTTGAATTTGCCCCCCTTAATAAATTTGTTTTTTTCTTTTAGGTTTCCGTCCTTTCCCCTCGCGCCCTTAAAAGCACGACCTCCAAACGTCTCCTTTCTTTCCCCCGCAGAATAGAAATTTTCCTCCCTTCTTTTTCCAGAAAAATAATTTTCCCCCCTTCTCTGCTCCGAGCAACTCTCCTGAATACACTTAATGGCCTTCGCTTTCTCAATTGCCACGCTCAGAGACGTCACCCCCTCGAGCTGGAGAGTTCTTTTTATACTAGCCTCAGTAAGAGAGGAAATGAATTGCGCGCACGCAATTTTGTCTCGCACGGGATGTGGGCATTCGGGATACGCGAGGCGCGACAACCTCTCCAATTCCGCCCCTAGAGAAGCGAAATCCTCCCCGAACCGCTGCTTTCTATTCGTAAACTGCGAATAATAATTCTGCAGAGACCGCGTCTCCCCGAAACGCAGCTCGAGCTTCGCTTTCAATTCCGAATACGAAACAGACTCCGCTCCGTCGGCGCAGGAGTCGAGAAGCGCGCGCGCCTTTCCCCGCAAAGATGACGCCAGGACAACCGCCTTCTCCGTCTCCGTCCACAAATTCGCGCGCGCGATCAGCGAGAATTGCGATAAAAACTCGCGAAGCGGCGCCGTCCCGTCGTAAACGTCAGGCTTTAGTTTTAAATTACGCGTCGCGTGCCCCGCACACACGCCCTCGCCCGCGCCGGCCAAATTCGTCATCTCGCAAGGATCGGCGGAGGAAAGAACATTATTGGAGGGACTTAGCTGTTTCTCGGCGAGTCGCTCCTCAAGACGCAAGAAAGCTGCATCGCGTTCCCTGAGGCGGTTCACCATATCGTCCCGGAAGTGTTGGAATTGCGTCTGCTCCAGACGACGCTCCTCGCGCAGCTGTCGGAGCTCCTGGAGGACGGCCTCGAGAGGACTCGGCTCCGTCGCAGCCGTCTCCGCGGCTCGGGAGCGAGTCTTCGCCGGAGAGTGCGCTGTCGCCATCTCCCTCGCAATTTCAGGATAGCTCACTGTCCGTCCGAAACTCGGACGAGCCCCCAAAATGTTGCGCTCCGCGCCCGGAAGGACACTTCCGCGCACTCACACACTCGCACACAAGCTCTCACGGCACTCGCGACTTCCCGCCTAAGCGGAATAAATACACGGCTTGTCGGTTTAAAGAAAGCTCTTTAATTAAACTCCGAAGAAGAGAACACGTCTCTTCGTTACAAGAAACCGTGAACAACAACAACATCGCTGTTAAACAAACAAACGACTCGTTGCCGGGGGACGCCCGTTGCCGGGGAACGCATGGCGACGCGAAACACATCGGGTCGCAAGAGCGGTCGCAACAATATAATTAGTAGGAAAGAGAGGCGAATTCTAACCCAGGGGATCCGAGGGGGGAGCGGGGGGGGGTAAGGCCGGGGGGTATGACGTCACGGGGGTATGACGTCACGCGGGGAGGGGTAGGGGGAGACATCACGCGGGGAGGGTACTTTGAGGTGCGGGGGTATGACGTCACGCGGCGAGGGGGTTGGTGCGGGGGTATGACGTCACGCGGGGAGGGGGTAGGGATATGACGTCACGGGTATGACGTCACGCGGCGAGGGGGTTGGTGCGGGGGTATGACGTCACGCGGGGAGGGGGTAGGGATATGACGTCACGCGGGGGTATGACGTCACGGGTATGACGTCACGCGGGGGTGTTTGGCGGCATAAATATTTATAAACATATCAAGTGTCACAGCTCGGATTTCTATAAACAAAAGGAAACACTCGTAGGCCCCCCCCCCCCGAATCGTGTCAATCGACAAGTTTTTGCACGCGCCGGTGTCTGGCCGCTAATATTTATAAACAGATAACAGTTAGCGCAGCTTTGATTTATCACCTCTCAAGCAGCCCCCGAATCGTGTCAATCGACGTGTCCGGCCGCTAATATTTATAAACAGATAACAGTCAGCGCAGCTTTGATTTAGCACCGCTGAAGCAGCCCTCCTCGCTCCCAAGTATCGTGTCAATCGACAATTTTTTGCACGCGCCGGCTGCTAATATTTATAAACAGATGATAGAGATGAGCGCCGATGTCCGGTTGCTAATATTTATAAACAAATAATAGAGGCAACTCGGATTTTTTTATAAAGTGTTACATCACCCTCCCCAGATCGTGCATGTCGCGACAAGTTTCAAGGCGACGTCGCCCCGAATATAGCGTTACAGGAATGAAAGAAAGGAAGAAGGAAAAAATTATATACGTTTGAAAATAATATTTTTTTATTTTATGTCTTTTACATTTTTGTTAAAAAATTAAAGCTGTTAACTCGCAATCAACGAGCTGATGCTTATTGAACGCATCACTAGCATGTATCACATCTGATACATTTTTCTTATCCGTTACAGTGGATGCGATATTTTCAAACTGCACAAATTTCTTGTCGACTCTTTTGAGGATACAAGTCAATCGATCGAACATTAAATCGATGCATTGATCCAGGTTAAACATTGAGTATAACGTGGATTCGGTCATCGTCAAACACACGTCGGGTGATTCGAGACGTATGAGTTTAGCGTCATTAAACTTGCAGAATCGCACTGTTAATGGACCAACGCTAATAGAGTTTGAGGTGTCCGCGCAGCAAAGAAGATTTTGAATGTTCCCTCGTTGCTCGTAAAGTCCTTTCCATGTTTCGAGAGACATTATCAATTCGTTTCCACGATGATCTCCTACGGCGATCTCGACGTAACTCGGCGGCCCAACGTTGATTCCAATTTCCAAAAATTTATATCCCGTGACTGTCAACGGGTATCTTCTGCCCAGTACACGAACCATACGACGTGCGGGTAAAACGCTGTGAAAA
>CABEGB010001121.1:199179-273535 GCA_901521435.1 Crematogaster levior
CATACAGCCATGGTGAGATTAGAAGGAAATATCACTCTCGATTGTTTATATGATTGTCATGCCTAGACTCTTCATCACGGTGATAGATACGACAGTCGGAAAGATCTACTGAAGTGCCGCTCAATCTCTCTCCTTATACATTCTTTTTTCATAAACAGAGTTTATTAATAGCTCGGGTTCGATTGGAGAAAAGAGGGAAGGGAATTAAAAAATTGACAACAAATTTATAAATAATATACGTTTATTTTTTATGGTTAGACCACCAATTGAATATTTTAAATACATTTTGTAAAGCGCAGTTTGATACATGTTTCTGACAACGCAGCGTATGCGTAACGTTCAACTTATTCAGAGATTCAATGTCTTCATAATGTGCATCAATATTTTCGATATAGACTTCTTTTCTCGCATCATCCAGTAACAGATCCCGTAACCATTCACGTTTCTCGTATCCCTTGACGTACACGATGGGTGATACATCGCTCTCCGTCGCACCCATCACCGCTGTTGTAATCAAACTCCTGGCCTTGCCGTATGGAATCATTCCATCCTCCCATTGTAATCCGTGATGATTCGCTGTCAACCAGGATGCATGCTGTTTTTCCGCTTTGGTGAGAAGCCACCATGGTTCGGTGCTTTCAAAAATATAGTGAGAGAGAATGTATCCCTCTCTGAGAGCGGCAAACTCCTTCACGACAAAGTTTCTGCCGACAATGAAGCCTTGCAGGTCCACGAACGTCGGTATGGACATGACGATGTTGTTTTTATCACGGAGGAGAATAAAACTGCGCGCGATATCGATGCGTTGTACATTTTATATCACTCAGGTGATTTTGCGCACTACGTTGGTCAGCGGATTGTACTGAACCACGCGATCATGTATGATGAGACAGTACGCGGTGGTGTTTGCCGACACATTCTCCTTACACTCGAATTCTAATCTCACGTCCACGGTTGCGCTCTTGATCGATTCGTTTTGTCGAGAACAATCGATGATCACGAATGGGCCGTAACGTAGAAAAGTCGTGACAGTGAGACTCGGTTCGAGATATTCGTATCCGTAGTAGCCCTTACAGAAACGTGCGTATGTGTCGTACAAAATCGACCATCTGTTTTTATCAAAATCCAGATTCATATCATCGTACGGATAACATTCCGAGTTCAGATAGAGTTTCACGTTGGTTAGTTTACAGTCGTCGAATCGACTCGTATCCTCAGACATGACGTTCTTCCGACCAGTCTGCAGCGCAAAAATAACGTATCGCGGTTTTTCTAGTTGACTCGCGGTTTTTACAGCCCACGAATGTTTGGTAGTGTTCTGCAACAGGGGGTACTCGTACAGGTCCCACGAACGAAAACCCATGTTGAGATATCGTCCGCTTTCCAAAGTACGCAGCATCGATAGCTTATTTATCTCATTCAGCATAACGTGAGGCATTCGCCATTGTATCTTGAATATGTCGATCACGGGCTCCAGCGCCGAATTTCCCACCAGGCAATTGTTATCGTTGCGCGCGCGTATTAAAATCAACTCGTGACGAGCGTTGATCACCACGCGTTTGTAATCCTCGCAAAATCCCAACAACATGTAGAGCGGTATGCAAAAATTAAAATATCCATGTGCATTGGTCTGCGCATCCCAGCCGGCATTCCTCATGATGACGCTTCTATCAGACGATACCGTGACGTAATTCTTAAGCGTGCTTGTAATTCCCACGTTTCGGTTACGATCAATCTCCACACCATCGAGTTCGTATCGAATTTCATCGAACATGAATGCGGCGCAATTATTTCCCAATGCTACATCAGATCCCTCAGCAGGTCTGTTTATCGTTAGTTTCCCCTCGATGTATAGAAAACTTTCGTACGGTAACGTATACAGATCCTGTTGCTGTATGGGTATTCTTATCTCGTCGCTGTATCCGAACGTTGTGTTGGCGAACGGATTGTATGTGTGAGTCTCGATCTTGACGATGCGATCGTCAAAGATTGGCTCATCCCCGATGTTGAGGATGTCGGTCATTGTCGGGCGTCGATCAAACGTTTCGCACCGCGAATCCCAAAGATTTTAAAAATTCAACGTTCGATGCGTTGAGTTTCTTTTTTTTGTTGATGCAACCGAACGGTCCAATATTACCGAACGTTGACGCCACTGGGCTCTTAAAGTTGATCACCTTATCTCTCGCGTACTCTGATCCGTTCAACACGAGCATCTCATGTGTCACACGCACGCGTTATCGTTGTCGTCGTCGTACGTGTAATCTAACGGTGATCTCTTCTCCTCGAAAGTCGAGCAATCGTTCTTGTTGATCGACAACGCGTATCGTCAAATCCGTAATGCTCCGTGCGATGATCGGTAGGTAAATGATCTGTGCCGGTGTTTCCGATATCTTATATCCCGGTGGCACTCTCGGTGAAAATTCATGTATCGTGTGCACGGGTTTGCTGTTGCAATACGCGCCTCCGGTCACGCTGCACTCTATTCGGATAATGTTCACATTGATAATGTTGATCGGCATGTCCGATTCGTGCCACTGTCGCGGCTTCAGCACGCGATACGATGAAAATCCCAGTAGCGATCCGATGTTGTTGGGCTTGCTAAAGTTTATTCTGTAGGCGCATTTGATCTCGCTCCTCATCGTACTGTAATTCGCACGGAGCACTATCGGATATTCTCCATCTTCGTCATCGTCGGAATGAACCACGGATCGTTTTTTTTGTAAAATTGCACGTTTCAAAAAGTTATTTATATCTTGCAGTTCATACGCTCCCTCGGGAATCGTAATTTCATCTTCACCAAAATAAAATTTATTATTCGACGCATTCACGTTCGGTATCGTGTGATAAGTCTCAAAGTCCAATAGACCGAGCTCGTAATCGTCGTCGCTCAAATCTATGGCCGGAGAGTAGTTTACGGCGAGGACACTGCTCTTCCCGGTCAACGTAAGTGTCAACGACATGATGGAAAACCAACGAATACCGAGTTTTCGCGATGTTTCAGGCTTTAAATTCGCGCGCATCGACCGTTCGGAGAAACCGTAGACACATCTGTCCACAGATGTTTTGACCGTAACGTTGATAAGACGTACGATTGTATTCTATTATCGCACCGTCTCCGAAATACCGCGTGAGTTCTTTAGGCGGTCGAAGATTACCGAAACTGTCAAAATATACCACGCGGTTTTCCCTCTTCGCGTACGCTATCCAATGAGTACCGGGACCCGTCTCATCGTCCAGATTTACGATACCGCTCTCGTTTCGATGTACACCGCTTCGCGGTAACGCGTTACGCATGAAAACACCTCTAAAGTATGGTACGCGCATACGTCTTGCCAGCTGATCGAGTTGTACGTTCGTTGTCACACCCTTGGGTATTTTTAACGTTTCTTTGGCGTTTTTTTTTCTTTTTCATAGTTACCCCCTGTCCACGTTTGTATGGGGCGAGATACACTCCTCGTCCATACTTGTACGGAGCGAGATACAGTCCATGACCTTCCATCGCGCGATTGTGACGTTGCAACTCTTCGAGCTGACGTCGCGCGGCTTTGCCATCGTTCACCACCTTTGCCACGCCGGCCGCTCCCCCGATCAGGGATCCGAGCGCACCCAACATCGGCAGAATCGGCAATACGCCACCGCGTTTCGCTACCGGAAGTATCCGTTTTTTCGCAACCTTTTTTTTCGTCTTCGTTTTCATACCCATGCCGATTTTCGTCTTGGCTTTCATCGCCGCCCAGACAGCTGTGGCTGCGGCTCTCTCACCGAGGGCGGAATCCCTCGCGACGATGCGTCTTCGCGCTTTTTCGGCGAGTATCCGGTCCGCCGCGTGTCTCTCGGCGAGATCGTTACTCCGAGAATACGCTATGTCGTGCTCGCGGCACGCTGCGTCCAGGGGATTTATACCTTGATCGCCTCTCGCCAATCGTTTCTCCAAATGAGTGCCCGGGCCGCAAAACTGATAGCCGGGAATATGTAATTCGAAAGGAAGCGCGTTTATCGCACGATTTAGCAAACTGCCACCTTTTACGTTCGACGCTTTTGCTGACATCCACTGCAATTCTTTATCAACGGCGCGGGACCGTCGATGTGCGTTTGCTGACACGGTAAATTATAGTGTTCCAGGCACCGACGATATTGCTGAATTTCTGGATCCGCTCTAATATCTTCGGGAAGCTTATCCCACACATAATCTATGTAATTAGAAAATTGCCGCAGTAGAATGATCTTCGGTATGTACTTGAGTTGTTCAGCGGACAAATTGTAAATATCGATGCCATCCGTTAGAAGTAAAAACATTTTAGATACTGAGCGACTCACAGTTTTACGCGCCTATAAATAGGAGAGTGCGTTCTCTCGATACAGTTTTTTACTGCAAACATGCGGTTCGTGCGACAATCGCCGACGATCACAGTGACTAATTTCGATAATAGATTAGGGCCGATGGAGGAAAAGCAACGCAGGCACGGTACGATGCTACCGACTACTATACGTGCAATCGTTTGCGGTCCCTCGAATTGTGGTAAAACCAACGTTTTGATAAGTTTGCTGGAAAATCCGCACGGCGTACGTTTCGAGAACGTGTACGTGTACTCAAAATCGTTGCAACAACCGAAATATCAATACTTGGAGAATCTATTGACATCGATCGACGAAATCGGCTATTTTGCGTTCTCCAATAACAGTGACGTCATTCCACCGAGCGAGGCGCGTCCAAACTCGATCTTCGTCTTCGATGACGTAGCATGCGATAAGCAAGACGTGGTGAGAGAATATTTCTCAATGGGCAGGCACTCGAACGTTGACTGTTTCTATCTGTGTCAGTCGTACGCGAGAATACCAAAACATCTGATACGCGATAACGCGAACCTGCTGATCTTGTTTAAACAGGACGGTACCAACTTGAAAACACGTGTACAACGATCACGTAAATACCGACATGTCGTACGAAGAATTTTGCGCTTTGTGTCACGATTGTTGGCAACGCGAGTATGGATTCGTAGTGATAGACAAGGATAGCTCGCTTACTAATGGGCGATACAGAAAAGGATTTAACGTGTTCGCGATACCGCGAAACGGCTAGTCGTTGTCGAAACCTTGTCGAGCGATCGACGCTTTATCAACATGGCAGAGAACAATGATATTTGCGAGCGTGAAAAGATTGCGAAGGAAATTGAGAAAACGAGTCAATCGATTCGCAAGAAATATCGCGCTTTGAAGACCGGTAAGATCGAAGACGATATAACGGCGAAGAGACACCTTGGACCAATCATCGAGCCGTTGCAAAAGATCGTCGACAATTCTAGCGCGATAAAAGACGAGCCGCGTGACGATGACATGGGTATTGAAACGTCATTCGTACAGAAACGTGAGAAGGATGCGATAAAGAGGAAACAAGTTGAACGCTCGTTAATTAAATCACCCGAATCCCCGAAACGACATAAGCTAAACGATAATGCACCGTTGACAACCTCTACACCGCGTGCGATACAACCGGCGACAAACGCGATCGAAGATGTTTTTGAAACCACGGACGATTCGTTCGCGACAACCGTTCAAGGTCAGATACATACGGCGGATGGTCAAGAAGCGTTGCGCGGTCACTTGGGCCCGCTTTCTCAAAAGTATATCGGGGATGTCTTACGCGGTCAGAGCGGTATAGATAAAGTGTACGGCGTTTATCTCGGCAAGGATGGATTGATGCTCGGTAGCAAACGTTTCGACGTGGACAACAGCGATAATATAATTGTCGACGACGTGAAATACATCGGTACACCCGGTCTTTACGAGCTGATTTTCATGAAAATTCCCAACGATGACGTATATACGGAAGACGATATGCTAAAGTACAAGACCCTGCTGCTGACAACTAATGCACATAGACGCAATCACAATGCTGACGGCCAACTACGGAGCAACAGGGGATACAAGTACAAAGAGGTAATCGCACCGTTGATCGAACCTGGAAAGAAAAAATCTGGAAGAGGATTACCTCGCGCTATGATTCTAAACGATAACGCGATCGATTACGTACACTGGGACGATCCCAACGAGCTGGTGGATCGCCTGCGATTGCTCGATGCTTCGCGTCAAGCTGGTCACAACGCTCACGACAACGAGATACTGTCGATCATCGAGGAGCTTCGCGAAGCTGGTCTAATTATAAATTAATTCGTACATCGTCGGAACGAACCAGTCGACCGGTGGCGATCACTCGCATCGAAAAAAATGCCAATCAACAAATTTGGGCTATTTGAACGGAGAAAAGACGACGATGATTCGCGTTGGAATGGATTAGTGAAAAATTACGTGCGCAATAACGCGTTGTGCCGCGTCGCTACAGACTACGACGCAAAGTCGCGCAAGATTTGTCGCGTAGCGCAACCTGAGGCTGATACTGACGCCGTCAATAAACTGTACGTGGAGCAATGTCTTAAAACTGTGAAAAATCAGCAGAGAGAGTCAGATGAGAAACTGACCGTGATCGAGAAAGACGTACGAGCGTTACGCACCGCGATAAACGAACTTCAGCGTGCGATAACCGTCGAGTCAGGAACGACAACAAACGGGTCAGAAACGGGTTAGGAACGGGTCAGAAACGGATCAGGAACGGCTCGTAAACGATAATGAACAACAACAATGAACGGCTAGGGAACGGCTATGAACGGCTCAGGGACGGTAACGAAAGACAGCGAACGGCACAGGAACGGATGTCAGACAGCTGTCGAACGGCTATCGAACGAATCAGAAACGGTTATGAACGGATTAGAAACGGGTACGAACAGGTCAGAGACAGTTATCGAACGCCAACGGATGACAAAGAACCGTTAATAAAGGATAACAAACGAAAATAAACAGAAATCGTAATTTCTTCGTACGTATTATTACGCGTCGAAACATGAGCTCGTTAAAATCCAGTAAAAACATCAGTTCCGAAAAGCGACGACTCGTCGACGAACTACATGCTCCGGCGAGAAGAAATTTTCCACGAAGACGCGTCATAGTTCGGGGATACGATGACCTGTGGCAGGCAGACGTCGTCGAGATGCGTCCGTACTCGCGTTTCAATGGAGGCTACCACTACATACTCACCGTCATCGATGTGTTGAGTAAGCACGCGTGGGCTGTACCGCTCAAGAGCAAAGGCGGAAGCGAGACGGCTGAAGCTGTCGCTAAGATAATTCGAGAGAGCAAGAGATGCCCGAAAAACTTGCAAACCGATATGGGAAAAGAATTTTACAACAGCGACGTACAACGACTCTTGAAAAAACATAACGTAAACCACTACTCCACGTATTCGGTGTTGAAGGCATCGGTCGTCGAGCGATTCAATCGCACGTTGAAGAACGACATGTGGAAGATGTTTACGCTCAATGGAAATTACAAGTGGGTCGACGCGTTGCCACGACTCGTATCAGATTACAACACGCGCGTGCATCGAACGATTGGCATGCGACCCGTTGACGTTACGCCCGCGATCGCCGAGAGACTCTTGACCACAGTGTACAGCGCGATAAAGATCGCAGGTCCGGCAAAGTTTAAAGTGGGTGACCCGGTACGCGTTAGCAAGTATAAAACCGTCTTCGAGAAAGGCTACACACCAAATTGGACCACTGAGGTGTTTAAAATCGTTAAAGTACAACGTACTAATCCCGTAACGTATCTACTGGAAGACTATCGCGGAAAATCCGTCGCTGGAGCGTTCTACGAGCATGAGTTGCATCGCGCGACTCACCCGGACGTGTATCTCGTGGAGAAAGTATTGCGCAAGAAGGGTGACGAAGTTTACGTGAAGTGGTTGGGATTCGATGGATCGCACAATTCATGGATACACAAGGACAATGTGATTTAATACAAAACTTTTTTTATTTCAAACATATAATATGCAAACATGTATACAATATAAAAATATGAAATACAAGCGTATATGAAAATACATGTGTATAAAAAACCTTTATTAATATTCCTTTCACATAATAATAGTACATTTTTTCAAGAATATTTATATTATAACGGTATTCGATAATGTCCCCATGGTAACGTGTCGGTTGAATCTGGTACGATATACCGCTTGTCGTCGTACGGACTCAGGGCGATTTTCATCTCGGATATAGTATATACTTCGTGTAACTTTGATCTTATACACGATTGTTGACGAGTCATTTCAATCTCCTCATTCAAACACCGCGTGTAATCGTCGAACGTTATGGTCCGCGCTACGACGTTACTTTTGACACCTTTCGCCTTTTTCGTGTCTTTTTTTCCATCCACTCTCAACGCATACATCTTTGCCCTGAGCCCAACGAATTCCGTCATAATCACACCATTATTCTCATCCTTCATTAGACCGGGTATCTTTTTATTCGCGAGCGGTATACCGTACGCGTTGTCAATCGGATAATCGCTAGTGTCGAATCTCGCAATATCGCGCTTCATCATCTCGTAAACATCGTCGCACTCGATGTGGTATACGAGACTGTCGGTATCCGTGTACATTATCTTACAATTATCGCGATACAGCGGTGCCATGTACTCGTGATGAAATTCATACAAACAGACTTTCGATATGTCGAGAATGCACATACCTACGTATATCGGTTTGTTAAATTTCACCTCAAGTTTTCGTATTTCGATAGCCATTAGATTTTCCGAAAAAATGCTTCTGCTATGAAAATTTGGTTTCGCGATCATCGCCTCCGCGCCATACTGTCCGTTCCATTTTGTTATGAGTTTAACGTCGACATGATTTCGAACATTCTCCATGGTCTTACCAAATACCGCGTTGTTCATCAGTTTATATAAATTTTTTTCGAAATCATTTGTCGCGAGAGTTCTAAATTTCGTATTCAGTTCGATATAATCGCGAAGCCATGGAGATTGCGAAAACTCTAACACGCGGTGTATCTTTGTGACGCGAAGACCATGACGTGTACATTGCTGTAGGTTACGGTAGTGGGTGACGTAACGCTTCTTATCGGAGAGCGTGGCGAGGAGTTTATCCTGTCGCTTGCCAGGCGGTTTATCGCGCGTTGGACAGAACGGTAGGTCAGCGTGCGCGTCGTGTATACATTGCGGATACTCGAGATCGACTTCGAGAATGTAACCTGTGGGTGAATCCGAAGCGATCGCGTTAAAGTTAAAGTTTGATATGTCTTCGAGCCATCGAAAATTCGCGTAAGGCAGCGGTTGACACATTGCCCAACCATACAAATTGTTGACGTCGAAATACATCAAGTATGTAGAAGGTTTCGATGGGTCGTACGACTGCATGTACTTGTTATTGGCTCGTGCGTATCTACCGGAACATTGACTGAGGCCACCGCGTATGCCGCGTTCGATAAACATGACCATGTCAATGTCCGTGAGCAATTCGAAATTTATACGCGTATGTTTTAACATAGCGTCCCATGTAACCGGGCAAAGTATAATAATACGCGGGATCCAAGCCATAACTCGCCACGCTACTGTCGCGGAAATTTTCAAAAACATCGGCCAATAACAAGACATCCGTTTTTAAATATAAATCGCTGTATTCACCCAAGGTTCGGATCGAGAATCGTTTCCACACGTTCGCGGCGTGCGCGTAATCGCTCTCGGACACGGTCTCACCGGTTAATGAACTATAAAATGATTCGCGCGGCGGTAGACAGAGGTCCTCCAATTTATCAACGCAATCAATGTACTCGTACGGAAACACACCTTTTCTCGTCAAAAGATCAAAATCCTCAATCGATAATTGAGAAAATTCGGAGCATAAAATTTTCAACTTATCTTTATTAAGAAACGATGCCAGTTTATCGAGGCTACTACTTAGAAATTTATAAGAATCAATAAACCGTAATTTTACGCAATTATCGCTTGAGGATTTTGATCTTTCGATGGTATCTACGACATTTTTTGTGAACGAAATATATTTTTCTTTTGTTATCGGCAAAAGATCGACTGCGCCTTTGAACGCGGTAGCTATTTCTTTAATAATAAAATGAGAATCGTAACCAGATAAATTATGGAAAACTATGGGAATTGTATGTGAATTTTTATAATTCAAATTGCAATTTGAATGCGCGGGACCTCTGTAACGCCCGGTCAAATGACAATGATCGCGTACTCGATCTTCATCTTCCGTAAACGGTTTCTCGCAAATGTGACAATGTGTCGCGCTACGGTACGCCTCCCGCTGCTCGTTGGAAAGAGTTTCCATGGGGACATTTGTTGATAAAATTCGTTTTACGCGGTGCGCAAGATTTTCAAGTTCGCCGACGAACCACGCGACGCAATCTTTATCACGGCGAAACCGATACGACGATAACGAGTCGTCGTACGAACACCGCACGTAGTATCCTACGCTGAATACCTGGTGATGTTGATATGTGTATGTAGGTGTAGTTGAATCTTTATCCGTCTTCTGCAGGACACATTCAAGGTCGGCGTACACGATGAACGGAACTCGCTCCTTGTTGCTCCAATTGCCAAAGCTGAGCCACTTGTCGTCTTCGCTTGGTAATCGGATAGCGCAGTCATTCATCTTTCCACAATCGATGATGTGGGCTTCCAATTTCTCCTTTTTTTGGAAATAGTGGAGACATCTGAAAAAATAATATATTTTTTTATATATCTTTCAAGTAGTAACAATTATTTTAATCAATTTTATTAAGATGTACACTTACCGATCGCAAAAATATTTCGTATGATGATTTGTAAGTTGTGAGCTCACGAGGCGGGATAGATTCTTGATCCACGTGAAATGTCCAACGTTGTAGTCTCGCTGATCCTCAATGTATAGTAAATTGACGTGTCTCTCTTTTTTATCGCCGGTAAGCCGGATCGGAAGAATGTTTAGCGTATTCTTCTTCTGTTCCTCGATACCGTACACATTGATTGATATATTATTTAGACGTTCGAATTTTTTAATGTCTTTTAGAGTTATTGGAAACTCTATATCTTGAAAATTCAACACTGTCGTGTAGTGAGGATACGAGGAGCATCTATCCGCGTGTCTTTCAGCTGGATACAGAGCGGCGACTACCGACCACGCGAAGCATGCATTGTCGGTCGATTGCACGTTGATCACTGCTCTCTTTAGTTGTATTACTCGCGGCATTTTCACCATACATCCCGCGTGCAAAGGATTGTACTTCTTCACGTTAACAGTCAAATTAAGTATACGCGACAACGCCCATCCGCTATCCCGCTCCTGGAATTCTTCGAGGGATGCCAGGGTGGGTTCGATGACGTGTCGCTCGTACCAATCTTGCAGATCCGTTGTTTGAAAGAGTTCGTAGTTTCTTGTGTTAATACTTTTATTGGCGCGTTTATCACCAGTCACAAACTCCCCGTTGAACACGGTGTTTACTTTTACACTATTGTATTTTTTAATAGCGTCTTTTATTTGCTCGAGCACTACACTGCCTGCGTCTTCAAGAAATGTTTGCGGTTCGATATGATCTGTGTTGATCACCGCACCTGTCAGTACGCGATTTTCGAACGCAGCCTCGATCTTTCGCCAAACGAGTCTCCCCGCGTTATCACTGCTAGTGCTCGCGTAATCACCACCGATGTGTATAAAGCGTCTTTCTAATCGTTTCTTCGCTCCCTCGATTCGCGCGATTCGAGCCACCAAAGATTGTCTGTTTCCGATCGAGAGCCGCGGACGCTTGGCACGACAGCGTTCTTCGAGCTGTTCTATGAACTCGTCGTATCGTTGCATCCATGTCAAACACTCTCTCAGGGTAGCAACATTGTCAGCTTCCTCCAACAGATTGCGTTCAGTTTGCTCCATATTTTTTATGAATGTCTTTCTTTTTTAAAACACGTCACAATCTTCGACGGAACACTTGCACGTTACTCGATCGCATGTTCTGCAACATCGTACTGTATATAGAAGATGAGTGTCTTATATTCTTCAATTTATTCCATAGAGTACACCACATATGACGCCTCGTAAATTTAGAAAAGTCACGGGGAATAATGAAACTATTTGAATAATGACAATTTTTTATCATAATCATTTCAATGCACCTTCCGATACCCGCAGGAATCGTAATAAAGTATTTCGAGTCATAACTGCATTCATATGGGTAGTCACAATTGTTGCCACATTTACACTCATAAAGTTTTTCGATGATTTTCGCTGACCAATGTTTGTATGGGTGTAAATCCACCATCCTCTTGCACTCATCCTGCATCCGGCTGTACACTCTTTGCCTCACATTATAAGGCCAAAGATGAACATATTATGAATATCCCAGCCTTGTCTGACGATGCGATTGTTGGTTCCGTGTATACCAAGTTCTCGATCGCGTAGAAATTGTACCGGTGATATTCGTCGCCCACCCGTGGATCTCTCTATCGGCACATTTCTATTTTCAAGAACTTCGATGACATCTCGGTGCAAATCATCACATTTATAGTTATCATCTTCATAATTTATTTTATGTAGTTCCTTTATAATGCGTGGAATTTCCGCCATACTGTTTTTTTATTGTGTGCAAATTGGACACATATTACATGGAAATATCTGGAACAATGGATTTTCGCACATGTTACAAAACAAATGAGTTATTGCGCCATGGAACTCAGTCGTATGCTTTCGTGTAGCGTACACTGATACAGCTAAATTTTGCACTCCGGTCATACACATAGCACATATTAAATCATAATTATTAAATGGTTGATACCAAAAGTATATAACACACTGTTTCGTATGTATGTTCATTGCATTGATTTCCAAACTAGATACTACCTTATCAATAATTTCTACAACGTTCTCACTGTAATCACTAACACAGTCACTATCATACGAGAATGCATGATCTTCGTTGGGTAATTCTTCATTCACTGGTTCAAGATTATTGTCTATCTCCATGAATTCATTATCCTCAAACTCTTCATCCGATATTACATCAAGATTATTGTCTATCTCCATGAATTCATTATCCTCAAACTCTTCATCCGATATTACATCAAAATTATTGTCTATCTCCATGATTTTAGGAACTTTATCGATATTCCAAAATGCCACATTACTCGTGATACTCTTATTCGAATTAATTGATTCACTGTCGACGCACGTACTGCGGGACTGTGTGCTTCTTGGCTGATTATATACAGACTTTATCTCATTGTCCCATATGTATATTTTAATCAATCATCATCAATACATCATCATTTTCAAAGCCATTGCTTTCGATAGCAACTGCATATTAGCGCTGAAACGTTATATGTTTATAAAATCCAAGCAGCCGGTAATCGGCGCTCATTCCTGTAACGCTATATTCAGGGCGACGTCACCTTGAAACTTGTCGCGACATGCACGATTCTGGGGAGGGGGACGCTTTATAAAAAAATCCGAGTTGCCTCTATTATCTGTTTATAAATATTAGCAACCGGACATCTCTATCATCTGTTTATAAATATTAGCAGCCGGCGCGTGCAAAAAATTGTCGATTGACACGATACTTGGGAGGGCTGCTTCAGCGGTGCTAAATCAAAGCTGCGCTGACTGTTATCTGTTTATAAATATTAGCGGCCGGACACGTCGATTGACACGATTCGGGGGCTGCTTCAGCGGTGCTAAATCAAAGCTGACTGTTATCTGTTTATAAATATTAGCGGCCGGCGCGTGCAAAAAATTGTCGATTGACACGATTCTGGGAGAGGGGGAAGGTCTACGAGTGTTTCCTTTTGTTTATAGAAATCCGAGCTGTGACAATTGATATGTTTATAAATATTAGCCTTTGTAACACTTGATATGCCATCCTCCCCCCGCGTGACGTCATACCCGTGACGTCATATCCCTACCCCCTCCCCGCGTGACGTCATACCCGTGACGTCATACCCCTACCCCCTCCCGCGTGACGTCATACCCGTGACGTCATACCCCCGCGTGACATCATACCCCCGGGCCCTACCCCCCCGCCCCGCTCCCCCCTCGGATCCCCTGGGTTAGAATACGCCTCTCTTTCCTACTAGTGCGCTGTCGCCATCTCCCTCGCAATATCACAGAATAGCTCGTTGTCCGTCCGAATCCCGGACGAGCCCCCAAAATGTTGCGCCTCCGCGCCGAAAAGTAACAACACCGGCACACGCACACTCGCGCTCACAGCACTCCCCGCCGAGGCGGAATAACCACTCCGGTAATTAATTAATAAACGGTTTAATGCCGAAGGAATAATACAAGCGTCAACTCCGTTAGACAGGCCGTCCACAACAACGCGCCTGGCAACGCGTAAAACAGGCGTCGCCAGGGAACAGGAAAACATCCTCCGGTACGCATCTTCATTGCGTACCGGGTGACCGGGCGCGGGCGCAACAATATATATGGATTCATATGATGCAAAATAAAGATAATTATGTGTAATATGTAATGTAATTGTTTGTATATCTGAATCTGAATTTATTTGTATTTATTATATAAAAATAAATATATAACATTAGATATACAATGTTATATACATATAATTATCAAATTAAATAATAAAATATTTTTATGATATATTTTTTTTTAAATATGTTTACATTTATTGCACACATTTTGCATGACAATTCGTCCCGCACATGGCTTTGTATGACAATAATATTAGTCAAACAATGAAATGTCAATAAATTATGTGACATATACACATATGTATAAAACGTGCAAATAAAATGTGCAAATAAAACAAAAAGAAACGTATAATGCCAGTACACGTAGTTAGATTGCCCCTGGCTTTATATATAAAATATATAATATAAAATATATTTATATTAATATAAAATATTTTTTCAAATATTTTATATATAGAATGGGCCCCATCCGTCGCCCATTCTCGTAAGACGCAACCATTATATTTTCGTCTTTCCGATTTGCACACCAAGTGTATAAATAATATAGCATGCAAATAAAGAATGCATCGAATATTATTATACAAATACTAATTTATTATGATACGACATTTATTGTGAAGGGAACGGTAATAGCTTGTTACTTTCAATTATATTCATAAAATGACGTCTCATGCGCTTTACGTCATTAGAATATTTCTCCTCACAAGGATTTCCTCCTAAAACTACAGATGTAGCAAAAGCAGCTGCATAAATTCCGCAACATATGCTATCTGGTTGTACTTGGACTTTTTCAAATATTATATCGCTTACGTTTATTCTTGGATAACGTTTGCAAATATAATCTTTTTCTTTCTTTGCCAATTTTTTGTACGTACAGCCAGGTAAGCTATCATATACATGCAGTTTGAACCCATCACAGAAAATGCATCGCCAGTGATCGGTACAGTTGCCTCCAATTATTTGTAAACTGTTGTCACTATCACTTGCTGTTATCAGATTTGGAAACTCTAAATACAGAACGCTTTGTGTTTCGAAACTAGAAGTGTCTTTAACAACACGCAAGAATCTATCTAACGATTCATCATTCAGTTTGCTCTGTACAGGCAGAACATTCTCTCTCACCAAAGAAAGAGGAGCAATTGTATCATCTAAAACTTTCTTACGTTTTGCTATTTCATCTTTAGTCAGATTTTGTTTAGTCTTTGAATAACTGACTAAAATGCAATCGCTGTCTTGCTCTGTATCCGAAACAGCACCAATGTTCACCATCTCTTGTACAACATTTACTTTTGATCGTTTATTTTCTTGCTTGATATCTATGTTATCTATTATTTTATTGCGCAGTTCGTTTGTGGATAACTTTTCTTTTAGATGCTTTTTCTTGAGCATCTGTTATGTATTGTGGATTTCTAATAGGCATATGCCTGTTATGACGACTATCCAAAATTTCTGGAAGCATACAGTCATAATAAAAACGTTTTAGAAAAGGCAGCATTTGATTTTCCCAAAAGGCATTGTTGCTATTGACTACCACAATTTTTAAACTTTTGAGAGTCCATACAGCGAATATACAATAATTTCGCTGCATTATATTCAACTGCCCTTGAACTTGATAAAAGTATCGATGATTTCGATTCATTTTATCATTATTTTTTTCTATCAAATATGCCTTTCAATAAAGGCAACTTTTGTACAGCCTCGTCAGCTGTTAAATTCTCTGCTGACAGAGGACATTTAATCTCCACCAGACCATCTTCATCGATAAGCCCATCGGGAGAAGCATCCAAAAATGGATTTTTATAATCAATGAACAATCCACATGGTTCAATATTTTTATTTAATTTTGTAGCCAACTCTTTTTTAGCGACTTTCTCCCTATCGCGACCATATTTCATGGCTGCTATGTTAATTTGTGGAGGATATAAAATGCTTTTTACAGTCGCTGCACAAGACGTTTTTGACATGCCAACCGCATCTGGTCAAATAATTTTGTAAATAACCAGTATATGAATAAATCGTGTCTGGATTTTGTTTTTACAACCAGCATACGAATAGATCTTGTCTGGATTTTGTTTTTACAACCAGCACACGAATAGATCGTGTCTGGATTTTGTTTCTACAACTAGCACACAAATAGATCTTGTCTGGATTTTGTTTTTACAACCAGCACACGAATAGATCGTGTCTGGATTTTGTTTTTACAACCAGCACACAAATAGATCTTGTCTGGATTTTGTTTTTACAACCAGCGCACGAATAGATCGTGTCTGGATTTTGTTTTTACAACCAGACGCACATGCAAACCGTTTCTACTACTACTACTACTACTACTACTACACTACTACTACTACTATTACTATTACTATTACTATTATTATTACTGCTACTATTGTTGTAAATTATAATATTATGAAGTATAAAACAATATTATTTATTTAATTTGAGAACAGAGAAAAATATAAAAAATAAAAGTTTAAATACAAAATTTATTACAAATATTTATTTATTTTTCATACAATTACATATTTTGTTTATTTTCAATTTTTACTCGATACATTTTAGAATGAAAATTATTATAGAAACATGGGAAACAGGCATTTTCGACAAAAAGAACATTGAATAAGTATTGTCAAAATCAAAATATAAATGCGGTAAATTGTCATTTATTCACTATTCGTAGAAAATGTCGTTATTTGCCTTGTTTCTATGATAGATTTTATCCTAACATTGTAAAGGTAAAAATTGAAAACAAACAAAATATATAATTGTATGAAAAATAAATATTTTGTATTTAAACATTTATTTTTATCTTTCTTTGTTTTTAAATTCAATGACTAATATTATTTTATATTTCATGATATTATATATCTAAAAGATATAAAAATCTCATTAACTCATTTAAAATTATTTTTAAATCGATAAAATGCAAAATAAAAGTTTTAGTTTTGATTATAGTCGATGTTTACATTTTATAGATAGGGGGACCTTCGATGCTGGAGAGTTGCTGAAAGCGAGAGTGAGAACGAGGAAGGAGCAAGCGAGATGACCGACATCAAACAGTTCCGGAGTCCCGCTCGCGAGCCTCCCTTTATTTCCAATCTTACGTATCGTATTTCATCGCAGCATAAAAGATAAAATTTTCACATTTCGTATTTTATCGGTTTGAAAATAATTCTAATGACTTACTGAGATTTTTGCGATTAAAATGACACCAAACACGGTACAGATCGGATAATGTTTAATTAGATAAGTAATTAACATCTTGATTATAATGTAATTAAAAATTACCCGATCTATACCGTGTTTGGTGTCATTTTAATCGCAAAAATCTCATTAATCCATTACAATTATTTTTGGGCTGGTAAAATGCGAAATGTAAAAGTTTTATTTTCTATAGTAAGATGAAATATAATACGAAAGATTGGAGATTATAGGCTCGCGTCGAGACTTCGGAACTCTTTTTGATGTTGGCCATCTCGCTTGCTCCTTACTCGTTCTCTCTCTCGCTTTCCTCGAGCTGCAGCATCGAAGGTCAGAGCCCGCTTATCTGTGAAATGTAAACATCAAATAAAATGAAATCTAGAACATTTATTTCGCACTTTATTGATTTGAAAATAATTTTAATGGATTAATGAGATTTTCACGATTGAAATGACACCAAACATGATGTAAATTGGATTACTTTTAATTAAATATGTATGGTTAATCTAGTTAAAAATGATTCAATTTATATCCTCAGTGAAAAATGACCATTAAATCGATATCGATTGATGCAATTTACATCAATTCGACGTCAATTCGATGTCGACTCGATAGAAATCTTCTTACTGGATTGTACTTATTAATGTGTTAGGTATACACGGTATACATCGGATAATTTTTAATTAGATCATAATCAAGATGTTAATTACTTATCTAATTAAAAATTATACCGTCTTTGGTGTCATTTTAATCGCAAAAGTCTCATTAATCCATTAAAATTATTTTTGGACTGATAAAATGCGAAATGTAAAAGTTTTATTTTCTATGGTAAAATGAAATATGATACGAAAGATTGGAGATTAAGATAAGCTCGCGTCGAGACTTCGGAACTCTCTTTGATGTTGGCCATCTCGCTTGCTTCTTACTCGTTCTCTCACGGATTCTTCTAGCTAGCCGAGCACCGAACGCACACGTACACAGCTTTTTCCTCGTGTGTGTGAGGTAGCGCGCACACGAGGAAAAAGCTATGTCCATGTGCGCTCAGCTAGTTAAAAGAGCGCGGACATATCTTCCGTCTCCTTCTCTCTCTGTCGCTATAGCTGACACGCTTGGCGATCGAGATTCGAGAATTATATTTCTTACAACGAGACGGTCAAGCTTCCGACCTGGAATTTAGTTGAATATTATATATGTTTTTATTATTATTATTATTATTACTCTTTCTACTAATATACTAATATATTTACTTTTTTTCAACGTGTCTTTAAATAATTTATGCAATGTATTAAAATTAAACCTATATTAATATCATAAAAAATATTATATAAATATAATATAATATTAAATATTAAATATTAAAATAAATATTATATAAATATAATATTTTTTATGATATTAATATAGGTTTAATTTTAATATATTGCATAAATTATTTAGATTGCATAAATTATTAAAAACACGTTGAAAAAAAGTAAATATTAGTATATTAGTAGGAAAAGTATAAAAACATATATGATATTCAACTAAATTCCAGGTAGGAAGCTTGTGATCATCTTCTTGTAAGAAATATAATTCTCGAAATATAAATCTCGATCGCCAAGCGTGTCAGCTAGCGAGAGGGAGAGACGGTGACGGAAGATATACGTATATGTCCGCGCTCTTCTAGCTAGCTGAGCGTACACGTATATGGCTTTTTCCTTGTGTGCGCGCTACATCACGCACGCGAGGAAAAAGCCGTGTACGTGTGCGCTCGTCGCTCGACCAGCTAGAAGAACGCAAACGTATCTTTGCATTATAAATTTGTATACATACATACATACATACATACGCACATACGTACGTACATATACACGCACGCACGCACACGCTCGTGTCCGTCGCACACACACACGGACACACACACACACACACACATACATATATATTGGTTTAAAAATAATTTTATTGGATTAATAAGATATTTGCGATTAAAATAACACATTAATAAGTACAATCCAGTAAGAAGAACTCTATCGAGTCGACATCGAATTGACGTCGAATTGATGTAAATTGCATCAATCGATATCGATTTGATGGTCATTTCTCACTGGGGATATAAATTGAATAATTTTTAACTAGATTAACCATACATATTTAATTAAAAGTAATCCAATTTATATCATGTTTGGTGTCATTTCAATCGTGAAAATCTCATTAAAATTATCCATTAAATCCATTAAAATTATTTTCAAATCAATAAAGTGCGAAATAAATGTTCTAGATTTTATTTGATGTTTACATTTCACAGATAAGCGGGCTCTGACTTTCGATGCTGGAGCTCGAGAAAAGCGAGAGAGAGAACGAGTAAGGAGCAAGCGAGATGGCCAACATCAAAGAGAGTTCCGAAGTCTCGACGCGAGCCGAGATAATCTCCAATTTTTCGTATTATATTTCATCTTGCTATAGAAAATAAAACTTTTACATTTCGCACTTTATCCCAAAAATAATTGTAATGGATTAATGAGATTTTTGCGATTAAAATGACACCAAACACGGTATAGATCGGGGAATTTTTAATTACATTATAATCAAGATGTTAATTACTTATCTAATTAAACATTATCCGATCTGTACCGTGTTTGGTGTCATTTTAATCGCAAAAATCTCAGTAAGTCATTAGAATTATTTTCAAACCGATAAAATACAAAATATGAAAATTTTATCTTTTATGCTACGGTAAAAATACGATACGTAAGATTGGAAATAAAGGGATGCTCGCGAGCGGAACTCCGGAACTGTTTGATCGGTCATCTCGCTTGCTCCTTCCTCGTTCTCGATCTAGCATCAAATATAATCAAAACTAAAACTTTTATTATAATGGTATATTTGTAACGCAAAATTTTTTAAAATTTAACATGTCCCTGCAATTGTATATATATATATATATACAGGGTGAGTCATTTTAATCTATGGACCCGAATATCTTCCAAATTACGGTATCTACAAAAAAATGGTTTAGATAAAAGTTGACCAGGACAGAGGGGGTCGTTAAATTGTACCATTGGTTTTGACCTTGAGGTCAATTTTGAAGGTTATTTCAAGGTCACAATGGTTTTTTTAAACGGGACACCCTATTTTTGACTGCGGATTTCGAAAGAGCGGAAAATTTTACATCAAACTTGTCTTATGAAAAAATTGTTTTTGCGACCTTGGAAAGGTCAAAAATGAAGGTGAAATGCCTGAAACGATCTGGTGTACTTTTTCTGAAATGACGTGGTTTTCTGGGTAACACAAATGTGCATAATGCTTAAACAAAGTCAATGAATTGTAAAAGTGTAAATCACTTTGACTAGCTTGACCTTGAGGTCAATTTTCAAGGTTGTTTGAGGCTCATAACGCATTTTTTGATTAGTAAACCCTATTTTTGACCGCAGAACCTGTTTCTTGACAATGGGCTCTTAAACAATGGCACTTTTTACATGAGCATAGGGATTTTTTAGTTTTTCGACCTGACCTTTTGAAGGTCATATCAAGGTCAAAAGCACTTTCATCTTACTTTTAGCGTTACCCGGAAACAACGACGTGGACGTAGTAAGTTTTGTTTCCTTTAGGGTGCTTGATTATCGTGAGTCCCCTTGCCTCTCACGTCGGGGTGCTTGATTATCGTGAGTCCCCTTGCCTCTCACTGACACTGTAATTTAAATGAATTACCCACGGAGTAATTGTTCAAAATTACCTCCGTTGGCTTCGAGGCATAACTGCAATCTGTTTTGAAAACTATCCACAGTTCTAAGCAGGGTAGTTCTAGGAGTGGCTGCACAAGCTCTACGAATGCGGTCCATAAAATCATCTCTTGTGGTTGGTCGTTCAGCAAAAACAACATTTTTCAAGTATCCCCATAAAAAGAAATCCGGCGACGTCAGATCTGGTGAGCAAGGAGGCCATTCAACTGGACCCCTTCGTCCAATCCATCTGTCATTGTAACTGGCATTTAAAAAGGCACGTACAATGAGTGCATAATGCGGTGCAGCACCATCTTGTTGAAGCCACATTCTTGCTCTTGTTGCTAAGTCAACATCTTCTAATAAGCCTGGTAAGTGATCTCTTAGCAACGATAAGTAACTGTGTCTATCAACGTTCTCTTCAAAAAAATAAGGTCCAATCAAATAACCATTTACAATGCCGCACCACACCATAATACTCCATCGATTTTGATGATCTATTGGCCTATACCAGTGGGGATTAACATCTGACCAATAATGGCAGTTGTGTCTATTAAGTTGTCCGTCACTATAAAATTTAGCCTCATCTGAGAAAAGCACATACCTAAAAAAATTAGGATCATCGTGTAACATTTGTAAAGCCCACTGGCAAAAAGCAATACGCATCAGATGATGATTAGGCTGTAAAGCCTGCGTAAGAGTGATGTGGAAAGGGTGGTAATTTAGAGCTCTTAAAATTCTAACAACAGTTCTTTGTGGTATACCTATTTCCCTTTCAATCTGGCGAGTACTAACATGAGGATTAAGGTGAAGTATTGCTAAAATAGTTACAGCTCGCGCATCATTTTCGTCATATTCATGATGTTGACGTTGACGAACAAAATGTCCATTGCGAGCTCTTTGGACTAAACTACGTATTGTCATATCAGTTGGATGTCGCCTTTCAGGAAAACGTTGAGCATAAAGCCTTGATGCTGCATTGTAATTGCTATGACACTCCCCTAAAACTAATATAATATCAACAATCTCATTAGGACTACTATAATTAGGATTACTATAATCAGCCATTCTGGAAAGGTAACTTGTTAATGTAATTACCTACAGCAGGCCTGCGCAACTCAGGCGGGCCGACAAGCCAAGTAGTAACGCCGCGATATTTCCGACGTCCCCACCACTGACCGTGCGCCTCTTCCCGCGCGCCTCTCCCGCGCGCCTTTGCTATAGTTCTCGTATAGCAAAGCGTACGTAAATTTGAAAAAGCTGTATCAAGCTAAATCTCAAGCGAAAAAAGCAAAACGATCGATGCACGGCTCGATATTATTGCTACAATTCTTTGACGCTTGACTATCACGTTTATTCGACTTCCTTCATTCGTACCTAGCGAGAAGACTTCCCCCACTCTTGCTTACCGCGCTGGCGGAGAAGTCTCCTCGCCAGCGCGGTAAGCAAGAGTGGGGGAAGTACGCTTTGCTATACGAGAACTATAGCAAAGGCGCGCGGGAGAGGCGCGCGGGAAGAGGCGCACGGTCAGTGGTGGGGACGTCGGAAATATCGCGGCGTTACTACTTGGCTTGTCGGCCCGCCTGAGTTGCGCAGGCCTGCTGTAGGTAATTACATTAACAAGTTACCTTTCCAGAATGGCTGATTATAGTAATCCTAATTATAGTAGTCCTAATGAGATTGTTGATATTATATTAGTTTTAGGGGAGTGTCATAGCAATTACAATGCAGCATCAAGGCTTTATGCTCAACGTTTTCCTGAAAGGCGACATCCAACTGATATGACAATACGTAGTTTAGTCCAAAGAGCTCGCAATGGACATTTTGTTCGTCAACGTCAACATCATGAATATGACGAAAATGATGCGCGAGCTGTAACTATTTTAGCAATACTTCACCTTAATCCTCATGTTAGTACTCGCCAGATTGAAAGGGAAATAGGTATACCACAAAGAACTGTTGTTAGAATTTTAAGAGCTCTAAATTACCACCCTTTCCACATCACTCTTACGCAGGCTTTACAGCCTAATCATCATCTGATGCGTATTGCTTTTTGCCAGTGGGCTTTACAAATGTTACACGATGATCCTAATTTTTTTAGGTATGTGCTTTTCTCAGATGAGGCTAAATTTTATAGTGACGGACAACTTAATAGACACAACTGCCATTATTGGTCAGATGTTAATCCCCACTGGTATAGGTCAATAGATCATCAAAATCGATGGAGTATTATGGTGTGGTGCGGCATTGTAAATGGTTATTTGATTGGACCTTATTTTTTTGAAGAGAACGTTGATAGACACAGTTACTTATCGTTGCTAAGAGATCACTTACCAGGCTTATTAGAAGATGTTGACTTAGCAACAAGAGCAAGAATGTGGCTTCAACAAGATGGTGCTGCACCGCATTATGCACTCATTGTACGTGCCTTTTTAAATGCCAGTTACAAAGACAGATGGATTGGACGAAGGGGTCCAGTTGAATGGCCTCCTTGCTCACCAGATCTGACGTCGCCGGATTTCTTTTTATGGGGATACTTGAAAAATGTTGTTTTTGCTGAACGACCAACCACAAGAGATGATTTTATGGACCGCATTCGTAGAGCTTGTGCAGCCACTCCTAGAACTACCCTGCTTAGAACTGTGGATAGTTTTCAAAACAGATTGCAGTTATGCCTCGAAGCCAACGGAGGTAATTTTGAACAATTACTCCGTGGGTAATTCATTTAAATTACAGTGTCAGTGAGAGGCAAGGGGACTCACGATAATCAAGCACCCCGACGTGAGAGGCAAGGGGACTCACGATAATCAAGCACCCTAAAGGAAACAAAACTTACTACGTCCACGTCGTTGTTTCCGGGTAACGCTAAAAGTAAGATGAAAGTGCTTTTGACCTTGATATGACCTTCAAAAGGTCAGGTCGAAAAACTAAAAAATCCCTATGCTCATGTAAAAAGTGCCATTGTTTAAGAGCCCATTGTCAAGAAACAGGTTCTGCGGTCAAAAATAGGGTTTACTAATCAAAAAATGCGTTATGAGCCTCAAACAACCTTGAAAATTGACCTCAAGGTCAAGCTAGTCAAAGTGATTTACACTTTTACAATTCATTGACTTTGTTTAAGCATTATGCACATTTGTGTTACCCAGAAAACCACGTCATTTCAGAAAAAGTACACCAGATCGTTTTTCAGGCATTTCACCTTCATTTTTGACCTTTCCAAGGTCGCAAAAACAATTTTTTCATAAGACAAGTTTGATGTAAAATTTTCCGCTCTTTCGAAATCCGCAGTCAAAAATAGGGTGTCCCGTTTAAAAAAACCATTGTGACCTTGAAATAACCTTCAAAATTGACCTCAAGGTCAAAACCAATGGTACAATTTAACGACCCCCTCTGTCCTGGTCAACTTTTATCTAAACCATTTTTTTGTAGATACCGTAATTTGGAAGATATTCGGGTCCATAGATTAAAATGACTCACCCTGTATATATATATATATTATATACGAGGGTAGTCCCAGAAGTACCCGACCTGACGTATAAATAGCGGTTGTTGTTTGAAAAAAATCACTATGGCCGAAAGCATCAACCTTATAAAGCTTAAGTTTCAAGTTTCAACACGCTACGTTGTTTAGTATTAGTTCGGCAGCCATCAATAGTGAACGCTCTCAGTACATTTGTAAACATGGAGAAAATTGGTCATCGTTATGTGATACAATATTTCAAAATGGTTTGCTTTTGAAAGAATGTATTTTTTATTGGATAAGGATGAACCCCGCCCAACAATGGATACAGATAATGTAAGTAATTAATATTTAAGTAATTAAATTAAATTAAGCATAGTCGTGACCAATTTTCTCCATGTTTACAAATGTACTGAGAGCGTTCACTATTGATGGCTGCCGAACTAATACTAAACAACGTAGCGTGTTGAAACTTGAAACTTAAGCTTTATAAGGTTGATGCTTTCGGCCATAGTGATTTTTTTCAAACAACAACCGCTATTTATACGTCAGGTTGGGTACTTCTGGGACTACCCTCGTATACAGGGTGTCCCATTATAAAACATCCAGTCGAATATTTCGAAAACCAAGCCCGGGAGAGAAAAATTTTTCAGACAAAAGTTATTTGGTTTCGAGGGGCCCATAAGATGATACCATTGGTTTGACCTTGAAGAATTATTTGAAAGTTACATGAAAGTCACCTCAATTTTTTTAAATGGCATCCCCTATTTTTTATTACATATTCTTGTAGCTGACCTCGAGAGCTTTCCAAAACACTATAATAAAGTATTTTTTCATGAAGTATTTTCCGAGTTATAAAGCTTGAAATAATTTCTTAATTTTACATAAACTGTAAAATATCTCGTAAAATATTTACTTTTCGATGACCTTATCTCAATACTTTTATGCACAGAATAATGAGAGGAATCAATTGGTGTAAAGAAAACACATAGTTGTTTTTAAGAAAAAATATGTAATTGTTAGTTACAAATTGCATATTTTTTCTTAAAAACAACTATGTGTTTTCTTGACACCAATTGGTTCCTCTCATTATTCTGTGCATAAAAGTATTGAGGTAAGGTCATCGAAAAGTAAATATTTTACGAGATATTTTACAGTTTATGTAAAATTATGAAATTATTTCAAGCTTTATAACTCGGAAAATACTTAATAAAAAAATACTTTATTATAGTGTTTTGGAAAGCTCTTGAAGTCAGCTACAAGAATATGTAATAAAAAATAGGGAATGCCATTTAAAAAAATTGAGGTGACTTTCATGTAACTTTCAAATAATTCTTCAAGGTCAAACCAATGGTATCATCTTATGGGCCCCTCGAAACCAAAAAACTTTTGTCTGAAAAATTTTTCTCTCCCGAGCTTGGTTTTCGAAATATTCGACTGGATGTTTTAATGGGACACCCTGTATATACAGGGTGATCCGAAATAACCTTCCATCTGTAAAATGACGTATTCCTGACGCAATTCTAAGACGATTTTTCCCTTATCAAAATTTGATTTGAAGCATAGTTTTCGAGTTATAAGCAAAAATAGTTAGGAAATCACGCGTCGAGTACAGAAGGCAGGCAGGAGCGGCGCACCGCAAGCGTAACGCGGGTTCAGTTGACCGTCCGACGGGTGATTACCGCGTGAGTCGCTATTTTAATCTTATGACATAAAATTATGCTGTAAATAAAATTTTGATAAAGAAGAAAGTGTCTTAGAATTATGTCAGGAATACGTGTTCCTTAAAATAAATTTACTTTAATAACTTTAACAAAAAGTTGTTCCGATTCGCCGGCCGTTGAACGCTGCAATCAGCTGATTGCTACACGCGATGCTTGTAATGCGTGTGCGTAAAGAGAGAGAGAGAGAGAGAGGGAAGGAGGGAGAGACACTCATACACGTGCATGCACGTACGCATACACTTTTTTTCTCGCTCTCCTTGTCTCTTTTACGCAAACACTTATGCACTCGATCATTCAGTCACTCATTTACTCACTCACTCACCTGCTCACTCACCTTGTAGCAGCGTAGCAAATCCTCATGCTACGTGTTAACTGCTGCACCGTTATGCTTAAGTTGTAGAGACACATCAAAACTTTTTGTAAATTACTCTCACAAATTACTCTCACTCGATTAACACAATACAGATTACGCGATAACAAATTCACTGATTTACTGACTCACTATCGATTCACCGATACCAAAAATTACTTTAAAAGAAACGCGAATGCAAATAGCACATAACTCGACGCGAAGCGACGGACCGCGGAAACTGCGCGACCACCAGGGTTATGTTGACAGTTGACTAGCGCTGCGACTTGCGCGTGGCGCGTGATCGACACGAGATGAGACGAACGACGGTGATTGGTCGATTCGCTTAAATTCTACTGCTTTCTGCTTAACTTTTTCTATGTGCCACGGCCTTTAAACCTTCGCATTGCGAATGCGGTGAAAACATGAAACGTATAATGACGTACTTAAAAAAATTAATTATTTATTACAATTAACTATTTTTAATTATAATAAATAATTATTATTTTTAAAAGCATGTTATACGTTATTACGTTTTCGAAACTATTGCATTCACGATGCGAAGGTTTCAGTCAATTGCAAGAATAATGTAATTAATAAATTACATTTGGGAATTTGGGAAAATTTATTTTTATTTTGCTCAAAAGAAATGTTCCAACGTTAAAACGTATTGGTCGCTCTGAAAAGAGC
This sequence comes from Crematogaster levior, assembly GCA_901521435.1. Taxonomy (NCBI): domain Eukaryota; kingdom Metazoa; phylum Arthropoda; class Insecta; order Hymenoptera; family Formicidae; genus Crematogaster; species Crematogaster levior. The sequence continues at coordinate 226,627 of CABEGB010001121.1, forward strand.
GGATTGAATAAAAAAAATTTTAGAGCAGATGCTCGAAATGCCCGCCATCCATCCTAATGCAAGCTCTCATGCGTTTTAATAAATTTCTTTCGACGTTCTGCATTACTTCTTCGTCGATATCCCAAATGGCAAATCGTAATCTTGTTTCTAAATCTTCGATATCTTCGGGAAGTGTTTTATAAATTATTTCTTTACAATATCCCCATAAGAAGAAATCCAGAGGGTTGAGATCCGGCGATCTTGCGGGCCAACGTATCGGGCCGTACCGACCCATCCAGCGTCTGGGAAAATGCTCGTTTAAATAATTTGTAACGATCCTGGCGTTGTGTGGCCCAGCACCGTCTTGTTGAAAGACAATCTCGTTTCTTTCACATAATGGCACATTTTCGAGAAAATCTGGTAGATTTTCTGTTAAAAATTCGACGTAGGTTCTCCCAGTTAAAACATCTGGAAGAATAACTGGACCAAGTATTTCAGTGCCCATTATTCCGGCCCACACATTGATCTTCCAACGAGTTTGAAAATTTCGGAGTCGCGTGACTCTGGGATTTTCCTCGCTCCAAAAGTGCATATTATGCGCATTAAAAATCCCCTCTTGCGTGAATAGTGATTCATCACTAAATATTACACGAGAGGAATATCTGGGATCTCGATCGACGTTTCGCAGAAAATTTTCGCAAAACATTCGTCTTGCAGGGTAATCTGCTGGTCGTAAATGTTGCACACGTGTATAATGAAACGCGTGCAACTTTTCTTCTTTTAATATTTTTTGTACTGTTGTATAAGATAAATTATGCTCTCGAGCAACTACCCGAATACTTGTTTCGGGATTATTCTCAAAAGCACGTATAACACTCTCCGTGTTCCGTACATTTCTAACGGCGCGATCTCTTCCAGAGTCGTGTTTGTTCGGCAGGACACTGCCAGTATCGTAGAGTCTTTGAGCTGCTGCAAGTATGACGTGACCCGATGGATGTCTTCGGTCTGGATGCATTTCGGCGTATCTTCTTGCAGCAAGGTTCTGCTGCCCGTGACACTCGCCAAGTGCCATTAGCATGTCGTAGTATTCTTGACTTGTATAAGCTGCCATATCTTCTTCGCGCTTATTGATAATCGCAGGCTTATTGATCGCATTATCGATCGTGCATCTAATTTATACGATCTTCGCGGGTGGTCGATGCCCCCTCCTCGCCTCCCGCGACCAATCACGAACGTCGCGCGCTAATTGGTAACAAATTCGCGCGCTAATTGGTAACAAATTATTTAAACGAGCATTTTCCCAGACGCTGGATGGGTCGGTACGGCCCGATACGTTGGCCCGCAAGATCGCCGGATCTCAACCCTCTGGATTTCTTCTTATGGGGATATTGTAAAGAAATAATTTATAAAACACTTCCCGAAGATATCGAAGATTTAGAAACAAGATTACGATTTGCCATTTGGGATATCGACGAAGAAGTAATGCAGAACGTCGAAAGAAATTTATTAAAACGCATGAGAGCTTGCATTAGGATGGATGGCGGGCATTTCGAGCATCTGCTCTAAAATTTTTTTTATTCAATCCGCTCTTTTCAGAGCGACCAATACGTTTTAACGTTGGAACATTTCTTTTGAGCAAAATAAAAATAAATTTTCCCAAATTCCCAAATGTAATTTATTAATTACATTATTCTTGCAATTGACTGAAACCTTCGCATCGTGAATGCAATAGTTTCGAAAACGTAATAACGTATAACATGCTTTTAAAAATAATAATTATTTATTATAATTAAAAATAGTTAATTGTAATAAATAATTAATTTTTTTAAGTACGTCATTATACGTTTCATGTTTTCACCGCATTCGCAATGCGAAGGTTTAAAGGCCGTGGCACATAGAAAAAGTTAAGCAGAAAGCAGTAGAATTTAAGCGAATCGACCAATCACCGTCGTTCGTCTCATCTCGTGTCGATCACGCGCCACGCGCAAGTCGCAGCGCTAGTCAACTGTCAACATAACCCTGGTGGTCGCGCAGTTTCCGCGGTCCGTCGCTTCGCGTCGAGTTATGTGCTATTTGCATTCGCGTTTCTTTTAAAGTAATTTTTGGTATCGGTGAATCGATAGTGAGTCAGTAAATCAGTGAATTTGTTATCGCGTAATCTGTATTGTGTTAATCGAGTGAGAGTAATTTGTGAGAGTAATTTACAAAAAGTTTTGATGTGTCTCTACAACTTAAGCATAACGGTGCAGCAGTTAACACGTAGCATGAGGATTTGCTACGCTGCTACAAGGTGAGTGAGCAGGTGAGTGAGTGAGTAAATGAGTGACTGAATGATCGAGTGCATAAGTGTTTGCGTAAAAGAGACAAGGAGAGCGAGAAAAAAAGTGTATGCGTACGTGCATGCACGTGTATGAGTGTCTCTCCCTCCTTCCCTCTCTCTCTCTCTCTCTCTTTACGCACACGCATTACAAGCATCGCGTGTAGCAATCAGCTGATTGCAGCGTTCAACGGCCGGCGAATCGGAACAACTTTTTGTTAAAGTTATTAAAGTAAATTTATTTTAAGGAACACGTATTCCTGACATAATTCTAAGACACTTTCTTCTTTATCAAAATTTTATTTACAGCATAATTTTATGTCATAAGATTAAAATAGCGACTCACGCGGTAATCACCCGTCGGACGGTCAACTGAACCCGCGTTACGCTTGCGGTGCGCCGCTCCTGCCTGCCTTCTGTACTCGACGCGTGATTTCCTAACTATTTTTGCTTATAACTCGAAAACTATGCTTCAAATCAAATTTTGATAAGGGAAAAATCGTCTTAGAATTGCGTCAGGAATACGTCATTTTACAGATGGAAGGTTATTTCGGATCACCCTGTATATACAGGATGTCCCATTATAAAACATCCAGTCGAATATTTCGAAAACCAAGCCCGGGAGAGAAAAATTTTTCAGACAAAAGTTATTTGGTTTCGAGGGGCCCATAAGATGATACCATTGGTTTGACCTTGAAGAATTATTTGAAAGTTACATGAAAGTCACCTCAATTTTTTTAAATGGCATTCCCTATTTTTTATTACATATTCTTATAGCTGACTTCAAGAGCTTTCCAATACACTATAATAAAGTATTTTTTTATTAAGTATTTTGCGAGTTATAAAGCTTGAAATAATTTCATAATTTTACATAAACTGTAAAATATCTCGTAAAATATTTACTTTTCGATGACCTTACCTCAATACTTTTATGCACAGAATAATGAGAGGAACCAATTGGTGTCAAGAAAACACATAGTTGTTTTTAAGAAAAAATATGCAATTTGTAACTAACAATTACATATTTTTTCTTAAAAACAACTATGTGTTTTCTTTACACCAATTGATTCCTCTCATTATTCTGTGCATAAAAGTATTGAGATAAGGTCATCGAAAAGTAAATATTTTACGAGATATTTTACAGTTTATGTAAAATTAAGAAATTATTTCAAGCTTTATAACTCGGAAAATACTTCATGAAAAAATACTTTATTATAGTGTTTTGGAAAGCTCTCGAGGTCAGCTACAAGAATATGTAATAAAAAATAGGGGATGCCATTTAAAAAAATTAACTTGACCTTTAAATGACCTTCACATTCACAATCGAGGTCAAATTCAATATCGCCATTCAATAGCCAGGGAAAAATACTAAAACTTATATCTGAAACTTTTTTTCAGAAAGTGCATTCCTTTCAAGATAATCCGGTGGGGAAGTTAAAATGGGTCACCCTGTATATACAGGTGTCCCATGTAACCTGACAAATCGAAAAAACTAAAAATATACGCATTGGACGACATAATATCCAAAATAAAAGTTGTTCCTGTCGAAGAGCGTCGTCGAATGATACCAAAATTGACCCTGCCCCCGCTCCCCTGGGGGTAGGGTGGGGGGCAACTTTTAAATCTCAAACGGGAACCCCCATTTTTTATTGCAGATTCGGATTCTCCATAAAAAAATAAGTAAGTTTTATTCGAAACATTTTTTTTGATTCGTGACAGATGGCGCTGTAAACGATGAAATAGAAAGATAGTGGGGGTAACGAAAGATTGAGACTGGGCATTGGATAACAATTTTTAAGAAAATTTTAGTAATTTTTATAACAATTTTTGAGGAAAGTACCTAACGAATCAAACTCCTCTCGCCTCTCACCTTCGGGGTACTTGTTTTCGGTGAGTCCTTTGCACCCCGAAGGTGAGAGGCAGGGGGACTGTGCATTCCTTTCAAGATAATCCGGTAGGGAAGTTAAAATGGGTCACCCTGTATATATATATATATATATGGGGCATTCCACGTCAACGAGAGACCCCCCACCCCCAGAATTGGTTTAAACGAAAAGAGTTCTACTAAGGCTTAAAATTTAGGTAATTACATCTACTTTAAAATGCAAAGTGGCAAAATAAAAAATTCAAGATGGCGGATCCAATATGGTGGAAGAAGTATAAAAAAGTGCTTGAATTCACTTGAAACTTGTCACTCAGGGGTTTTTAAGGTCGCTAAACACGAATCTGACATCAGATTTTTAATATTCAAAATGGTGGATCCAATATGGCGACCGATTTTTAAAAATCATATCGAATTTAAATAAAACTTGTCTTATGGGGCTTTTAAAGGTTGTAATATGTTTTCTGGATTTCTAATTGGGTTAAAAATTTAGGTATTTACATCTACTTTAATATATCTACTTTAATTTAATTTAATGCAAAGTGGCAAAATAAAACATTCAAGATGGCGCATCCAATATGGCGGAGGCAGTCGAAAAAAGTGCTTAAATTCACTTGAAAGTTGTAACTCGGGGGTTTTCAGGGTCGCTGAACTCGAATCTGACATCAAATTTTCAATGTTCAAAATGGCGGATCCAATATTTCAACTCCTTTCCAGCCAATAAAGGCAAGACTAGAAATGTTCCAACTAGTAAAAGTAAGAATGGGTAATGGTCCAACTAGTGAAAGTAAGACACGTAGGTTCCAGCCAATAAAGGCAAGACTAGAAATGTTCCAACTAGTAAAAGTAAGAATGGGCAAAGGTCCAACTAGTGAAAGTAAGACACGTAGTTGTTCCAGGCAATGAAGGGAGGACTACTTAATATTTCTTTTTAATTAAATTCCAAGTATTAATAATCAGTTTGGCAAGTAAGACAGATTTAAATGGCGACAGATGTTGCAATATTTACGAGGCGTTTGGTGTTTAATATCAAAAAAATATGGAATTAAGAACAATATTTTTCAATATAAAATAAAAATTTCCTGATCTTTATAATTTCATTGAAATTTATTCATCATGAAAGCGCAAAAATATGAAGATGTAACTCAAATATAAGACTGAAGCGGTAGAGATTCAATCAAAAGAAATGAAAGTAAATTGTGACATTTCTCCTTTATAATGAAAAATTGAATTAGATGATATAAAGAACGATTCAAAATTATAGATATTCTCACAACACCTCCGAAAATGTAGCTTGCCAAAAAAATTTCATAAGCATTTGGTTACTTCTGGTCATTTGGAAAAAAATGTTGGAAAAAAGGAAATGGAAAAAAGACCTAAGATATACAAATGGTGTATCAACAAAAAACTACAACCAAGACTGATAAAGCATTATCAAATTTTACTCTAGAAAATGTAGTAAACTTTTATATAAGTGCCGAAAATAGGATAGTGTCTGGAAAGGCAGATGTCTCTGTTTCAAGCGAATTTGAGCAAAATTTGTAATCCTTTTAGATCGTTATTTTAAACTTTGCAAATCTGATGTCAGATTCGTGTTCCAGGGCCATAAAAAATTCGCTTTTGTAAGAAGTTTCAAGCAAATTTGAAAAATTTTTTGAACATTATCATCCATATTGGATCCGCCATTTTGAATATTAAAAATCTGATGTCAGATTCGTGTTTAGCGACCTTAAAAACCCCTGAGTGACAAGTTTCAAGTGAATTCAAGCACTTTTTTATACTTCTTCCACCATATTGGATCCGCCATCTTGAATTTTTTATTTTGCCACTTTGCATTTTAAAGTAGATGTAATTACCTAAATTTTAAGCCTTAGTAGAACTCTTTTCGTTTAAACCAATTCTGGGGGTGGGGGGTCTCTCGTTGACGTGGAATGCCCCATATATATATATATATATATATATACAAATTGATATCACTAACCTTTTTCTACATCCTTTCTTTAAAGAAAGTTTACGGCGACTGGGGTATGGTTTCGCATCACCCTGGTTTCCCCATTTCTCTTTATATACTAAAAAACACTAATACTTTTCCACTTTACACTCAAAACACACTACACTACACTACACTACACGAAATGGCAAAGATAATATTATTTTTATCAAATAAGCAGATTGCAACAGCTCCATCTATCACGATGTCTGTGAACTAATTTACTGCTCTGTATTATCTTTAGATCTCGCTTTTGCTTGCAAATAATTCTTCACAAATAATTCTTCAGTATTACACGCACATCTTTTTTATTAAGCCTCTAAAAAAAATTTTAAAGGTATATTTACATTCTTTCATGTTTTCTCTTTACGGGGCTGGTCTCATTTTATATGTGCAAGCTGTAAAACTTGTGTATTGGTCAAATATATTTACGACCTGCAGCTAGGAGTCGATAACAAAAAACTAATTTTTAAAATTTTTTCTTATTTTTAAGATAAAATCACCAGCCCCGTATTTGTTACTTTGTGTACTTTAATTGTGGAGAAGCATTTGTCATTTTACTTAACTAATAAAAAGTTGCACGTGTAATACGAAAGTATCATTTCGGTCGGTAAAGAAAATGCTTCCAGCATCCCCTTAAACAGTTCAATTCTTTCACATGTTTTTATTTCAGTTGGTAAGGCATTATACATTTTCACTCCTTCCGTAAAACATACTCTTTTGTGCGCTTCTTGTTTTCCGAAATTGTAATGCAATATCCCCGGTTTGTCGCGGTTTGTCTTTCACTCTCATTTCCTACTATTACTATCCTATTCCTTAATTGATTTGATAACATATTTTTCAAAATCTTATAAATAAATATGCACACATTATAACATAGCCTCTGTTTTATGGACATGAATTGCAAATTTTGCAGCATATGTTTTACTGTGGTATACCTATCATATTGCAATATAACTCTCATGGCTCGATTTTGCGCTATCTGCAATTTATATAAATGTGTTTCCCCCATATCTATTAACAACGTTGCGCAATATTCAAAATGAGCTATAATTGATTTATATACAGTACTTCTGGTATACATCGATATAAAGTTACCTATTCTATTTTAAAAACTTTTCTTTCCTATTTTTTTCAACATATAATCACAGTGATCTTTAAATCGGAGTCTATCATCAATAATTATACCTAAGTATTTCATTATTTCTACTCGCTCTACTCAGTTCCATCCAAACATTTCAATACAATATCTCCTTTCAGTTCCTTCCTAATACTCTTAATAATCATGTATTTCATGTTTTTCCAGCCTTCATTTTTAACTGATTTACATTCATCCATTTTTCTGCTGTCCTAAACGCCATATTTATTTTATTCTCTATCTCCGCACTACTTTCTCCAGTTACATATATTAATGTATCGTCTGCAAACATTTTTATGCTACATCCTTCCGGACAGACCTTAATTATATCGTTTATATATAGAATAAATAACAAAGGCCTTAACACAGACCCTTACGGCACTCCATATTTGGTGACAATTAATTTTGACCACTTATTATCGACACGGACCTGTTGTGTTCTATTATTTAAATCTGATTTGAACCATTTTAATACCATTCCTCTAATTCCATATTGATATAACTTCTCTATTAATCTTTCCCTATCAATTGTTTCAAACGCCCGTTTAAGATCCATAAAAATTACTCCTACTATTTTTCTCTCACTTACTATTAATTTCCATTCGTCGACAACAGTTTGAATCGCCGTTTCACATTAATACTGTTTTCTAAATCCCGATTGATGTTCCGTTATGATATTATTAGATTCAAAGTACATTTCAATTTGTTTTTTTATTACTAATTCTAATACTTTTTCAAAATTTGGTAACACATTAATAGGCCTATATTCACTTGCTTTTTTTTTGCTTTTTCTATTTTGGTATCGATTTTATTGTCGATGTTTTCCAAGTTTCTGGAAAACAACCTTCTCTCAAGAAATTGTTTATTATATCGACAAATTCCTTCTTTACTGCGCAAGATGCTATTTTAAGTATGTCACTAGTTATTCCCTCTTCCGCTCCTTTTTTATTTGGCAATCCCGTGATAATTTCCTCTAAGTATTCTATTTTAATCATTTCAAAATTTTCTATATTGCTATTATTTTCGATAACACAAATAGTTTTTCTACTCTCTGGATTTCCGCTCGGACCTACACTTTTAGACTTTTCGCTATGTATAGATTTTACAATATTATTAATACTTTGTATATAATACATGTTAAATTTATCAGCTATATTGTACTCGCTCACGTCTCCTAATATTTCAAAATCTATATTCTCTATTTCTCTCGTATGCATTGGTTTACCTCTAATTATTTCTTTTAAAGTTTTCCACATTTTTGTCGGGTCATTCTTATTACAATCTACCATGTCTCCATAACATTTTTTCTTCTTCTCTTTAATTAATTTGACTACTGTATTCCTTTCACTTTTGAGTTGTATCCAATTTTGCTACGTATCATCGAACAAAGCGTTATTATATGCTTCATCTTTCCTAGCTGCTGCTACTCTTATATCATCTGAAAACCACTTTTTCCCTTCCCTACTTTTGGAATTCTAAATACTTTTGGAATTCTAAATTTTTTCTTAGGTGCTGTACTTCTTAGGTGCTGTAGGTGCTATCCAGCGCCTTTACTATTGTCAACAATTTCTTCGCCCTCTCGCTAACTTTTAAATTTTGACCTTGTTCTATACTATCTTCTATTACCTATTAAACTCATCAACATTAAATTCATTGTTCCTGCCGCTAAATTCTCTATATTTATCTATAACTTTACTCGCATTTAATATAATTCTTAGCCACGCATGATCCGTTATTTTAGACTCGTGAATTACTTGTACATTTACCTTATTATTAGCAAAGCATAAGTCTATAATTGTTTGGCTGTCTTCTGTACTCTCGTCAGTTTTTTACATACTGTTTCATACCTAGGCTTGCCATTATCGTTTGTAATTTATTCGTATAAAACGAATTAACCATAAAATCTATATTAAAGTCTCCTATTATCATACAGTCTCCTTTTACTACTAACTCTTCAACTATATCCTCTAGAAACCAAAATCACCATGCAATGCACTCGGTGAATGATATAATACCATTATTACACCTTTATACAATTTCTCTTTTATCTCTATCGCAATACACCAACAGTTCAATACTATTTTTTTCACCAATACAATTTCATATACAATATCGTTTCTTACATATAAAATAGCCCCTCCTGTATAGCTATTTTCCGCATTACATCTAATTATAGTATAGCTTGGCACGTTTACTTTACTATCTTCAATTTTATCAGTCAGCCTAGACTCTAACAATGCTTTGATTGCAGGATTCATTTTCTTCATTTTGATCTGATGTTGTATCTCATCTTTGTGTGCTATCAAACTTTACGCATTTGTATATAATATTAGCTCTTCTTCTTTCTGTGACTGCTATTTGTTGTCCTCCCAGCCAGTCCTCTTCCTCTCCTCCTGTGTCGCTCTTTTATACAGGGTCATCGAAAAGTATCGGACCCCCCTAGTATCTTTAGTTAGAATGCATTTTAGAGAAAATGTCCAATAGCAAAGTTGTATGGTTTCAAGCGGGGAGTAAGATGATGACCTTGACTTTGACCTTGACCATGTCTTTCAAGGTCATTTCAAGGTTAACTTTATTTTTTTTAATGGAACCCCCTACATTTTATTGTATATTCTTATAGCTTATCTCGAGAGCTTTCCAAAACACTATAATAAAACATTTTTTCATTAAGTACTTTTTGAGTTATAAAGGTTTGAAGTTAACAATTTGTTAAGTGGCGTGTGATTCCGGCCAGTTAAGGCAAGAGTGGCGTGTGGGTCCGGCCAGTTAAGACAAGAGTGGCGTGTAGGTCCGGCCAGTTAAGGCGAATTTCATTCCAATTGGTCAGCTTGGGCAAAATATTCAATTGTACCAAACAATTCACAACAAATGTTCAAATTGTTGCCCTTCAACAGCCTGGCAATGTGTCAATCTGTTATAAACAGCTGAAACCGCATTCCGGTACGTTTCCGGCGGTATTAGTTCTATCTCTCTAGTTATTCTCCCTCTTAAATCATCTAAATCTTGAGGTTTGGTGGCATAAACTTTACTTTTCAAGTAACCCCACAAAAAAAAGTCAAGTGGGGTCAAGTTCGGAGACCGAGGTGGCCACTCAATATGACCCCTTCGCCCTATCCACCTGTCCTGAAAGACCTCATTCAAATATTGACGGACAATGACACCATAATGAGATGGAGCTCCATCCTGTTGGAAATAAATTTCATCCATATTTCCACCAGCTATGTCTCGAATAGCTGGAACAATTTGTTCGCGAAGCATGACTGTGTATACCTGTGCTGTCAAATTGCCTTCAATGAAGAAAGGGCCAACTGGTCTACCATTAAGAATACCAGCCCATACGTTAACTTTTTGTGGATATTGGGTATGATTGTCTCTTTTCCAGTGAAGATTAACGTCACTTCAGTATCTACAATTGTGTCTATTTACATTTCCAGTCAGTTCAAATGTTGCCTCATCAGAGAAAACAATATTATTAAGTAATAGAGAATCGTCGACAATCATCTCCATCATAAGATCACAAAATTCGATGCGTCTATTAAAATCGTCTTCGGATAACTCTTGGCACAAATGGAGTTTGTATGGATGCCATTTATTCAATTTCAAAATTTTACTGACAGATGCATGACCGATTTCATGTTCTTGTGCAACGCGCTTGATGGAAATATGGGGATTTTCAACGAAAGACTGTAAAACATCTAATGCCTTATCATTATTTGTTGCTGTTTTACGTCTACCAGATCTTGGGCGGCTTTTAACGCTACCAATGTCCTCGAAACGTTGAATAGTACGGATTACAGTACTTTTAGAGATCCTATTATTTTCATTCCGAAAATTTTCATTAAATAATCGCGTTACTGTTTTATACCCTCTTTGTTGATCTCTCTATCCTCGCATCATTAACAGTGTTATTCGATCTTTTTCAGAAAGCTCCGCCATTCGTAATTAGAGCAAAGAAGAATTAATCAGGTAAGTGATAGGAAATTGATCTAAATCAGTGCTCGAGTTTAAATGAACATTTCGAGCCGATTCCTGAGGCGACGCCTCCTGTGCCCCCACTATCGCCCGCGACTCAGCGACACGGTCGCCGATTGCGCGCGAGACGCTATGCCTCAGGAGCGTCCCTATACAAGAAATAGTATCTTGCGCCACAAAACTGGTTATTAAAGTTATTTTTACAAAATAATGTTCCTTTTTATAAATAATTAAACACTAAATTTTTTTATTAATAATTGTATGTTTTATGATAAATATTATAATATTTTTTTGTGATAATAATAAAAAACAGAACAATACTTTTCCATCTGTGAGGTACTATTGTTGATGCGTTTTTTTAAGTGGTTTCCCCAGTAGGCCTAATCCACTAAAAAAAACGCATCAACAATAGTACCTCACAGGTGGAAAAGTATTGTTCTGTTTTTTATTATTATCACAAAAAAATATTATAATATTTATCATAAAACATACAATGATTAATAAAAAAATTTAGTGTTTAATTATTTATAAAAAGGAACATTACTTTGTAAAAATAACTTTAATAACCAGTTTTGTGGCGCAAGATACTATTTCTTGTATAGGGACGCTCCTGAAGCATAGCGTCTCGCGTGCGATCGGCGACCGTGTCGCTGAGTCGCGAGCGATAGTGGGGGCACAGGAGGCGTCGCCTCAGGAATCGGCTCGAAATGTTCATTTAAACTCGAGCACTGATCTAAATAATTAAGTAGAGAAAAATACTAATTAGTAAGTGTTGGTCCAACTATCGATTTGTTTATTTCAACCAGCACTAGCAAAAAGCTCGTTGAGCAACTGAAAATCTAATAGATCAATTAATAATATTTACGAAAAATTTCTGTGCTATGGGAAACTGCCGGAATCACACGCCACTTAACAAATTGTTAACTTCAAACCTTTATAACTCAAAAAGTACTTAATGAAAAAATGTTTTATTATAGTGTTTTGGAAAGCTCTCGAGATAAGCTATAAGAATATGCAATAAAATGTAGGGGGTTCCATTTAAAAAAAATAAAGTTGACCTTGAAATGACCTTGAAGGACATGGTCAAGGTCAAAGTCAAGGTCATCATCTTACTCCCCGCTTGAAACCATACAACTTTGCTATTGGACATTTTCTCCAAAATGCATTCTAACTGAAGATACTAGGGGGGTCCGATACTTTTCGATGACCCTGTATGTCGGACATTCTGGATCAAGTGCATCATGTTCGTCATTTATCTTTAAGTTGTATGTTTGAATTTTAAACATACAATTTACGTCTTTTTTTAGACGCTTTACATTCAACTGTTTTATGATTTCCCGCACATTTGTGGTATGTCTTCTCTCGTATACAATTTTTTGCAATATGATAATAACTTCAGCATTTAAAACATTTTTTGATATTAATATGATTAAATACAGGACACTTTTTCCATCTTACGTTTATTTTTCCTTTATTTAACAATTACTCGTGGGTTTCTTCATCTGTTTCAATTATTACGACGCCTTCTCTTCTTCTTCCTCCCGATTGATTTCTATAGTTTCTCTTCTCCTTGATTATTTTCTTTACTATTCGCATATGGAATTCTTTATTTACTGCAATTTTATTCTGCTTCTTGATTATCTCTACTAAGTCACTATCATCCAATTTTATTTCCTCTTTATCGACATTGACAATTTTTATCTTAGGTTTTACCTGCAGCGACTCCGTAACCTTGAACTTTTCACCCAACCTAGCTTGCACTTCTGTCTTTAATTTTTCCATTTCCTCTCCAGTTTCACAACCTAAGGTCACTGTTCCTTTACTCCCTTTTCTTAATTTCGTTATTCCCATCGCCATGCGTTTGATATCTACCTTTTCTTTTATCAATTTTTTAGTAGCTTTACTCCCTGTTGCATTTTAGGTTTAATAATTATAGTATTTTCTTTTTTGTTCTCTTTAGCTGCCTCACTATAACTTCTATGTATTCCATCTGATAAACCGGTTATCCTTCCTTGTATCATTTTTTTTAGATCTTCCATTTCTTGCTTAATATTTCCCAATTCTTCTTGGACTACTTTTTTAATCATCATCCTGACTTCCTTCTTACATGTTATTTCATCTTTTATTTCTTTCACTGCTTTTATAAGCCAATCTATTTTCGAATCAATACTCGATGATCCACTCGTGCTTGCTGCTCTGCCTCCACTACTTGGTATCTTAATTGATCCTGTAGATCCTGTTGATCCTAATCTTTCTCTCGTCGATGTCGACATCTTCTTCCTTATCACTTTCAATTTTAAGTTTCTCAAATGGGCCTTGACACGACATTAATTCAGATTTTTATCATAAACTTTATGTTTACTTACACATCCTGGATGGTAAAAAAGTTTACTGCATGATTTACATGCTACTACCTGGTTTTTTATTGTCTTTACAGAGGTTGATTTAGACCCGTTAAGGATGAGGAGTAGGAAAGGTTCACCTCTATCTTTATTACTTGGGCGGACCAAGCGAGTTCCATGTTTATCCTTTAGGCGTCCTGAAAAAGACGGTTTGTTTGATAGTCCTTATAAGGACCCTTGGTTTAATTACTCCCTGGATGTCTTGGGAGAAGATCCAAATAGATCCGCCAGGATTTTCTTAGGCCTTTTTCTCCATCGCTCCGGAGTCCGTGGCTTTCTTCTGGGCGTCTGGGAAAGCTCTGGTGAATTAATACTTTGTACCCTGAGTGAAGTTTGGGTAGACACTAATAGTAGGTGGTGTAGTCTGCGTGCCAATATGAGAATATTCCCTCACTGTTGCCGTATCAGATCGTGTCGGACTAATATTTCCGCAGGCCCGTGAAGGAGTGTGAGCTGACTCGAGGTGTCGATCAGAAGCTGTGGAGGTGCCTGTCTGTGGTATGTATCGTATCCCCCTTGGTTGGTGCGGGGAAAGCGCCAAAGGAATTAATTTCCAAGGTAGCAAAAATTATACCTGGATCCAGTGGCTTTACGACTAGGGTTGTTTGGCTTCGTTTGGGTGTCTTCTTGGCACCCTTCTGTGTCTTACGCAGCACCTTGCCAAGGTGTGCTTCCTCGGTGCAGAAGGCACACACTCCAGCACACTTGAGCACACTCCAAAATGGAGGCCCTAAGCTCACTCCTGTGGTGGTGAATGGGAAGCCTCGAGTTCGCTCCGAAATGGAGGTACTAAGCTCGCTCCTGTTGTTAGACGCCTTGAGCTCACTCCGATAATGTGGAGGCCCTAAAAAAGCTCGCTCTTTTTCAAAATCTGCTTTCGATTCCAACAACAATACGTGCATTTGGAACCGCTCTGCTGAGATCATGAATCTTCGCGCCGCGGTGGGTCTTTATATGTGCCCCCGAGATGAATTTCTCTTACAAGAAAGTATTACGTTGATGCGCCGCGTAGCGGCGACTAGCCAAATCACTGCGCCCATATTGGCTTCAGTGCCGGCGAATGTGCGGACGGTGCCCGTCCGCCACAGCCTTCTTACATGCCGAACAACGATATTCAGCATAATCATAGTGACATCTATAACTAACGGCAATAATAACCACACAACAGTCAACGACCTTTATTTTTCACACGTTAACACTTGTATCCAACGTTAATGTCTACTCACTCTATAAGACTTAATGTCTCACCTGAGAAATACGTTCCCAGCCTCATAAAACCGCACACTCCAGGCCAGATAACACGTATAGCAATCCCTTGCTTGAATCTCGATATCACTATGTTTTTTTTACTACTTTCTCTTCACATTCAACCACATATAAAGCACCAACTTTACGGAGTAATCTTTGACACGTCTTCGATCCTCGAGAGAAAAAGAGAGAGAGAGAGAGAGAGAGAGAGAGAATGTGTCATGTGCGTGTGATATAGTATACGTATTGCGATAAGCTGGGGCTGAGCGCTTCACCTAATCACCTGTGTGAGACGGTGAGTTGCGTCGCCAACTCCCCTGTCTACCTTCCATACTCGTAATTCGTTAATTATTTCTTTATATTATTTCTATTTATAAAGATAAATCAAAAACTAAACTTTAGAGAAAATTTTAATAAAGGAAAAATCATCTCAGAATTTACTCAGGAATACGACACTTCAATCACAAGATTGTTCTGAATCACCCTGTATATCGGTTTATAACGTCTGACGACGTTTGTCTGATGCCCAAACTTCATGCTTTTTTAGGCTTTCCGTTGGGTTTTTTGGTAAGTTTAAATTTTTACAAGTGCCAGGGAATCGACTTGACCCCCAAAACCTTGGAGGGCCAGGTGATTACATATATTCTCAGTGTTTTTGTCGTTGTCTTTTTCCCAAGAGATGGCGGTCGAATAAAAACCGACGATACTTAGTTAGATTTGAACTCAGGTCTTTGGTTCGTTAAAACAACGCACATCACTCTGAGCTACGCGACCGCTACACATATTTATAAAATATTCATTTCTATTAAATTTGCCTGCTTTATATATATTATTATTTGAATAAAATCTCAGCGAGAAATGACCCATCGAATCAACATCAAATCGACGTCGAAATCATCGATATTTCATCGAATCGAAATAATAATCGAAATTTAAAGTTCATTTCGAAGTATATGTTTTATGACATTTTTTAAAGATAAATATTATTTATGATATGTATTCATCATCAAGATCTTAAATAAGTAAATTTTACGTTTTTTAGTAAAATATCGATATTTTATAATTTCGATATCAATTCGATACTATTTTGATTCACTTCTTACATGAATTTTATACTTAGGCTGTATTCCGAAATGTATTACCAGTACTAGGAATTCTATACTATACGTAACATGAACTATAGATTTTCAATACTGGCAGTGAATTTCGGAACGCAGCTTTAATTGAAAAAAATTTCAACAGCAAAGTTCTTGTTTATAATTTGTCAATTTTGTCGAAAATTAAAATAAAATATTATATTTATATATCTAATAAACAAGTTAAAATAAGTAAGTAACTAAATATTTAAACAGTATAATAGTAGTAGTATTAACATTTATCAATATACAAAACAGATTCGATTATAATTATCCGCCGTTCATGTAGGCGCGTTTTTTTTAAGTGAAAATTGGCGTTTTGTTTACTTTTGTTTTATAAAAATATTCTTCTATGTTTAGGTGATATGCTCCAGAATAATCATTTAATCATGTTTCTGTTAAATTTTTATGTGTCTTTTTTCATAATAAATATTATTTAAAAAACGGCGGATAATTATGCATCAACCCAATAAAATAATTATTTTGTTAAAAATATATTGGAAACTTGTTAAATAAGGAGTTTTTGATATATTTCCTATAAGTCTATTTTTTGTACTGACAACTATTTACTTGAAAATAATTTTTATATAAATGTACGTTGCAAATATTTTTATTTTTTATTGTAAAATAAAATTTGTAAAATATTAATGTAGTTCAACGTATTTTCCAAAAATTATTATATATTTTCTCATTTCTGATATCCCAGTTAAAGATACATAGTGAAGAAACAGTTTTTAAAAGCAACTTTATAAATATAAAAATATTTAAACAAAATGTCAAATAATCGATATTGAATCGAAATTGTTCTGAGTGTCGAAAATTCATCGAAAGCTGTGACATAAATCAATCGAAATCGATGAGTATTTCAATCAGTTTTCGATGTATATTTTCGATGTCGATTCGATATCAATTCGATGAGTTATTTCTCGCTGGGATATATATATTTATATTAAATATATATTAGGTGTACAACTTTGCTTCCGCCGTTTTCCTACAAATGGCTTTAGCGGTAAGTGGTGGTCGAAATAGGGTCTGTTCTTTTCAGCTGCACTGCTGAAATAGTGCAATAAGTTAGAGTGAAAAAATATATATATGTCTCATTCTAACTTATTGCACTAGTTCAGCAGAGCAGCTGAAAAGAACAGACCCATAAATAGATCATAGACGTCATACAATAAACTTGAGCATCTGTCAACATAACCCCATAGAAACATTATTAGTCGATTTGTGTCTGCATCATAAAGTTATTCTTGATTGAAAATGTCAGTTTACGAGCCAAATTCTCGTCATTTGCGGGAGGTTTTAATTTTCTGCTTCAATATGAAGAAATCTGCTCATCGAATGCTCTCAAATACTTACGGTGAGACCGCTATTAGTGAAAGAACGTGTCGTGAGTGGTTTCAACGCTTCAAGAACGGTGATTTTGACGTCGAAGACCGGCATAGCGGTGGAAGAGAGAAGGTCTTCGAAGATGCAGAATTGGAGGCATTACTTGATCAAGACTCGTGTCAAAATCAAGAAGAATTGGCACGATCATTGGGAGTGACTCAACAAGCCATTTCAAAACGCCTCAAAGCCATGGGAATGATTCAGAAGCAAGGAAATTGGGTGCCGTATGAAGTTGAAGCCGAGAGATGTTGAACAGCGTTTGTTTGCTTGTGAACAGCTGCTTAAAAGGCAAAGACGGAAGGGATTTCTGCATCGCATTGTGACTGGGGACGAAAAATGGGTTCATTACGATAACTTCAAACGCAAAAAATCATGGGGTGTTCCCGGCCATGCTTCCACGTTGACGGCCAAACCGAATATTCACGGCTCCAAGGTCATGCTCTGTATTTGGTGGGACCAGCTCGACGTAGTATTATGAGCTGTTAAAACCGACTGAAACAATTACAAGCGATCGGTATCGAACGCAATTGATGCGTTTGAGCTGAGCATTGAAAGACAAAGCAGACGGCAATACAACGAGAAACACGATAAAGTGATTTTGCAGCATAACAATGCTCGATCCCCTGTTGCGAAAGTGGTCAAGACATACTTGGAAACGTTGAAATGGGAAGTCCTACCCCACCCGCCGTATTCTCCAGACGTTGCTCCCTCTGACTATCACTTGTTTCGATCAATGGCACACGGCCTGGCTGACCAGGACTTCCGGTCTTATGAAGAAATAAAAAATTGGATCGATTCGCGCGTGGCCTCAAAAGATGACCAGTTTTTTCGACGCGGGATTCGTACGCTGCCCGAAAGATGGGAGAAAGTAGTGGCCAGCGATGAACAATACTTTGAATCATAAATGTATAAACAGTTTTTTACAATAAAGCCTCGAATTTCGGAAAAAAAACGACGGAAGCAAAGTTGTATACCTAATATTTTATTTAAATAATAATATATATAAAGCAGACAAATTTAAAACAAATAAATATTTTATATGCTTTATTATTAATGTACAGATATATCCAGAACATATTAATTGGTTAAATATTAAATATTTCAGTGGCACCACCGGCTAAAGTTCATTTAAAAAACTCCGTATAAACAATGGTCATTTGCAGATGTTTATGTGAATTTTTTTAATGTTTGGTCGATGCATGTTTGGTAAATGTGCTCCTGAAATATTTGATACGAATTAAAATGTATTCTATTACTTGGTGCAGTTTTTTATTTCAATATTTTTTTGCAAAACTCTTTTTTAGAAACAGTTTCGGTTCGATTTTGCACCTTTTTTACCTTTTTTTAAAAAAGTAATTTTGTAATATTACTAACATGATTCTAAGATCCATGATCCAGTATCTTTGGTTCGGTTATTTTCGTTCGATTAGTTCGATGAGTGAACACCTGTTCCAAACGAGAATTCGTTTCTCGGACGTTTGTTCGTCGTTTATGTGCTGGTGGGGAGTTGACGTACGTTAAAAAAATTTTTCCAGCCAGACGGGTCGATGAACAATTTAAATTTGTTTATTAATGCTTATTAATATTCACTGGTGAAAAAGAGTTTGAATTTGTTAAAGAATCTTTCCACATATCGATACATTTGGAGTCGTAACAAAGACATTGGCCTACATTAAATGACGTCGTGAGCATTGATTGAAACTTGCTATCTTTATTTGACAGAGATATGAGTGACTTTGATTCAACAGTTGAAGCCCTCTTGGAATCCAATATCATCTTCGGATGTTTCGATGGTTTCGATATATTAGTATATCTAAAAAGAAGAACTATTTCAAACAAAAACCACTAATAATAATAACAACAACGTAGCGGTAAATGTAACATCGTCATTTGGGACAATATTTCATAGTATGCATTTATAGGGGTCCATGTTCTGTATGTGAGAGACAAAACTATCTTTTCAGTCTGTAACCTTAGTCGGATCTTCTAGCATTGACTTAGAGTATATTTAATTGTGTACTATCACGAGAGACAATTACTTTAAGTTATTATTTAAGGTGGATTTACCTATTTAACCCTTATGAAGGATTTACTTGAAACTTTGATAGGATGCAGGGATAGGCGATAGAAATGAATGCTCAAAACTTCAGAATAGGTCATCGACCTAAATAAAGAATAATCAATCGATGAAAATCAACATTTAACACGAGATTATATAGGGATCATGTTCATGACGGTGGTCATTAGTGAATATTATTGGTTATAAACGACAGATATCATCGGAAAAGAGTTATGATATAGAATTCGATCTGCTGAACATTATTTCGTCGATAAAATCGCATGTTACCTTATAAAAAAGATATTCAATTGCAAATAGTAAATGTATTATTAGGTGTTAAACTTAATTCCTGCCGTTTTTTCGTCTATAAAATCGATTTGTTTCGAAGGGAAGATGAATGAATACCTTAATCAAAGTAATTTCCTTCATTTTCTACTATTTTTTTCCATCTCTCCGGCAACAGGGCAATCCCACGACGGTAGAACGCGGTGTCTTTCGAGGCGATCCATTCATCCACCCATTTTAGGACTTTGTTGTAACTGGAGAAGTGTGTGTCCGTAAGTGCATGTTGCATCGATCGGAAGAGATGGTAATCCGACGGTGCCAAGTCTGGAGAGTACGCTGGGTGCGGCAGAACTTCCCATTCAAGCCCGCGTAGTACCTGCTTCACGCTTTTCGCGACATGCGGTCGAGCGTTTTCATGCAACAAAATGACTTTGCATCGATTGATGATCTTTTTTGCATCAATACGGCCATTGGAGTAACATTTAACTGTTCCGACAACTCTAAAAGCGTTTGGGCTGGATTCTCATCGAGCAATTCTTGCAGCTCGACATCTTCAAATTTTTTTAGCTGTCCTGGACGTTCTTTGTCTCTCACATCAAAATCACCGTTTCGGAAGCGTTCAAACCAAACTCTACATGTTCTTTCCGATGGAGTTTCATCACCATACACTTCAGATAATAAGCGATGCGCTTCAGCTGCGGTTTTCTTGAGGTCGAAGTAGTGAAGAAGCACATGTGGGAAAACAGCTTATCGCAATTCATTTTCAGTCGATTGGAAAATGTCTTTGGCGTCGAGAAATCTAATCTATGAGGATTGAATCACTTTCAGCGATGTCTAAACTACAAAAGACATATGACTTCATCGTCAAAACTCGCCAGCGTTGGAGCCAGCACCCTTTAGTAGCGAGCGGCAGGAATTAAGTTTAACACCTAATACATAACCGTATTACCGTATTACATAACACACGATGCTGAGCAGATATTTCTTCAGAAAAAATTTTTTTGTAACGTTTTTTGCTATAATTGAGTCTTTTATTATCAAGAGACACGTCTAAATAACATGAATGCAATAGTTTTCCGAATAAAATTCTCTTTCTATGATCAAAAAACTGAGAACCCTGTGGCGGGCCCCCGCTAGATACGGCCCGCCGCGGTGAATCGACCTTAATAATGTTAATCTTTGTCTTCTAAATGCTTTGTCAACTTACGTGTGTATAAAAGCGCTTTTTTTTCTCTTTCTCTCCTTCCTCGCTTTCTTTCTATTCTTGTATATCTCATAAAAAATTATCGTATGTATGTATAATCAATGCATACACATATGCATATAATAAATTATAATTTTTATGATACATATATAGGCATTATAAAATCACTTTGAGAAAATCATTATAAATGTGTGTTTTATATGTATGACTGAAATGGAAATTGGATCATTGAAAAATATAACTTTTTGTATAATAGATCTCGAAATCTCGAGATTGATTGTATTGATTTTTTCCGTACTAATTGCAATCAAAAATTTACATTGACATTCCATAAAAATAATATTAGAAATTCTTAAATTTGTGAAAACTGATTTAGTTTCTGAAATAATTTACTTGAAAGCTTGCTTGAATAAGAAAATTGATAATACCCCGATGTTTATGTAGTAATGTAGTCAATCACTTTTCTTATGTACTTGATTACGATGCTATATTCGATATTCATATAGAAACATTTTCAAGATTTGAGTAGATGTAAAAATTACAAATTATTTTTTTATCATAAATTCAAATAGATCATTCAAATTGTAAATTAAAGTAACATTTCAAAGAAAACTATTGACAGTACAGATAAATGTTGAAAGTATGTCAGCCACAGACACAGACACACACACACACACACACACAGACAGGGGGGGGGTAGGTGTGATACTAATCGCTAAAACGCTAAATACGTTAATATTAACTATGAAATGAAAGATCTATTTAATATCAATTTGCATATATCTATACACATATTTGTATATAGATACGATATACAAATATATTTTGTGATTGCACAACAAGTAACAACATAATTTTACAGCAAAATTGAACACAGTCATAATTATAAATTTTTAAAGATTATCATCTATTTTTTGAAACAAAATATATAATACATTTTTTTCAAACAAAATAAGCTTATTTTGTCTACATTCCATAACCCCGAATTCTAAATTTAGAATTACAAGTAGGATCTGTTTTAAAATTAAGATTACTTCCAACTAAACAGTATCATAAAATAAAAAATCATAAAAGAAGACCAATTCATACATAATGTAATTAAATATAAGACAAGCTCCAGTTATTATCAAAATTCTCCCAAGTACGTACTCAAACTGCTGCTTTATAAAAATTATGTTGAACTTTTAAATATATACATACATTTTACAGATACACACGCGTGCGCGCGCGCGCGCGCGCACACACACACACACACACACACACACACACACACACACACAACTACCTCACCCACCACTACTATCACCATCCGTACCACCACCAAATATCATCTTTATTTAAAGCAATAAAATAAAATTTTCGAAAAAATCGTTAATGTGAATAGTTATAAAATAGACTATCATAAAGTGCGACTTACCAGTATAGTCTTTTGTTATCTATATATAGAAATTATAGATGGGACATAAAAATTGTAAGAATTATTGAATAAAAAATACTTATATTATAGTTTTATATCAGTGGTATATATATATACATATATATATATATAAGTTATCAAGAATTGAATTTCTTTTCTTCTTTTACACACACACACTGGTTGTGACACACACACACACACATATATATTTTTATATTTTTCTTGTTTAAAAAGGAGAAGTAAGTTAATTCGATTTAAAATAGCAAGATAAAAAGTACAAAATTATTTATAAGACAACAGATATATTTTTATATAATTTAAGTAAATTAAAAGAAAAATTTTAGGTTGACTGATATACAACTTGAGTTATTGTTTTTATTAAAAGCTCCTTGATTTTAAGTTTTATATATATATATAATACCGTGCTTTAATAATCGCCAAAATCCAATTATATAAATATAATTGGAATATAATGTTCTGAAGACATAATAAATAAAAAAATCAATTGTTTAATCATCAAAGTAGATTAGATAAAGAAATAAGTAATATTATTGATTTTAAGTTATGCATCAGAGAATAAAAAATTGGAATGTTCGAGACAAGGATTGAAAAATCTTGAATGGACTTGCATAAACATATAACGCGCAAATACGAGTAGATGACTACATATGATAGTTTCGCAACGTTGAACATGTCACAGGAAGATGAACATTATCCACTCAACCTACTCCAAACCACTTTACTCTCCATTTGAAAGCTATAAAGCTCATATCATCTACGGCTTTATTTATTTAACCCACATATTTGTGTTAATTTTTTGTACAACATGTCCTCTTCCTTTTTAATTCGTTCAGGAAAAATAATTGTTATTAATAATTGAAGCTATAATCAAAACTTATAACAAAAATACAATATGAAATACAAAGTATTTCATTTTTTTTTATATATTGAAAATTTAAGTATAATTTAAAAGTTACAATAAAAGTATAAAATGTTTGAAATTTTTCAATTTTTATAATTATGTAAGACAAAAAGAATATATAAGTTTAGAATATATAAATAATTACTATTTAAAAAACTATTTTCCAACATTAATTTTTTAATTAAATGCATGGGCGGACATACATAAGAATATGCCATTTGATCTTTACTTTCCTACTATTTGAACAGTTGATAATATATTTATTTGATTTTTGAAATTTATATCTGAAATCTTGAAGCGATAAATAAATATCAGACTGCTGTCATTTTAAATAATATTTGTTTTTGTAGCTCGTTGCTTTTTAAATAATAACAATTATACAATTGTACAATTATCATTACCGTATGATATTGTTATTTATAATAACGTAATATTTAAGTTATTCTCAATGCATTATCACTAGAAATATTGATTACAAAATGCTGTGAAGAATATGTTATGGGACTTAATAAGTATAAATAAATATTATTCAAGTAAAAGATCTTTCTTGTTCAATAATATTAAAATCAATCGGTTCTATAGTTATCGTAGATCATCTTATTCGCCAAGTTCTTCTCCCACTGCCACCTTAACACATTCGCCTTGCTCTCCCTTCCTAAAGTTATCATTTATTCGTTCAGTATTGCTCAGTGGCACTGTATGACTTTGATACTAGAGTTAGTGGGCTTACACCACGTTAGCGCTGTACATTAATAGTGCTCTCTCAGTTCTCTAAACTAAATGATACATTTAAATCTTTTCAATTTGTGATTCTTTTTTCTCTTTCTCTTTTTCCACTTATTTTTTTTCTGTTATTCTCTGCCTATTTTTTACTTACCTTGTTTATTTTCCTATTTTCTTATATTTACATTTCTTCGCATATTTCTTGTGAGCACTGCTATTTCGTCATACATTAGTGAAGCTTTTCAGTGAACATTTATTCTATTGTTCTAAGAAGAAGCAAAAGAAGATGAAGAAAATCTTTAGATTAAGATTTGTAATTATCAGTTTATGCAGCATTATTTTGCTTTTGTGCTATAAAGGTAAGTAATGGGAATATGTTCATATTTGAAAATATAATACATTTTTTATTTTTATTTTCTAGTCTTTTAAAACGTATACAAATTATTTCTTAGGAGATTATATTATATCTAAGTATTGGTGTGTGTGTGTGTGTGTGTGTGTGTGTGTGTACACACACACACACACACCAATTTATTTCTTCTGGAAATACGTTATTAAATCTCAAAATATACAGAATATATGTATTATTTTAAACGAAAAATATTTTATATTATATAAAATTTATTTCGTTTTATCATGAAATTATATAATGACAAAATTTTTATTTATCAGCTTTTTGAAAAAATGCTCCTAATAGCTTTTTGCAAAGCTATTGACAAAAGTCATAATAGCAATAATTCATCAAAATTTTGAAACACTTGACTCTGGGATATTTTTTTATTCAATAGATAAATTTTTTCAGAAATATTGTCGAAAAAATATTTTAGCCATAAAATTTTCAAGAGATTTTTTTACCTCTTATTAAATTTGAAATTAGATACCAAAGTATGTATATAATTGGGTATAAAAATATCTCTTATCTCAAGAAGAAATAAATCAGCATTGTATACTTGAATAATGTTCTTAACAACAATGGAGCATGTATATGTGTGTTAAAAATTTTTTTCTTATAAGATATATATACTTGTGAATTTAATAATAAATTTTTTCTTTTAGTGCATAGCCAATAAAATTAAAACATTTAAAAAATAAAAAATTGCAATTCAATTATATTGATTTTAAGGTAATTGTGCACGATTTGCTTCTGAAATTTTTGACAACAAATTTTAAATACAAAAATGTTTAAAATTTTGATTTCCATTATTATTAATTACATTAACATTTGACAAATTGCATTAACATAATATTTTTAATAACAAACATTAATTAATAATCGTTTTATTGTTGCAAAATTTGTAAATTTATTAATTTAGTCAATGATTAGCTAAGAGACACTTCTACAAAAAAAGGAACGTTTATATATTTACAAACATTAAAAATATATAATTTATTTACACTGCATCGTAAATTTAGTTAAGGAAAGACTGTACTGAAATTTAAAAGTCCTTCAAATAAAAAATGTGTAACCTATTGACATTTCCTACACAGATATAAATAATTTTAAAAAATGACATTTGACACCACTAAGGTCACCAATTAAAGCACGAATTTCGAAAAAATAAAAAAAACGAAATTTTTACTTCACAAAACCATCCTCTGAATGACTTTAGTGGTGTCAAATGTCTTTTTTTTAAGCATTTACCTGTGTAGGAAATGTCAATAGGCCCATTTTTCATTTGAAGGATTTTTAAATTTCAGATCTCCTCTTAATAATAATTCATTGTTGTCTTTTTTTATTTTTAATATGCTGGAGATTGAAGAAATAAAATGGAGTATATAGATGATATATTATTGTATATGTGAATATATCTTTCCAAAGTATATAGCTGGTGTGACTTTTCTATGTTCTTTGTGTAGCATAATTGAAAAATTACATACATGTGGGCAATGTAACACATGATAATTAGAAATACTTTAATTATTATACTTATATTATATATTTATATTAATATATATATTAATATAAGTATAATATTAGTATAAAAATTATATATTTAATACTTATATTTATACTTATATTTATTTACAATATATCTATATTATATTACTCATATTATGATATTTATATATACAAATTTACATAATTATTATACAGATACAGTATAATATAATATGTACTATGTGGAAAACCGGGATAAAATTAATGTCGATTATGTCGGTTATCTTCTTTCTGTATGATCTTTAACCTTGTTGTCGCATGATAATAACTGTTGAACGTAATTTTGTAAAGAAATAACATCATAGGCAAACTAAATTAGATAATACTGTACATTTAATTATTATTTATTTTATTATAATTATTTATTTATTTCCTTTACTTGTGTCTTTTAGTATCAAATCTAATTTCTTTACGGTATTAAATTTTATTCGTATACATATAATAAATATTCATGTATAATAAAAAAAAATGTTAACTTTTCATCATTATTATAATTTACTCAAAATTTTACTTTATGTATAGTGTATATATATTTGTGTATATATATTTATATAGATAAGAAATCTTTTGCGAAATAATCTATCTAATAATTACAAACCGCAATCAAGTATTATCAAGATAAACTGTTTTCCGTTTAATATAAACTCTTGAGTTTCTCATGTTAGCACTTAATTAATAATATTAATGTGTTCAAAAAATTCTAAAAAAGTCTATATAAGTTCATTAAAGTGTTAATTAAAAGTCCAAATAATAAAATTAGTAAAAAATTTATTTTAAATTTTTGATTTATATTGCTTTCTAATGAACAATCGTATGTTAACATATCATAGCTGAAAAAATTATAGTTTTCAAATTTCACTTTAAAAAATACTGTGAGAGCTTTTCTACAAAACACAAAATCTATAGTTAATTTAAAAGGTGGAATTGTATTATCATTCTAAAATAAAGTAACAAAATTATTAGAGTTCACGAAAACAGAGTGTATTTTAAGAGTAATGAAGATATTTAAAAAATTAAAAAATAATAATTTTCATATTTATTTTATGTTTATATTAATGCAAAATAATACAAACATATGAGATAAAAATATTACATTTTTTAAGTAAAAAAATATTTTACCATCCATTTATACAAATTAAGTACCTATATAAAGTTCTCTTTTAAAGTTGGCACTTTGTAAATTTTGTATTTTTCTCCATTGTGCTACAATTGTGTTAATTTGTGCCGTAAACTGCAGTTCTCGTGAAGCATTTTTCATAAAAAATACAAAACCAAATTTTTGCCTTGCATTTTTCAAATTTTTAATAATTGTACTATAATAATTTTTAATAATTGTGCTACATTTGTGCTAATTTGTACAAAAAAATCGACTCAAGCAACCAAAAAACAAATTTTCAGTCCTGCATTTTTTGAGCTCAATTTTTTCCTCAATTAGCACTGACTTATGTCGTTATGTATTTTTAGGAATAAAAATTTTCAAATTCATATAACTTGCAAGTGCCAAATAATCGAATTTTACGAGTGATGAATTGTGCGAAGAGATCCCAGTTGCGCACAGAATAAGTCAGACACAGCAGATTGAGTGAATCGATATATGCCCAATTGGACACAATAAGAAACGGACACACGGTGGTTGCAATCGGACACAGGAAGAAACGGACACATATGAATTCGTAGATTCTCTATCGATGAAAGCAGTATGGAGTGGAAAGTTGAAAACTCATATAGAACCGTATGACAATGGAAATGGTTTTGCTTGGAAAGTAGGGGGAGGTGTAGGGTGGACCTGATTTCGCGTGTTGAAAATTTCTAAAATGTCAAATTATTAATTTACCCTTACCCTTTTTTTATAAGTTTTTATTAACTTCTAATTGTAATATTATCGAGATTTTTATCGAGATTTATATTTACTTTATATTAACATAATAAAAACGTACAACTTGCAAAATTTTATATTTGCAATGTGACTTATATGTATATATTTATTTTTTATTTAACCTTGTGATTTTTTAATTGAAACAGAATAAAATATCAAAATATTGTACAATACAAATTAGTGTCAATTTAAGAAAAAATTAAGCTTAATTGCAAAATAATGCGCGGATCTAGTAATAATTTAAATAAAATTTTTTATTAATATTTTTTGTTATTTTTTTTTTTATATTTTATATTTTATTTTTTATTTTTTTGAGTTGCTAATTTTTTTGTAATTGAATCAACACAAACGTAGCATTATAGCACAGTTATTAAAAATTTTAAATTTGAAAAGTGACTAATAAAATTTTAATTTTTTTAAAATTTGATTTTTTGTGAAAAATACTTCAAGTTATTGAGCTGTGATTTGCGATACAAATGTAGTACAACGCAGCAATTGAAAAAAATAAAAAATACATAAAGTAAAATACAAAGCTAATTTCACACAGATAAATATAGCATCTATATTTTTCGCATATAACTGTGCCACGAAAGCAACACATTAAAAAAACAAATTGTTTTTTAATTTTAACTTTGATCAACAAATCAAAAATAAACTCATGAATCTTTTGTCATGAGTTTTTCATGCTCGCCGATTTAAATCACTCTGCATATAAACAAAAACTGATTGATGTTAACAAGCTTTTTTGACCTTGAAGTATTTCAATTGCTACCTTTTTTCTCATAAAAGAACTGCCTACAAACTTATTCAAGTTTTCGAGAAACCTTTAGTAATTGAAATAGATAGGACACGAAAGACCCATGAATTCGTTTTGAGACTCAATATATAATATATAATATGTAATATATAATATATAATACAAATGTAGTTGAACCTTGAGAATCTCAAGAAATAAACTTCCATTCAGAATGAGTAATATAAATCTATATTTACATGCAATGTGTGCGCATGTTTGCATACATACATAGATGCGTATGTGACACGCTTACGATAAAAAAGTAAGAAAGATACAAATAAATAAAGATATAAATAAATAAATTATACTTTACAGGTGTCAATGCTCTGCAATGTTATCAATGTAACAGTCGGAATAATAGTCAATGCGCCGATCTTGTTCCTCCAGATTCCATGAAGAAAGATTGTTCGGACCTTAAAGAAGGTGCAAAGTACACAATGTGCCGGAAAATTACACAAGTCATCGAATTTAGCGTCAATGGCTGTATGTGTTAATATTACATTATACATAACTCTATTAAATAATAATTTATTTGATAAATACATAAATTTATAATTATTGTAATTTATATACAGATTATTGTAATTAATATACATATATTAATTAAATTATATATATATACACATATATACTATTATTTACTATATTATATTAAATATATATTTATATGTTACATTATATTTAAAGAAATTAATATCTTATCAATATGTAATTGAAAAAAACATTATATAAAATTACATAATTACGTTAAACATAAAATGCAATAGGCGTTTGTCGCAATAACACTATAAAAATATTTCCATTTACGTTTCAATTGTATTATATAGAATTAATTATATTACAATATATAGAATTAATATTTAATATAAAGTAAATTAATGTTGAATATACAAATATGAATTAATATTTAAAACAAAAACAAATTAATGTTTAAGATAAAACAAATTAATATTTTTTATTCAGTACCACCTGACACACGAGTTATTCGAGGATGCGGATGGGATGAGTCAAATTATAAAGGCAAGTGCTATCAACGAAGTGGTTTTGGTGGTAGACAAGAAGTTTGCTCCTGTTTAACTGACTATTGCAATTCGGCAATGCCTGGACTTGGAATGCTGCCTCAACATTTCATTTTTTCATGCGTTCTGATCAGCCTACTGCTAATGTTTTTGTGGAATTAATATTCTTAAAAGATATTCGAATTCTCTGTAGGATTTAGTTATAAGATTATGATAAAAGTTAGATTACGAGTAATAGAAATAATAATATCAACTTTCTAACACTAACGTGAAGTTGTACAGTTGTTAAAATAATAAAATTACCCATATTAAAGTTCTTGTTCACTCATTGTAGTCACCTTCTCTTGTGAATGATGATGTCAGAGAAATGAGAAAATATATATCATAAAATAATAAACAAATATTTTAATGAAGTTCTTAAGTTTTAAAACTTAAACCAATTTAAAGAACAAAAGAACCGAGCCGGATGGCGGTGCTAACACTATAAAAGAAAAATAAAAAAAGTTACAACAATTTTTATGGTATAAAACATATATATAAATGATATAAAACATAATTTACCGTACAATTTAAAACGGTAAAAGAACCGAGCTGGATGACTATGCTAACACTTTAAATTTACAAAACAATTTTAACAGACGTTTTGACGTTTTGTAATAAGGTTATCTTCAG
This sequence comes from Crematogaster levior, assembly GCA_901521435.1. Classification (NCBI taxonomy): domain Eukaryota; kingdom Metazoa; phylum Arthropoda; class Insecta; order Hymenoptera; family Formicidae; genus Crematogaster; species Crematogaster levior. Next base: position 256,992 of record CABEGB010001121.1, read on the forward strand.
TGTCTTACATTAATTTCATAACGCACATTACAATACTAATGTTTTTAGTCCAGAGAATTTTCCGTGTACAATTAGTATCGTCATCTAGCTCGGTTCTTTTACAGTTTTAAATTGTACGGTTTTATATTTTATACCATAAAAATTCTTGTAACGTTTTTGTTTTCCTTTTATAGAAACATTGCACTAAAACAAAATGTATAATACTATAAGTTGCAAAAATATTTTAGCTTTTTGATATGTCAAAAGCATACATATATACATACATTCGTTATACATACATACAATCATATATTATGTATCGATATTGTGATTTTGTATGTATTGGGTTTATCTCAGGGAAGACTATTAAAGACAGCCCGTTATATTTCTGTATTTATTACAATATGTCCGATATCTTTACAACGCGGTAGCCACAATATACAGGGTGTCCGAAAAATTTTGGAAAAGCCAAAGTGTGCAGGTAGAACAAGTAAAATCAAGTAGAAAAGTCCTTTACCACTTTGTTGTTCTCGCAATAATTAACGAGAAATTAATTTAAAAAGATAGGCCAATCCGCGCGAGTAGAAGCGCGCGACGAGAAGAGACCTCCTCATTGCAAGATGATAGGAGCCGGCTGGCCGTGCGGCGAAGCGATGCACGGGAGCATGGATCTAAAGAAGATATGGATGGAGTCTAAAGTGTGTATACGGGCAAGGGGGCTGTGAAATTTGCGGTAAGGGGAATGCATATGTTTCCGTCGCATATCCGATGATTCCCGAAAGATATATCCCATACAAGACGCAATGCGCAGTTCGGATATCTTCGGTTACATTCGTTACAAAGCCGAAGGTTACCTACAGAAAGAGACAGCACTATGCATTCCCCTTACCGCAAATTTCACAGCCCCCTTGCTATAGACTCCATCCATATCTTTTTAGATCCATGCACGGGAGTGAAACTTCTATCGGATTACGGGCAACACGGAAAGAGTGGGGACACTTGAAAGTGGGACCAATGAAAACACGCCAATGACATCACATGGCATCAGCATAATGTCTTTGTGGCAACATAACCTAAGCCCACAGAACATAAGCTAGCCGGTGAAGTTATATTTTGACGTAGGTTTTATTGAAATAAAACGTTGAAACTTCTCGATTTATTATACATACGTACTCGCTTATTAAACACTGTGAACGTATATGTGCATACATACATACAAGTCAAAAAATAGAAGGTAATTACATGTTAATCACATATTTGTGTGTCCTAATCGACAAATCTTTGTTGTAATTTTGTATGATAATTTTATATGTTTTATTTTTCTAGGAAAGCATGTATCGTTAAATATATTTCCAGTGTCTCTACATTTTGGACATTATATTATGTTTAGAGAGCTATCTCTAGTCTTTTATACCAAAAAAATGTGATATCAATGCTTAATAAATGATAAAAAAGATAAAGATAAATATTTTTGTTTGTAAAAAAGAAAGAAAAATAATCTTGTCATTTATTTTATAGAAAAAACAAAGTTCAATCATCAGAGGAAATGTGAGTGTTCACATTAATTCATGGAACTACTACATTCAGCGTAGCTACATGAGAGGCTGTAGTCAAACAACAACTGTGATATGCCAATAGCATATAGTATGTAAGCTATATTTAAGACGATTATTATGTTTTATTAAACACAATGTAGTCAAACAACAACTGTGATATGTCAATAGCATATAGTATGTACTAGGTTGTTCAATAAGTTTTGTCGTTCGATAAGAAAAACACGATTTTATGATTTGAAATACACTTTATTATTCAATATAATCTCCCTGAATTTCAATACACTTGTTCCAGTGATCTTCCAGTAATTTATGGATTCCATCCCTGAAGTGAGAATCCGGAAGACTGTCGAAATACGCTTCCACGGCTGCTATCACCTCTTCGTTCGATGAAAAATCGTTTCTCACGCATGAATTTTTTGAGATGTGAGAACAGCCAGAAGTCAGAGGGAGCTAAATCTGGCGAATAGGGTGGATGCAACAATTCGTACTTTAATTCACTGATTTTCGCGATGGTTTTTTGAGCTGTGTGAGAGGGTGCGTTGTCTCGATGAAAAATGATTTTTTTCTTCTGTAAACCAGGTCTTTTCTCACGAATTTTTACATCCAACTGATCCAAAAAGTTACAATAATAATCTGAGTTTATTGTTTTACCAGTTTGAAGGTAATCCACGAACAAAATTCCTTTTGCATCCCAAAAAACTGATGCTAACACCTTCTTGACCGATTTCTGCACCCTAACTCGCTTCGGAGCCGAAGTACTGGGTTCACACCACTCCTTAGCTTGACTTAGCACACCACTCTTGTTTTGATTTAGGATCATGGTGGTAGACCCAAGTTTCATCCATAGTGGTGAAACGATGCACAAAATCCTTTTTATCCTTTCTAAAACGCTCCAAATGTTGCTGAGAAAATCGCATTTGAATGTGTTTTTATTCCATTGTTAGCGAATGAGGCACCCATTGTGCACACAGCTTTCTGAAACCCAAAACATCAGCAAAAATATTGCTCACACTGCCTAATGAGATGCCTAGGGCTTCTAATCTCTCTCGGTTAATCGACGATCTTCCAAAACCATATCCTGTATTTTTGCTATGATTTCTGGTGTTGATGCACTTTTTGGACGTCCTTCACGTGGATCGTCTTCAAGACTTGTACGACCACGTTTAAATTCAGCAACCCATCTTTCTACTGTTCTAATTGAAGGTGAAGAGTCCTTATACACTTTTAACAATCGTTCATGAATTTCTTTTGGTGCTACACCTTCTAAAAATAAGATTTTTATCACTGCACGATATTCAATTTTTTCCATTGTAAGAAAATACTGTGACACGTCAACTTTAAACACTTGTAAATATACGAATGAGTTGATAGATCTACATGAAACTTCACACGTGTCCATAAAAAAGTGTTACCATTTTTAGAAAAATAAAACGGCGAACTTAATAGCGCCATCTCTTATCGAACGACAAAACTTATTGAACAACCTAGTAAGCTATATTTAAGACGATTATTATGTTTTATGCTAGTCGTAGAATAATTCTGTGATAATTCTTGTGATGCAAATATTGTAATAAGTACGAAGCATGGCTCTATTCATAGGTACGTGTAAATATAGGTGCAAATATCCAGGGTGTACAAATGCATATTACACTGACATAGTGGATAATTCTTACCGAAATAAGCATTTCTATACGTTTCCTAAAAAAGTTGAATTTAGAAATGAATGGAAGAGAATTTGTTATATAGGCCAAAATGTAGAATGCAATAACTTTCGCATTTGCGAAGAACATTTTGAACTTAAAAATTTCATGAATATATCAAAGTATAAACTAAATTGGAATGCAATTCCTTTTGAAAGTGCAATAAGTTGTGTGCCCTCAAATACACAGTTTGAAATATCCTCGACCAGTGAACATGAAAATACTCGATGCAGTACTCCTTTGAGAAATAAAAATGCTGAATATGAGGCTTCTCAAATGAGTGCTGATGATATAAATTACAACAAAACTACTCTTTCAACAGTCCATGATATTTCTTATGATATTTTTCAAATGTCATCTAATAATAAATATTCAGCATTCAACTCTGACTTTGCTTCTTCTTCAGTTACACAGACTTATTTAATAATGATTTAGAAATACTTCCAGATAAAGATGTACAATTTCTAGTAAGTGATAAAGATGCATAATAAAACTGCGAAAGGATATTTAAAAGACATCGATTTAACGCAAAAGCAATTGTCGTCAAAAAAGCAAAAAATGTACAAAATACATCGTTATACAATTAGTAAATTATCTAAATTACAAAAACTTTTAAAAAGTGAAAAACAACACGTTGCATTCTAAATCTCTAAAAGACTTATATGACAGGAAAAAATTTCAATTTATTGATGATTCTTTAAATATAGTGACAAAAAATTTTATACAGTCACAAATTATAAATGCTAATAGAAAACCTGCTGGAAGACGATGGACAATTGAAGATAAAACTTTTGCACTTTCAATTTATAAACGCAGTCCCCGGTTATATAAATATTTATCCAGTTATTTTCAATTGCCTTCTACCAGATTGTTAAAAAAAGTACTTTCAAAAATCTCTTTTGAAACTGGTTTAAAACAATTTTAGAAAATTTAAGAGCAAGGATACAGCAAATGCACCCATTAGATCGTTACTGTGCATTAATGTTTGATGAGATGTCATTGAGTAGTGGGCTTCATTATGAAGCCAATAAACAACAAATTTCTGGATTTCAAGATTTAGGACATTTAGGTCGTGCAAATAAATTAGCAAACCACGCATTAGTTTTAATGTTAAGAAGCATTCGTGAGTCTTGGAAACAGGTTATAGCCTATTATTTTACAACAAGTACAATTGCTACCATGGCCTTAAAAAATATAATTATTACAATTATTTCGCGTTTAGAAAAAGAAGGATTTAATATAATAGCAACAATTTGTGACCAAGGTGCTACAAATCGAGCAACACTTGCTCAATTGTGAGAATATCGAAAATTCCGACGTTCAGAATTACTTTTTAGTTAATAACAAACAAATATTCGTTATTTTTTATGTTCCTCATCTCTTAAAAAATACTAGAAATGCCATGCTTCGTTGTCGAATTAAATTTTCTGAGTACAAAGAGGCTAATTTTGACTACATACAAACTGCTTTTAATTTAGATCAAGAAAGAATGTTTAAAACATTAGCAAGACTTCAAAGTGGATACTTTAAATTTCAAGATTCGTATGTAAAAATGAAAGTCAAAATAGTTGCTAGACAACTTAGCAGCTCTGTTGCTGCATCGATTGAGAGTTTTGTTGCGGCACAAGCTATGCCAGCTGTTTCCTTATACACTGCCGAATTTGCTCAAAAAATTGATGATTTATTCGATTCATTGAATAGTTTATGTTTAAAACCTCGCAGTAATAAAAAATACGCGTGCGCTGTATCTGAAAATTCTCTACATTTCTCTTTATGGGATTTAATTCTCAAAGAACTATCGCAATGGCGTTTAATTGATAAGCGTAATAATAAAGACGTACAAGTCAATATTTGTTTATTGATGGATGGATTATAACAATTCAATCCATAAAAGAACTGTGGAAATTCTTACATGATTTGGGATTTAACTTTCTTTCTCTGCGATTATTAAATCAAGATCATATAGAAAATCTTTTTTGTACGATTAGGCAACATGGTATAGCAAATACAAATCCGACTTGTCATCAATTTATTGCAGTTTTAAAAACATCTGTGATTAATAATCTCGTTTTACCGAACAATAATGGTAATTGTGAAGATGATGGCTGTCAGCCATTAGACAATTTATGTACGTTGTTAACAACATCTCATAATGATGATAATATTGGTAACAATAATGACGATGAAAATAATGACTTTTTAGAAGAAAATGATATTCTGTTAAAAGACATAAAAATAAGTAATGAAGAATTGCTTACAGAAAATAGTCAGGCATTGGCATATGTTGCAGGTTACATATTAAAAAAGATAACCGTTCTCCTAAATTGTGAGACCTGCAACGCAACTTATTTTTAAAAAGTACAGAAAAACATATATTTCTTTTAAGGTAAATAATGGTAGACGACTTTAAACCAGCATAGATGGAGCAAATCAAAGTTTTATATATTTCTTTTTTTTTTAAGAACACGATTACTCGATTAACATATCCAAGCGAGAACGAATGGATATATATTAGATATTCATGGGCCTTACTTTTCTGATTCGCGTAATAATGATGCCTCAATGATCGAAAACGAAATGGATGCTGGACTTCAAGAATGGTTTAATAATGGTGATATATTAATTGTAGATCGTTGTTATTCAGACGCTTTGCCATTTCTCGAAAATCTAGGCATTAATTGTAAAATGCCTGCACTTCTACAACGAGGTCAGCGTCAACTAAATACCGACGAAGCAAATGATTCCAGATTAATCACCAAAACAAGATGGATAGTAGAGGCACGTAATGGCCACATAAAATCTGTTTTCAAGTTTTTTGAAAGAGCAGTTCATATGAACAATGCCATCAACATCGGAGATTTCTATCGAATTGCCGGTGCAATTCTTAATAAATATCGAGAACCCATAATTATGGAGGGAGCAAACGCAGAGCTAGCTCAAATGATATTACAAAAGTCTCGTATACCTAATGTTGTTCAAACCAGAATTGAAATAGATAATCTTCACATTAGAAATGCAAGGTGGATTCATTTGAATGCAAATCACGTACCTTATTTTCCCAGACTTAATTTGAATTAGTTAAAGGAATTGACAGTGGGAATTTATCAAATAAATCTAGCACCCGCTTACATTCAAGACAAGCTTCAAAGAGAGCAAACAGAAGTATTTGAATTAGATGAACTTACAGATGAACGAGGTCTGATTAGAGTGCGGGTATATTCTCGTTTCAGAAATGCAATAAAATATCAACTCTGGATAGCATATATTGAAGACGACTTAAATCAACAAACTAGTGAAGAAGAATCAGAACACGATGAACCGATTTTAGGATATTATTGTACTTGCAAAACTGGGGCCAGAACACTCGGTTCATGTACACACATAGCAAGTATATTATGGTTCTTGGGATACGCTCGACACCAGCCACGAGTTAAATATCCTAGTACTGCAATGGAAAAAATTATTGATGCAAATCACAGACCGTTATGAGAGATTGATCAGCAAACAGAAGTTCTACAATCTTAATTGGCCGGATCGTCTTCCGATCTCCTTCATTGGCCGGGTCGTCCTCCGATCTCGCCTTTATTGGCCGGGTCGTCTTCCGATCTCGCCTTCATTGGCCGGGTCCTCCTCCGATCTAGCCCTTATTGAACAGATTCTCTAATGCGAAAGCTTTATCAAGCCTTTTCATTTCCTTCCGCACGGACGGACGGTTTGTGGGGATCCATCTTGTTCACCTGTTCTGTTAACATGATCGTATGCCAGTGTGTATGTTTATTCGTGTATATAGGTGTGTAAGTGTGCAACAAATAAAAGTATGAATAAAGACTCTGATAGGGATGAAATACACGAAATCTCAAGTGCCTACCATCGCGTTATACCGCCGGACGACGGATGTCAATTTTAGATATTAAAGCCGCTGTAACTCCAAAACTATTGATTATTTGGTCTGGTGACCATTGAGACTTTTGATCAGTGAATCAAAATCTACATCATATCAAAAGTTGAGCCAATTTGACCGGGACCCCATTTTCCATAAGAACCGGGCGGGATCCTTTATAAAAAACATACATGAATGCATATATCAATTTTTGGACGAAAACGGGCATACTTCTCTTTTAGTGATCGTTTTAAAACTTATTTTGAAAATTCTGATATGTTTATTCAATTATGTTCTTTGCATGATTGTGAGCGAATGATCTTAAACAAGTGTATGCTATTTTTAATTTATAAATATATTAAAGATAATAAACCAGAGAAAGCAATCTCAAAGGGACATTTAAATAAATTAAAGAAATGGTCAGCTATAAAACCAAAAATGTGAGTCAGTCATTCATATTAGAAAATGTAATATTTTTTTATTATTATATCAGTTCTTTATGCTTTTTATTTTACTATTATTTTTATTTTAATTTTAACGAATCTTTCAGATAAGTTTTGTTACAAAAAGAAAAAAAATTAATTTTATTTTTTATCACGCTTCTTATTACGCTTCAAGAATCGCATGTGCAATCTCAAATGCATTGTCGTAATGCGCAAGACATCAGTTATTTTAAATAAGGTTATTTTTATTTTATTTTTTAAAATATGTTTTTACAGAGCTAGATTATATTTTTTATGTTGTATTGTTATTTTCGCGCAAAGGATGATATGTTATAAAAAAATTTTTTAATGTATTATATTCGTGACATTTTATTTTGTAATAAATATGTTTATTTTGTAAAAAAAGTTTATTTTTATTTATTTAGCATACATAGATATATTTCATTTTATACAAGAGATGGCTGTTTCTAATTTCAATATATTCAATATATTAATTTAAAAAAATAACCCGCCTGAATCGTACAGCGCACTTTAGTTCGCACTTCACCAAGAGATGGCAGTGTTTTGTTGCCCATCTTATGTACAGAGCTTTCATTTCTCTTAGTACATGTTCTGTGAAGCGATGGGAGGCGCGATCTACAAAGGACAATCGCCGCAGTGAACGCGGATCTTTATCCGGATAGAGTTTGACGCGAGAATCCGCGTTCGTCATTTGTAGAGTGCTTCTCCCGTCGCTTCACCGCGCGGCAAGCTGGCTTCTATCATTTTACAATGGGGAAGTCTCTTCTCGTCGCACGTTGTACTCGCACGAATTGGCCGATCTTTTTAAATTAATTTTTCGTTAATTATTGCGAAAACAACAAAGTGGTAAAAGACTTTTCTACTTGATTTTACCTGTTCTACCTGCACACTTCGACTTTTCTAACATTTTTCGGGCACCTTGTATATACAAGTAGTATACGCACCAGACGAAGCTCGTGCGGTAGAACAGGAACAATACAGCGCTGTCGTAGCGGTCGGTAAGATAGCTTAGTGGGTAGGATAAAGTAACTAAACATGTAACGTCTTGATTTTCGACATTCAGTACTCCGCTTTATTTTTCTAGTCAATCGGTCTGTACCGATTTTACCAGGGGATGTCCGTAGTATAGTAACTGATCGATTAATAATTAATTATAATACTAATAATAATAATGAATTAAAAAATAATAATGATAATATAATGAAAGAATATAAGAATATAATAATGATAATATAGTAAAAGAATAGTAATAAAATAATAATAGAGGAAAATAATAATGAATATGAAAATAATGACTGATCTTACCTAAATAAAGGAAGGAAAGTCCAGCCTCGGCTTAGATTTTATGGGAGCAACTCGAAGATAGGAATTTATACAAGTTGGCTCAAAATTACTCTCCTCGGAAGGTATTAAAATCACAACGCTGAATGACACACGAAATTTCAATTTATTTTTGGACTTCAACTCCCACGCGACAAATATTATAATACAGAACTTAGTGAACGCACTGAATAACTCAGTGAGCGCAGTGAATAACTCAGTGAGCGCAGTGAATAAGCTCAGTGAATATAAAATTTTAAGACTTAGAGTCAAAACGTGTTCTCGGAGTTACTAATTGAACTGACTGAAGCGTCGTTCAAGATCCGCTGTTCGTTTCTTCTTTTAACAATCTTCTTTGTGCCCAGTGGCTTCCTGGTATTAAAACAACCCGTTGCCTCGAACGCTCGGGCGTAGCTCGTCGGAATCCGGGGTTCGATGGAGTTGAAGTGAATACGCTATGTTCGTAACAAATAATTTAGTTTATTATATCTACTATTTACAATTATTTACAACTCGCGCGGGGAGTGAATATAGCGCGTGTGGAGCGCGCGGTAGTGCCGATGTCGCGTGGTCCGCGCGGTAACGAGACGCGGTTTCGGTGAGCGCGAAGAGTGCACGCGGTGAGCACGTGCTCCGGCGCGGAGCGATGACGTGATCTCGCTGTAGTGAGTATCGGTTTAAACGCTCGCGGTTCGTAGCGCGGCGCGATGGCTTATCAATCGCCGTATTAATGGCGAAGGCGCGATGTTATGGCGCGGCTGGAGATCGGAAGTCCGCGAAAGGTATCGGGATGAGACGACCGGACCGAGAACACTCGGCGGTAACAGAGAACGCTCTGTTGCACTCTTATTCGGCGTCTTGGTGGATAGGCACGGATGGTCGGTGCGGGTACGGGAGCCGAGAACTCTCGGCGGAGACAGAGTACGCTCTACCCCACGTCCCGTATTGTATCTGGATCTTCGGTTCTGGCAGCGGCCGAGAACGCTCGGCGGAGACGGAGTACTCTCCACCCCCGGGCACTGCTTTTACCCGGAGAATTCGGTGTTCTAGGAAGCAGCTGTCGAGAACGCTCGACGGAAACCGAGTACGCTCGACTCCCTGGTTTTGCGGCTTTGAGGAACAGGTTCAGGATTATCCTTCTAACGTCGGCTGGTAGCGTCGGCTGTCAGGATCCGGAATCGGTCTAGAGATCTTTTTGGATCCCTTTTTATACGGAAAATTGTGAGGAGATGGGGAAAGGAAATTCTCCCACCCGGCGTACGCGTGCCGGCTCGGAGTAGGGAAAGCGCTCGGGTCGGTGTTCGGCGGCGGTCGGGTTTTCCCGTGTTCGCTCGTCATCGAACATCGCGAGGCTGCGTGCCTCTAGCGATTCGTTTGAATTTGATAAAAATAATGTGGGGCGCACCGCGCCCCAATTGCCGGTTTTGACGGTGTTATTCCGGCGGAACAATGCTGTGTTTTGGGGTGCATCGTTACAGTATTTTGTAGATAACAATTGTGATATGTGACTTTTGATGTGTCTCCGATGTGGCTACGCCGATCGATGAAACTTCTTGCGAGTATTAATTATTACAAATACAATGATATAAAATCTTAACACTAAATTAGTATATCCTAAGTTAAACAATACGAAAATAAAATAAAGAATACTTAAATACGAAAATAATAGAATGAAAATAACAGAATGTAAATAATGAAATAAAAAATACCCTAACATTATAAAAATATAATAATATTATTTGCAGTGATAGAATATCATGAAGCAACTATATTCCGTATTATTTAAAATTTGAAAACATTAGATTCAAGCTCACATTCCTGGAATGAATGATACGGTAAAACAGAGAGGAGAGAATTGAACGACGTTACAGTATAATATTACGATCTCTACACTCCCTCTATCGGAATATACAGGGTGTCTGAAACATTTTGGAAAAGCCGAAGTGTACAGGTAGAACAGGTAAAATTAAGTAGAAAAGTCCTTTACTACTTTGTTGTTTTCGCAATAATTAACGAGAAATTAATTTAATAAGATTGGCCAATCCGCGCGAGTAGAAACGTGCGACGAAAAAAGACTTCCCCATTGTAAGTTGATTGGAGCCGGCCTGCCGCACGGTGAAGCGACGGGAGGAGCGCTCTACAAAGGACGAACGCAGATCCTCGCGTCAAACCCTATCGGAATAAAGATCCGCGTTCGCTTCAGCTTTTCCAAAATGTTTCAGACACCCTGTATATATTTTTTTTTCTTTTAACTGAACATAAAATTTAATAAGCGAACACATCTTAAAAGTTTATCCTTCACCAAAAGTTTGTTAAAATATCTGCCATGTTTTCATCCGATGAAATAAATTTTACATTAATTAAGCCTTTGCTTTGAGCATCTCTAGAAAAATGACATCTTATTTCAATATGTTTGCTTCTTGGAAGCATACTCTCTTTACTTAATACAATTGCACTTTGATCATCACATAATATCCGTTGGATCGTGTATACATTGATCTCCATACATCTCTTTAATTAGCCTACGTAAATAGTTTCTTTCGCTGCTTCGGAAAGAGCTACATATTCGGCTTCCATTATTGAAAGTGCGACTGGTGTTTCCTAGAAAACCAGCTTATTGATCCTCCAACTAATACGTGTATGTTTCCTGAACAAGGTTTGCGGTCATCTTGATCACCGGTCCAATCTGCATCGGTATACACATGTAACGGTTTCTCTGTTTCTCGGTACAATATTTTATAATCAGCAATTTGTTTCAAATAACGGATAACATGTTTCGCGCATTTCCAATGTTGTAATCCAGGATTTAGATTGTATCTACTTAACACTCCAACAGTAAATGAAATATCGGGTCTTGTTGTATTTGCTAAGTAAAGGAGGTTACCTATTAATTCTTTATATGGTTTACTTTCCATTTCTTTTTTTTCATCAAGAGCATTTGCCTCCATTTCTTTAGACAATTTAATACCTGGAATTATAGATGTAGACACGTGTTTACATAAGCTCATTCCAAATCGTTCGATAATTTCATTTATATATTTTTTCTGTGAAATTTTTATTGATCCCATCTCTTTCGACTCGTATACAAAATATTTCGCCCACGGGCCCTACATCTTTCATCTAAAAAAACTTACTTAATTCGAGCTTAACTTTAGATATAATTTTTAATGATTTTGATGTACAAAAAAGACATCGTCCACGTACACGACTGCTATTACATAAACATCATCAGTAATGCCAGTATAAACGTTAGGTTCTACCTTAGAGGCTTTAAGGTCTATTTTTTCTAGTTTTTCTCATAGTTTATCCTCCCAGGCACATCCAGATTGTTTTAAACCATAAATAGGGCGACGCAGACGACATACTTATTTTTATAATTTTCGAACATTTGAGAGCTGCTCCATATACAGTGAGTATAAAAAGTATTCGTACAGCGGAGATTTTCATGAAAAAAGCCCCATTTATAGAAGATAAACATTAATTAGCAATTTATTGGTAACAAATGCAGTAGATTATACGTTTCTCAACATTATTATAAAAAAAATATATAACAATTTAAATATATTATCCTAACAATAATCACAAAATAAAAATACTACACCATTTCATTGCACAAAAAGTATTCGTACAGTCAAGAAATTTATTAGTTTCCAAACTAAGATCACGGTTATTTTCGCCGAGTTATTTTGTTTATATTTAGAGAGAATGTTTTTTGAGTATTTACTATATCGAGTTACATCGGTATACTTTGAGTAACGTCAGTCATAACCCATTTCTACGCTTACTGCTAAGAGTATTTTTATCGTCTGTATTCGCGCGACAGGAGCATAAATCTTTTCATAATCAATACCGTATTTCTGTTCGCAGCCACGTGCAACTAATCTGGCCTTATACCTATCTACCCAGCAAACACAAAATATAAATGTTACTTATAACTTAGGACATGTAATATAACAGATTGTTACACTCTATTAATATTATAGTTATGTAACTTAATTTTATACATACATCAAGAGACACGGTAGTGTCTTGTGCTAAGTCCGCGCAAGCACAAGACAGACACTACCGTGTCTTATTACGCGAGTCGGTCAGTTGAGAGCACTCAATATTTCTGGTTTTCATATATCCGCTCAATGGATCGACTTCTAAGTAGTCTCAATCGATAGAGCGGGGTCGAATTATACAATAAAAGTGTTTTTATTTTTGGGCTACATGCTCTATAAATCGAGTTATTACGATGCAAAGTTAAAATGTGAAAAATATCATGTAAGAAACGTCGTCGTCGTCGCTCAGATTCTCCGTTTGAGGCATTCGACGTAAGATCGCGCTAGCGATGCTCTGGAAGTGTGATCAATTGTATAGTGTAATCGATAATCGATTGATATAGTAAGTGACGTCGATAAACGAAAGTTAGGTTATTAGCGACAACGAGAGTGAAAAGTAAAGTGAAAAATAGATAGTGAAAAATAAAATAATTTCTATATTATGACAAGGTGCAATAGTGAAAATTAAGCATCATGTTCTTTACAAATTATCGGATATGTTAGAGATGAGAAAAAAGTAAGTCTTGAATTTGTGCAAAATTTAATAAGTGACGGCGATAAACGAAAGTTAAGTTATTAGCCGTGACGATAGTGAAAAATAGCGACTTAAAAAATGAGGTAAGCAAAGAAGTATTCAATTTTATAGTTTATTATTGTATTTTATTATTTTAATATCTTCTTTTATGTACAGGATATAAAAATGGTTTCTTTTATATACAAGAAAATGGTTGCATGGCAAGAAATAATGCAGTAAGTAATGTTGATTGCTTACTGCATACTATCTTGTCTCACAACATTTTCATCCTGTATGTATTACATTTCATTTCGTTTAATAATAGTACTTTGTATTATAATTATGTGCACTTTGGTTTGGAATCACTGAAAGAAGATAACACAGATAAGATTCAAGATGGTGTATCATCCTAAAAAACCAAACTTGCATTTGTAATGGGCTATCTTTGAGAAAGATCAGGATAACTTTGAGAAAGCTGCCACCATATATATATATATATATAATATTGATAACATATATGATATATACATAATAACATATGATATATATATATATATATATTAGAGAATATTGATAACATACCACATATGATATATACATAATAACAAGAAACAATGCGGTAAGTAATGTTGATTGTTTACTGCATTTTATCTTGTCTCTCAGCATTTTTACCCTTTATGCATTATATTTCATTTTGATTTTAAAATATTTAATAATAGTATTTTATATTATTAAAATTGTGCTATATGATAAGAATGATTTTTATTTTTTGTAGTTTGGAATTGCTGAAAGGAAATAATACAGAAAAGATTCGAGATGGTGTATCATCCTATAAATACTATATAGGATATGAAAATGGTTGTGTAGCAAGAAACAATGCGATAAGTAATGATGATTGCTTACTGCATTCTATCTTGTCTCTCAGCATCTTCATCCCTTATGCATTACATTTCATTTTAAAATATTTAATAATAGTATTTTATAATTCAAAAAGTATAATTAAAATTGTGAGGTAAGCAAAGAAGTATTCAATTTTATAATTTATTATTTTATTATTTTAATATCTTCTTTTATTTACAGGACATAAAAATGGTTTATTTTATATACAAGATATAAAAATAGTTGTGTAGCAAGAAATAATGCAGTAAGTAATGTTGATTGCTTACTGCATGCTATCTTGTCTCTCAGCATTTTCATCCTGTATGTATTACATTTCATTTTGTTTAATAATAGTACTTTATGTTATAGTTATGTGCACTATTTGGTTTGGAATCGCTGAAAGAAGATAACACAGAAAAGATTCGAGATGTTGTATCATCCTAAAAAACCAAACTTGCATTTGCAATGGAACATCTTTGAGAAAGATGATACACCATCTCGAATATTTTCTGTGTTATCTTCTTTCAGCGATTCCAAACCAAATAGTGCACATAATTATAACATAAAGTACAATTATTAAAGGAAATGTAATACATACATGAAAATGCTGAGAGACAAGATAGAATGCAGTAAACAATCAACATTACTTACCGCATTGTTTATTATTAAATATTTTAAAATGAATCGTAATGCATACGGGATGAAGATACTGAGAGACAAGATAGAATGCAGTAAGCAATCAACATTACTTATCGCATTGTTTCTTGCTACGCAACCATTTTCATATCTTATATAGTATTTATAGGATGATACACCATCTCGAATATACATCTCAAATCTTTTCTGTATTATTTCCTTTCAGCAATTACAAACTACAAAAAATAAAAATCATTCTTATCATATAGCACAATTTTAATAATATAAAATACTATTATTAAATATTTTAAAATCAAAATGAAATATAATGCATACAGGGTGAAATGCTGAGAGACAAGATAGAATGCAGGAAACAATCAACATTACTTTCCGCATTATTTCTTGTTATTATGTATATATCATATGTGGTAGTACGTTATCAATATTCTCTAATATATATATAGTGGCAGCTTTCTCAAAGTTATCCTGATCTTTTTCAAAGATGGCCCATTGCAAATACAAGTTTGGTTTTTTAGGATGATACACCATCTCGAATCTTTTCTATGTTATCTTCTTTCAGCGATTCCAAACCAAATAGTGCACATAACTATAACATAAGTACTATTATTAAACGAAATGAAATGTAATACATACAGCATGAAAATGCTGAGAGATAAGATAGGATACAGTAAGCAATCAACATTACTTACTGCATTATTTCTTGCTACGCAACTATTTTCATATCGTGCATATAAAAGAAACCATTTTTATATCCTGTACATAAAAGAAGATATTAAAATAATAAAATAATAAACTATAAAATTGAATACTTCTTTGCTTACCTCATTTCTTAAGTCACTATTTTTCACTATCGTCGCCGCTAATAACTTAACTTGATAAAACGGAAAAGCTCAAGAAGAGTAATGTCATTTACAAAAAAGAGTGATATCTCTAAAAAAATTACCTTTTTAACCCTTATGTGCACAACCGGGTACCCGGGTATCCACCACGCCATACTTTTGCGTATAACTTTATGAAAAATTGAAATATCGATTTTTCCGTCTAGGAATGCCTCGTTGAACTCTTTGAGAATATGAAACGACTGAAAAAAAATTTTTTTTCGAATTTTTTTAACCTAAATTACATGGTTTTATGACACATACACGTTGGGCACAACCGGGTACCCGGGTATCCACTAGGTGTAAAATTATGTTTTCGCTCAGAAATTAATTAATAACATTGATTAATATTTTATTTAGGTAATGGTAGTTTATAAATAAACAACAAATATAATTCTGCTATTGCCGTATTATCCCCACTACATCCCCACTACAGCCGGTCGACTAAGATCGCCCGATCCCCTTCGTACCTGCGCAGCGCTCCGGTACTCAATTGTTATGTTTATTTTTTGGAATGCTGTGGCGGGCTCAGGATCTCCAATATGACTTAAATACTTTCTATTGATGTTTATTTAATGAAATAAATTTATTTCAAACGATTCCGTTTGTTTAAACTGTCAAAAATTAAGATAAACTCGCAGTGGATACCCGGGTACCCCGGTTGTGCAACAACA
>CABEGB010001121.1:273938-281438 GCA_901521435.1 Crematogaster levior
AATTAGTAATAATGTTCGTAGATATGAAAGCGGCTTTTGACTCGGTGGATAGGGAGATTTTGATGGAGGGTATGAGGAAGAGGGGAGTGAGAGAAGGCTTGGTAGTGAGGTGTGAGGAGATGTTGAGGGAAACGGTGAGTAAAGTGAGGGTGGGGGAGAGAGAAGGGGGAAAATTTTGGTTGGGCAGAGGGGTGAGGCAAGGGTGTCCGTTAAGTCCATGTTTATTTACGCTGCTGTTGGCGGATTTGGACGAAGAACTGGAAAAAGGGGGTTGGGGGGGAATAAAGGTGGGAGGAAGAAAAATTTCTTCTCTAGCATACGCGGATGATGTGGCAGTAGTAGCGGAAAGTGAGGGAGGGATGTTGGGAATGATAAGGGTGCTAGAAAAATATGTGGAAGGGAAGGGTTTAGAGTTAAATGTGGAGAAAACGAAAGTGATGAGATGTAGGAGGGGAGGGGGGAGATGGAAGAAGATAGTTTGGAAGTGGAAAGGAAGGGAAATAGAGGAGGTTAAAAAATTTAAGTACTTGGGATATACTTTGGCGGCAAATGGGGGACAGGGAGAACAGATAAAGGAGAGAGTGAGAAAAGGAGCGGTGGTAATGAGAGAGGTATGGGGGATAGGGAAGAGAAGGTTTGGAAGGGACTGGGCAAGGAGAATGTGGATGTTTGATAGATTAGTATGGGCGGTAATGGGATATGGGGTTGAGATATGGGGATGGAAGGAAAGGGAGGAAATAGAGAGGGTACAGGATAGGTTCATGAAGTGGGTGATGGGAGTGGGGAGGTATACACCGGGGTACATGATAAGGGAAGAGATGCAGAGGGATAAGCTAAAAGGGAGAGCAGGTTTAAGAGCATGGGGATACGAAAGGAAACTGGGGGAGGGTGGAGGGGGAGAGTTAGCTAGGTTATGTTGGGAAGATTTAAAGAAGAGAGCCAAGGAGGAAAAGGTGATAGGAGAGTGGGAGGAGGAGAGGAGACGATTTTTCGAAGAAAAGGGATGGAAGCTGGGGGAAGTTGAGAGGTTAAGGGAGGGAGGGGAGCTGAGAGGGGAGGATTTGGTGGCGAGGGAGAGGAGATGGCAGGAAAAAGAAAGATGGGAAAAAATAAGGAAGTCGAAGTATAATGAATGGTATAGTAAAGTAAAGGGGAGGGGGGTACCAGAATATCTGAGAAAGGGATGGACAGAGGAAAGATGGCAAAGGATAGCGAGGTTCAGGTTAGGGGATGGTATGAGGGGAGGTAAATATTGGGAGAGGGAAGAGAAAAAGAAGTGCAGGGTGTGTGAAGGGGGGGAGGAGACATGGAATCATGTGTGGGAGGAATGTACAAATTGGGGAGTGGAAAGGGGCTGGCAGGAGATGGTATATAAGGTGTTAGGGGAAGCAGGGGAGGGGGAGAGATGGATGAAGGAGTTGGAGGAAATGAGGGGAGGGAGGGGAGAGGGAGGGAAGGAGGAGAGTATGAAGAGTGTGAATGGTAATGAGATAAGAGAAAACGGAAAGGCAGCGGAAACGGAGGTCCAGGCGAATGAATGAGTGAATGAATGAAAAAGAGTGGGTGAATAGATAGAGTGCGTCTCTTTCTCTCTCTTGGCGGTTGCGTTTTTTGTAAGAGTATAGATGTAAGTTTTGAGATAATGTAAGCGGAGCGGAGGTCCGCATTTGTACCCCGCAGTGGGAATAAAGTTTACATACCTAAACCTATATGATAATACTTTCCTGGTATCATTTCAATAATGTCTACTTGTTTAGGAGTTTGAAATAAAGTTCGAGCATCAGTAGGAAGATCATGATCATATTTTATTAAAATTTTCAATAAACTACTTACAGCAGAATGAATTACACGATTTTCAATGGCCCATAATCGAATGTCGTTAATAATTTCTGTTTTATCAGAAAATTTACCACTTGAACTACTTGACTGAAGATTATTGTTATCAGTACTAATTCCCGAATGTACAGAAATTAAATCATCATTATTTTCAGTAAACTCGTGAGTGTTTATTACATTGGAATGATTGAAATCAATTTCCCTTAGTACATTTTGCTGCTGAGATAATTGTCCGATGTTATCTGGCTTATTTGACTCTATTGCGACATTTTGAACTTCCAAATCATTTGATTTACGGGTTACTTGACAAATATTATGGAATTTTTTTAAATAAATACGTCGCCGCTGTCTTGGCGTTAAACAAGTAATGTCTAGTCTCAATTCTGATTTTGACTTTAACTTTGATTTTGACATAATATAATTTGATATAATATAAAGCAAGAAAAAAATAGTTTGATTGCGATTATGTACGAAGATTTGGATTTGCTTTATGTGGTAGACTATATACATATATTATAGTAATATTCTCCTCTTTTATTGAACATGTAGGAAAAGTTTATTATCTGGAGAATAAAATATATTTTAATGAATAAAAAGTTTCAAGGGAAAGCTTTGCAGTTTTTAAAAAATACAAACTAATTTAATAATTAAAATATAATTTAAGCAAAATATATAAAAAAGAAACACTAATAGAAAAACACATAATTATTATAAATATATTATACATAATTTTTCAAAACTATGTTTCAAATTCATGCAACAAATATTATAAAAATATAAAAAATATTGTAAAAAAAATATAAAAATTATAAATATTATAAAAAAATATAAAAGTATTATAAAAAAATATAAAAATATAATAAAAAATATTGTAAAAAAAAGATATAGAAAATATGACCCAGTGAAAAATACAGATCGAAAAGACGTTTTTAGACGACGCTTTTAAATATCTAAAATAAATGTTTTCTCAATCTGTATTTCTCACTGAGTATGTCATATTTCCCATATTCTTTTATATATTGTACAAAATAAATTGCACTCACCAAATATAAAAACAATGTAGTCCTAAATAAGTACGCCGGCACAGCACATGGTCTTTGATCACATTCACTGCACGAAAAGAAGAGAAATTTAGTCTTCCGAATTGAATTTTCACGATAAAACAATTTTTATTTGGATAAATCATATACATTTAAACCATATATGTAACGAGATATACATATGCTAATCACTGTGAAATATAACACGCGTGATGGTCGCGGTCACAATGGATAGTGTGCAGCGTCCTGCTGCACGCATCTCGAGATGCTGTTGCATCAGACGTTACGCGATTGGCTGGATTTTTGTATTCTTGCGCTAGACCGCGGAACGCCTCGCGCTAGCGAGACGACCACGCGCGACACTAGAAGCGCGCTTGGTGGAGCGAGTGACGCTCAAATTATGGCGTCCCGTTTTATTTCTTACCAAAATCTTGACACTACAATACACGCCCCAGTAAACATGCAAGGATCATTTACGTACAATTTATATAATATACTGTATGTATATGTTACATATTAGTAAAATGAAGCTATGACGTTTTAGTTATGTCAATAATGAAATAAACTCTCATAAGTGTTACATAAAATTATTATGTAATTTTGATGTCAACTCATTATGTAATATTTATGTAATTTGGCGAATGTAAATGTGTATATTCTAAAAACTTCATAAATGCTACATAACTCTAGTGACATAATTGTAACGTTATGTTAAACACGTGTATATATATATATATATATATAACAGTAACAAAAATTTTTACAGAATATACAATATGACATTAACAAAATCATGTTAATGTTACGTGTTTAATATGATGTTAAAACTAATCATTAGTCATTATAGAGTTATACAGCATTTATGAAGTTTTTACAGAATGCACATTGACGTCAATAAAATCATGTTAATGTTACGTGTTTAACATAACGTTACAATTATGTCACTAGAGTTTTGTAGCATTTATGAAGATTTTACAGAATGCACATTGACGTCAATAAAATCATGTTAATGTTACGTGTTTACCATAACGTTTCAATTATGTCACTAGAGTTATATAGCATTTATGAAGTTTTTACAGAATGCACATTGATGTTAATAAAATCATGTTAATGTTACGTCTTTAACATAACGTTACAATTATGTCACTATAGTTATGTCGCATTTATGAAGTTTTTAGAATAATACACATTTACATTCGCCAAATTACATAAATGTTACATAATGAGTTGACATCAAAATTACATAACAATTTTATGTAACACTTATGAGATTATTTCATTATTGGCATAATTAAAACGTCATAGCTTCATTTTACTAATATGTAACATATACATACAGTATATTATATAAATTGTACGTAAATGATCCTTGCATGTTTACTGGGATGTTCATGATTTAAAAAATGTATTATACATATTTTAATAATAATTTTCTTGATGAAAAAAATATCGGCTCAGGAAATGTACTTTTAATCAACGTTGAAATGATATTAACATTTTTGTTACGTCTCCTGAGCCAGAACCGATATAGGTATGCTACGAGAAATATTTAATAAAAAAGAATAATATATGAAATGAGTTGTTATTTATTTATTTAACATCGATACAACGTTTCACACTTTAAAACAGAGAACCGCTAGTTCGCAATCGACGATGTTGTCACGGTTGAAAGTCTCGCTGTCCCGTATCGCTCGCGGAACGTTTTCGGAATTCGTCGTGCTGTTCGCGATCTCGAGGAAACGCGAGAACGTCGCGTCGACGTTTTTCGTCGCAGCGTTCAAAGAGGCTACGATGCGCTCGACGCAGCAATCGTGATCGAATAGAATGCGTACGGTGGAGGGCGATAAAAACTAGACGAGTCGTGGGTGTTTCCAAGCGCAGCACTGAAAGATTGTTGATCTTTCCAAATCGTAGCGTTACATTTCCAATGTTGATCGGTGCGGCGTCGTTGCTGATAGACTGTAGATTCGACAGCACGACGTTTTTCTGTTCGATGAATTTTCGCCACGTTTCGGGCGAGAACGAGATCTCCTTGCCGTAGCAGTCTCCTAGAACGATGTTCACGAAGGAGGGCAAATCGACGACGATACCGATGTCTAAGAACTTGTAACCCGTTTTAGTCAACGTGTATCTTCTCGACAGAATTCGAGTTCGACGATGCGTCGCGTCGGTATCGTTGACGCCTGAAAGAAGTAAAAACGTAGAATAAAAAAAGTTTAATAAAAAAATGTAAAGACTCACGCATTTTTTTCCTGTTATCTGATTCATCGTTCGATGCATCTCTCTTTCTCGTTTCCCCATCGTTTGCAAAACATCGTTGCTCGACGAGCGCCGAATACATTGCGTTATCTCTTTTTCTCACTCTTACGTCGCGGTCGACGGATCGCGCGAGACTAATCGTTTGAGCGATCGAATGTTAGTTTTAAATTAAAATGTTATAATTATTTTTAATATGTATTAAATCTTCACTTTGTGGTGGAACGTTATCTACGCGTTACGTTTCTCCTCGCTCTTATCTGTTTGGGGTGTTGGTGGGTTTTGTGGGGGGGGGGGGGGTGTGGGGGGGAGGGGGGGGTGGGTGGGGGGGGGGTGTGGGGGTGGTTTTGTTTGTTTTGTTGGGGGGGGGGGGGGGGGGTGGGGGGTGGGGTGGTGGGTGGTTGGTGGGTGGTGGGGATGGGGGGGTGTGGGGGGGGGGGGGCGGGGGTGGGGGGTGGGGGGGTGGTGGGGGGGGGGGGTAGGGGGGGGGGGTGGGGGGGGTTGGGGGGGTGGGGGGGGGGGGTTTGTGTTTAAAAAATTTTTTTGTTTTTTGCATTTTTATTTTTTTTTGTTTTTGGCATTTTTAATTTTTTTTTATATTTTTTACTTTTTTGTATTTTGTATCTTTAATTTTTTTTTATTTTTAATTAATTTTTTTCGATATGATTAGGTGTGATTTCCTTTTTGTGTTTGGTTTTTTGTTTTTTTGTTGTTTGTTTTGTTGGATTTTTTTATTTGTTTGTTTTGGTTGTTGGTGGGTGTTTGTTTTTTTTGATTTTTTGGTTGTTGTTGTGTTTTTGTGTATTTTTTTTTGGGGTTTTGTTTGTTTTTTTTTTTTGGGGGTTGTTTATTTGTGGGCGTTGTGTTGTGTGGCTGTTTATTGTTTTTTTTGGTTTTTGTTTTTTTGGTTTTTGCTTGTTGTTTGTACTTTTTTTTTTGTTGTTTTTGTGTTGTTTATTTTTGTTTGTTTGTTTTTTTTTTTTGTGTTTGTTCTTTTTTTTCTTCTGTTTATTTGGTTTGGTTTTGTGTGGGGTATGTTTGTGTGTTTGGTTGTTTTTTGTTTTATTTTTTTGTTGTTTTTATGTTTTTTTTGTTTTTTTATGTTTTTTTTTGTTTTTTTTATTTTAGGGGGGGGGTGGGGGGGTGGGGGGGGGGGGGGGGGGGGGGGGGGGGGGGTGGGGGGGGGGGGGGGTGGGGGGGGGGTGTTTGGTGGGTGGGGTGTGGGGGGGGGGGGAGGGAGGGGGGGGTAGTGGGGTGGGGGGGTTGTGGGTGGGGGGGGGGTGTGGGGGGGGGGGGGAGGGGGGTGTGGGGGGGGAAGGGTGCGGTAGGATAGAGGGGGGGGGGGGGGGGGTGGGGGGGGGAGGGGTGGTGTGGGTGTGGGGGGGTTTGGGGGGGTGGGGGTGTGGGGGGGGGGGTGGGGGGGGGTGGGGGGGGGTGAGAGGGGGGGGGGTGGGGGGGGTGGGTGGGGGGGGGGGGGGGGGGTGGTGTTTGGTGGGAGTGTGGATTTGGGGCGGGATGGTGTGGGTTGGACCCAAACCCACACCCCACATTCCCACAACCCACCCCCCCCCGCCCCCCCCCCCCCCACCCCCACCCCCCCCACCCCCCCCCCCCCACCCCCCCCCCCCCCCCCGCCCCCCACCTGTTGGGTTTTTTGTGAAGCCCACATTTTTTTCATTTTTTTTTCATTTTTTTCATTTTTTGTTTTTTTGTTACTTTTTTTTTTTTTTTTTTTTTTTGTTTTTTTGTTTTTTTCTTTTTCTGTTTTATTTTTTTTTTTTTTTCTGTTTTATTATTTTTTTTTATTTTTCTGTTTTATTATTTTTTTTGTATTTTCTGTTTTATTACTTTTTTTCTGGTTTATTATTTTTTTTTTTGTTTTTTTTTTTTTTTTTTTCAGTTTCTATCCAAACCCCGCCAACCCCCAACACCATGTTCCCCCAACCCCCCCGACGACCCCCCCCACACACCCACCAACCCCCCACCCCCCCCCCACCCCCCCCCCCCCCCCCCTTCCAGACCACACCCCCCAACCCCACCACCCCCCACCACCCCCCCAGCCCCTAGTTTGGTTTTTTTTTTTTTTTTTTTTTTTGGTTTGTTTTTTGTTTTTTGTTTGTCAAAACAACCCCCCCCCCCCCCCCAACCCCGGGTGTTGGTTGGGTTGTTTGGCGGGTCGGTTTTGGCCCCACCCCACCGCCCCCCCCCCACCCCCCCTCCACCCCCCCCCCCACCCCCCCCACCCCCACCCCCACACCCCTTCCCCCCCACCCCCTCCCCACCCCCCCCCACGCACCCCCCCCCCCCCCCCCCCCCCCACACCCCCACCCGCAGCCCCCCCACCACAAGCCCCCCCCCCCCACACCAC
>CABEGB010001121.1:283938-332147 GCA_901521435.1 Crematogaster levior
ATCGACGTGCACCGACGTGAAATTCGCGTGTCCCGTGGGAAGACTCGCATGAGCGAGCACGCCCCCTGGACCGTCCAACGCAGAAAAACACGAATCACCGTTTCGAGGATCGACGTTCAAGTGACGACCGTTTTGCCACGATAATAAAATATTCGGATTTATCGGATTGCGCTCGAACGACAACGATGAATTATTCTGCCACAGAGCGAAGGCGGCTCGAGCCGTGTCCAACGCTGTTTTAGTAGCTAAATGAAAATTCCACGTGAGACGTTTCTTCGGCCATTTCCTTACATTCGCACTTGTTCCGAGATTCGACAAATCTCGCACACCGCATCGTGGTTTTTGCATTCGTTTTAGAGTTTCGATGGTTAATGTTCCATTTCCGGGTAATTTGTAGTATTCTTGAAACAGAGAGAGAGCGTGATGAAACGCTCGCTGATTCATGATGGATGAGAACCCCTGCATCGTTTCGTTCAAGTAGCCGTATTTTTGCAGATAACTTATCGCTGTTTCGATATCCTCGTCCTTAACGAATTCACTCTTGATCGCGATGACGCATATCGCGACCGCGATGAAGACGCGCGCGAATGACATTCTTGAGCGGAAGTGGGAAGCGATAAGCGTCGCGGTTCGAACTCGAATGACGAGACTCGTCTTTCGATACGATCTTTTTATCGATCAATCAGTCACCGAAATGTGTATTTAGAGTTATGTATTTAAAAATGTTGGGGGAGGTATTGGGAAGGATGTTAGAAAGGTAAATCCATTTTTTCTCTCTCAGAAAATATGAGTCGACATAGTGGTTATTCATTTCCCGGATTGAAATTTTTCCGGAAAAAACATGGGTCGACATACGCGGATGTTTTTTTCCGTAAATAAGTGTCAACGATGCAAATCCAGGATAAAAGTCCTTATATGGTAAAAGTTTATTTGATAAAAGATTGAAAACAAAAATTTCTTCACCGCAATTTTCCGCGACGAGTGGAAATATAAAGCGCGTCTACGAGCGTATCGTCGCATTGTGTATTTGTTGTGAGTATCCAGAGTTTCACGTGCGTGCTAACGATGTCGAGTATCCAGAAGATCCGTGATCTTGTTGTCACGACAGATGTTCTACACTCGCAATTAGTCGAATTGGCAACTGACACGGGGTGTTTAATAACCGACATGCTAGAACTTCACGAGAGCATTAAAAAGATGGCCATCTGTTTACCAGAATGGATATCGGTTTCTGTAGAAACCGAGGAATTTCTCGAACTCATAAAAACTATGTAAGTATGGCAACATTTTTTAAATGTTGAGAGTTTACTGTTAGTGATAAGATATTAATTGTGTTGTGTTTTTTTGTTTTTAGAACTCAATTGATAGCCTACACAAAACGTGCGCAAAAACCAGTGACGTCCGTATCAAGAACCATCATGCGGCTGCGTCAGGAGACGCAGAGAGCGATTGCTTCCCTCAGAAGTGAGGTTCATTCAGATCGCGAGCATCGGGAGATGATCGCCCCTTCTTCCTCTTTACGCGAGGGACGTGCCGTCGAGGAGCGTCGGGAGATGATCGCTCCCTCCTATCACGAAGAACGCGCCACCGAGGAGCGTCGGGAGACGCGGGCGGTGGTCGCTCCCTTCCGTCACGAGGAACGCGATGCAGGCACCGAAGAAGAGCGTCGTGATGACGTCGTCACTGAGGAACGTCGCGACGCTGGGGAGAATGAGCGTCGCAATGTGGTATTTGCTCCTCTCGTTCTTATTGACTAATTTTATATGTGAACGGTATTATCATATGTTATATTACTAAAAGTAGTATATTAATAAAATAGTATATTATTTAAATATGTATTTATATTAAAACAAACCCGTGTGTTGCGAACGCGCGGATCCGGTTCGTCGGTTGTCCGGGGTTCGATGGGTCGGGATAAATGACTCGAGTCGAGACTTTGAAAATAACAGAATAGAATTTATTATAAAAGTAATTAAAGCTTAACAATGATATAATTGGTAGTGTGAGATAGAGCGGCACGGTGCATCCGTGTCGCGGAGTGGGTTTATCGGATTCGACGCGGGCGGTAACCGTGTTGGTGTTGGAGCGTGCGATAGCGGGACCGGCGGAGAACAAGCCTGGTCACGCGGTAAGCGCGTGATGCTGCGTGACGTAGTCGCGCGCGAATTACCGTAACGATGGCGCGTGCCGCGGTAGCGTAACCCGGCGCGACGCGCGGGATACGATACAGCCGTACGAATGGCCGGTACGAAATTCAAGTCGGCGTGATTTCGCGATTCCGCGTATCTTATATAAGTAATTAGGACAGGCTCGGGTGGTATGTGCCGGTGTGTGTGGGGTCGAGAACACTCGACGGAGGTAGAGAACGCTCTACCCCGCGCCCTTTCACTGAGGAACTTCCTGGTAGTCTTAATCGGTCGAGAATCTCGAGGGGTAGAGAGTTCTCTGTCTCCGTCGAGAGTTCTCGACCGATTAAGACTACCAGGAAGTTCCTCAGTGAAAGGGCGCGGGGTAGAGCGTTCTCTACCTCCGTCGAGTGTTCTCGACCCCACACACACCGGCACATACCACCCGAGCCTGTCCTAATTACTTATATAAGATACGCGGAATCGCGAAATCACGCCGACTTGAATTTCGTACCGGCCATTCGTACGGCTGTATCGTATCCCGCGCGTCGCGCCGGGTTACGCTACCGCGGCACGCGCCATCGTTACGGTAATTCGCGCGCGACTACGTCACGCAGCATCACGCGCTTACCGCGTGACCAGGCTTGTTCTCCGCCGGTCCCGCTATCGCACGCTCCAACACCAACACGGTTACCGCCCGCGTCGAATCCGATAAACCCACTCCGCGACACGGATGCACCGTGCCGCTCTATCTCACACTACCAATTATATCATTGTTAAGCTTTAATTACTTTTATAATAAATTCTATTCTGTTATTTTCAAAGTCTCGACTCGAGTCATTTATCCCGACCCATCGAACCCCGGACAACCGACGAACCGGATCCGCGCGTTCGCAACACACGGGTTTGTTTTAATATAAATACATATTTAAATAATATACTATTTTATTAATATACTACTTTTAGTAATATAACATATGATAATACCGTTCACATATAAAATTAGTCAATAAGAACGAGAGGAGCAAATACCACATTGCGACGCTCATTCTCCCCAGCGTCGCGACGTTCCTCAGTGACGACGTCATCACGACGCTCTTCTTCGGTGCCTGCATCGCGTTCCTCGTGACGGAAGGGAGCGACCACCGCCCGCGTCTCCCGACGCTCCTCGGTGGCGCGTTCTTCGTGATAGGAGGGAGCGATCATCTCCCGACGCTCCTCGACGGCACGTCCCTCGCGTAAAGAGGAAGAAGGGGCGATCATCTCCCGATGCTCGCGATCTGAATGAACCTCACTTCTGAGGGAAGCAATCGCTCTCTGCGTCTCCTGACGCAGCCGCATGATGGTTCTTGATACGGACGTCACTGGTTTTTGCGCACGTTTTGTGTAGGCTATCAATTGAGTTCTAAAAACAAAAAAACACAACACAATTAATATCTTATCACTAACAGTAAACTCTCAACATTTAAAAAATGTTGCCATACTTACATAGTTTTTATGAGTTCGAGAAATTCCTCGGTTTCTACAGAAACCGATATCCATTCTGGTAAACAGATGGCCATCTTTTTAATGCTCTCGTGAAGTTCTAGCATGTCGGTTATTAAACACCCCGTGTCAGTTGCCAATTCGACTAATTGCGAGTGTAGAACATCTGTCGTGACAACAAGATCACGGATCTTCTGGATACTCGACATCGTTAGCACGCACGTGAAACTCTGGATACTCACAACAAATACACAATGCGACGATACGCTCGTAGACGCGCTTTATATTTCCACTCGTCGCGGAAAATTGCGGTGAAGAAATTTTTGTTTTCAATCTTTTATCAAATAAACTTTTACCATATAAGGACTTTTATCCTGGATTTGCATCGTTGACACTTATTTACGGAAAAAAACATCCGCGTATGTCGACCCATGTTTTTTCCGGAAAAATTTCAATCCGGGAAATGAATAACCACTATGTCGACTCATATTTTCTGAGAGAGAAAAAATGGATTTACCTTTCTAACATCCTTCCCAATACCTCCCCCAACATTTTTAAATACATAACTCTAAATACACATTTCGGTGACTGATTGATCGATAAAAAGATCGTATCGAAAGACGAGTCTCGTCATTCGAGTTCGAACCGCGACGCTTATCGCTTCCCACTTCCGCTCAAGAATGTCATTCGCGCGCGTCTTCATCGCGGTCGCGATATGCGTCATCGCGATCAAGAGTGAATTCGTTAAGGACGAGGATATCGAAACAGCGATAAGTTATCTGCAAAAATACGGCTACTTGAACGAAACGATGCAGGGGTTCTCATCCATCATGAATCAGCGAGCGTTTCATCACGCTCTCTCTCTGTTTCAAGAATACTACAAATTACCCGGAAATGGAACATTAACCATCGAAACTCTGAAACGAATGCAAAAACCATGATGCGGTGTGAGAGATTTGTCGAATCTCGGAACAAGTGCGAATGTAAAGAAATGGCCGAAAAAACGTCTCACATGGAATTTTCATTTAGCTACTAAAACAGCGTTGGACACGGCTCGAGCCGCCTTCGCTGTGGCAAAATAATTCATCGTTGTCGTTCGAGCGCGATCCGATAAATCCGAATATTCTAATATCGTGGCAAAACGGTCGTCACTTGAACATCGATCCTCGAAACGGTGAATCGTGCATTTCCGCATTGGACGGTCCAGGGGGCGTGCTCGCTCACGCGAATCTTCCCACGGGACACGCGAATTTCACGGGAGGTGCACGTCGATCAAACGGAATCCTGGCATATTTTCGTGGATAGAAATCCGCGAGACAAATTGTATCTTCTCCATACATTGACGCACGAAATCGGACATTCTCTAGGATTATCTCACAGTCAACGTGCAAATTCGGTGATGTACGCGTACGCGCCGGACGAAGCTTATCCAGTTGCGCTCAGTCGCGAGGACGTTTTCAACATTCAAAATCTCTACGGTACTAAGCAGTGGAATGATCCACCAACCACCACCACAACATCCACATCCAAAACGACATCGAAACTGACACCGAAACCGACACCGAGAAACACCCCTACGGATCTGTGCGCTCTGCGACGCATCGACGCGATATTGCTGCTGGATTCGCAAATGTACATCGCACAAGAAAAATACATGTGGTCGGTCGATTTAAACGGAAAAACTTTCGGCGAACCAATATCGCTGACGACGTACATGAGATTCCTTCCTTCGACCTTCACGCGCATTTCGGCTGCCTATCAAACTCCCGCGAGTCAGCTTGTACTATTCGTTGATAATCTGATCTACGCGATCGATTACCCGGATCTTTCTTTGAAAACAACTTGGCCGAGAACGCTCAGTGATTTCGGACTTCCGGCGGACGCAAAAATAAACGCCGCTGTGAACACCAATACGGGACGATCCTACCTACTGTACAACGACTATGCCGTGGGCGAAATAGACGACTGCACTATGAGAGTCGTTAAACATTTCCCCATTCAAACGATCTTTCCGGGCATACCACCTAGCGTTACGTCAGCTTTCCGATACATCGACGGAAATCTGTATTTCACCTCCGAACGACAATTCTACAAATTCAACGAATTCACGCGAACCGTGACGTCAGCTGGCGAATTCGATCTGCGGATTGTCGGTGTCATTTGTCCGCGAGACGGACTGTTGCAGCAATTGCGAGATCTGTTGGATCGAATCGTTCAAATCAAAAACGTATTCGCTAACGATAAGAGCGAGGAGAAACGTAACGCGTAGATAACGTTCCACCACAAAGTGAAGATTTAATACATATTAAAAATAATTATAACATTTTAATTTAAAACTAACATTCGATCGCTCAAACGATTAGTCTCGCGCGATCCGTCGACCGCGACGTAAGAGTGAGAAAAAGAGATAACGCAATGTATTCGGCGCTCGTCGAGCAACGATGTTTTGCAAACGATGGGGAAACGAGAAAGAGAGATGCATCGAACGATGAATCAGATAACAGGAAAAAAATGCGTGAGTCTTTACATTTTTTTATTAAACTTTTTTTATTCTACGTTTTTACTTCTTTCAGGCGTCAACGATACCGACGCGACGCATCGTCGAACTCGAATTCTGTCGAGAAGATACACGTTGACTAAAACGGGTTACAAGTTCTTAGACATCGGTATCGTCGTCGATTTGCCCTCCTTCGTGAACATCGTTCTAGGAGACTGCTACGGCAAGGAGATCTCGTTCTCGCCCGAAACGTGGCGAAAATTCATCGAAAAACGTCGTGCTGTCGAATCTACAGTCTATCAGCAACGACGCCGCATCGATCAACATTGGAAATGTAACGCTACGATTTGGAAAGATCAACAATCTTTCAGTGCTGCGCTTGGAAACACCCACGACTCGTCTAGTTTTTATCGCCCTCCACCGTACGCATTCTATTCGATCACGATTGCTGCGTCGAGCGCATCGTAGCCTCTTTGAACGCTGCGACGAAAAACGTCGACGCGACGTTCTCGCGTTTCCTCGAGATCGCGAACAGCACGACGAATTCCGAAAACGTTCCGCGAGCGATACGGGACAGCGAGACTTTCAACCGTGACAACATCGTCGATTGCGAACTAGCGGTTCTCTGTTTTAAAGTGTGAAACGTTGTATCGATGTTAAATAAATAAATAACAACTCATTTCATATATTATTCTTTTTTATTAAATATTTCTCGTAGCATACCTATATCGGTTCTGGCTCAGGAGACGTAACAAAAATGTTAATATCATTTCAACGTTGATTAAAAGTACATTTCCTGAGCCGATATTTTTTTCATCAAGAAAATTATTATTAAAATATGTATAATACATTTTTTAAATCATGAACATCCCAGTAAACATGCAAGGATCATTTACGTACAATTTATATAATATACTGTATGTATATGTTACATATTAGTAAAATGAAGCTATGACGTTTTAATTATGCCAATAATGAAATAATCTCATAAGTGTTACATAAAATTGTTATGTAATTTTGATGTCAACTCATTATGTAACATTTATGTAATTTGGCGAATGTAAATGTGTATTATTCTAAAAACTTCATAAATGCGACATAACTATAGTGACATAATTGTAACGTTATGTTAAAGACGTAACATTAACATGATTTTATTAACATCAATGTGCATTCTGTAAAAACTTCATAAATGCTATATAACTCTAGTGACATAATTGAAACGTTATGGTAAACACGTAACATTAACATGATTTTATTGACGTCAATGTGCATTCTGTAAAATCTTCATAAATGCTACAAAACTCTAGTGACATAATTGTAACGTTATGTTAAACACGTAACATTAACATGATTTTATTGACGTCAATGTGCATTCTGTAAAAACTTCATAAATGCTGTATAACTCTATAATGACTAATGATTAGTTTTAACATCATATTAAACACGTAACATTAACATGATTTTGTTAATGTCATATTGTATATTCTGTAAAAATTTTTGTTACTGTTATATATAATATATATATGTTACGTCTTTAACATAACGTTACAATTATGTCACTATAGTTATGTCGCATTTATGAAGTTTTTAGAATAATACACATTTACATTCGCCAAATTACATAAATGTTACATAATGAGTTGACATCAAAATTACATAATAATTTTATGTAACACTTATGAGAGTTTATTTCATTATTGACATAACTAAAACGTCATAGCTTCATTTTACTAATATGTAACATATACATACAGTATATTATATAAATTGTACGTAAATGATCCTTGCATGTTTACTGGGGCGTGTATTGTAGTGTCAAGATTTTGGTAAGAAATAAAACGGGACGCTATAATTTGAGCGTCACTCGCTCCACCAAGCGCGCTTCTAGTGTCGCGCGTGGTCGTCTCGCTAGCGCGAGGCGTTCCGCGGTCTAGCGCAAGAATACAAAAATCCAGCCAATCGCGTAACGTCTGATGCAACAGCATCTCGAGATGCGTGCAGCAGGACGCTGCACACTATCCATTGTGACCGCGACCATCACGCGTGTTATATTTCACAGTGATTAGCATATGTATATCTCGTTACATATATGGTTTAAATGTATATGATTTATCCAAATAAAAATTGTTTTATCGTGAAAATTCAATTCGGAAGACTAAATTTCTCTTCTTTTCGTGCAGTGAATGTGATCAAAGACCATGTGCTGTGCCGGCGTACTTATTTAGGACTACATTGTTTTTATATTTGGTGAGTGCAATTTATTTTGTACAATATATAAAAGAATATGGGAAATATGACATACTCAGTGAGAAATACAGATTGAGAAAACATTTATTTTAGATATTTAAAAGCGTCGTCTAAAAACGTCTTTTCGATCTGTATTTTTCACTGGGTCATATTTTCTATATCTTTTTTTTACAATATTTTTTATTATATTTTTATATTTTTTTATAATACTTTTATATTTTTTTATAATATTTATAATTTTTATATTTTTTTTACAATATTTTTTATATTTTTATAATATTTGTTGCATGAATTTGAAACATAGTTTTGAAAAATTATGTATAATATATTTATAATAATTATGTGTTTTTCTATTAGTGTTTCTTTTTTATATATTTTGCTTAAATTATATTTTAATTATTAAATTAGTTTGTATTTTTTAAAAACTGCAAAGCTTTCCCTTGAAACTTTTTATTCATTAAAATATATTTTATTCTCCAGATAATAAACTTTTCCTACATGTTCAATAAAAGAGGAGAATATTACTATAATATATGTATATAGTCTACCACATAAAGCAAATCCAAATCTTCGTACATAATCGCAATCAAACTATTTTTTTCTTGCTTTATATTATATCAAATTATATTATGTCAAAATCAAAGTTAAAGTCAAAATCAGAATTGAGACTAGACATTACTTGTTTAACGCCAAGACAGCGGCGACGTATTTATTTAAAAAAATTCCATAATATTTGTCAAGTAACCCGTAAATCAAATGATTTGGAAGTTCAAAATGTCGCAATAGAGTCAAATAAGCCAGATAACATCGGACAATTATCTCAGCAGCAAAATGTACTAAGGGAAATTGATTTCAATCATTCCAATGTAATAAACACTCACGAGTTTACTGAAAATAATGATGATTTAATTTCTGTACATTCGGGAATTAGTACTGATAACAATAATCTTCAGTCAAGTAGTTCAAGTGGTAAATTTTCTGATAAAACAGAAATTATTAACGACATTCGATTATGGGCCATTGAAAATCGTGTAATTCATTCTGCTGTAAGTAGTTTATTGAAAATTTTAATAAAATATGATCATGATCTTCCTACTGATGCTCGAACTTTATTTCAAACTCCTAAACAAGTAGACATTATTGAAATGATACCAGGAAAGTATTATCATATAGGTTTAGGTATGTAAACTTTATTCCCACTGCGGGGTACAAATGCGGACCTCCGCTCCGCTTACATTATCTCAAAACTTACATCTATACTCTTACAAAAAACGCAACCGCCAAGAGAGAGAAAGAGACGCACTCTATCTATTCACCCACTCTTTTTCATTCATTCACTCATTCATTCGCCTGGACCTCCGTTTCCGCTGCCTTTCCGTTTTCTCTTATCTCATTACCATTCACACTCTTCATACTCTCCTCCTTCCCTCCCTCTCCCCTCCCTCCCCTCATTTCCTCCAACTCCTTCATCCATCTCTCCCCCTCCCCTGCTTCCCCTAACACCTTATATACCATCTCCTGCCAGCCCCTTTCCACTCCCCAATTTGTACATTCCTCCCACACATGATTCCATGTCTCCTCCCCCCCTTCACACACCCTGCACTTCTTTTTCTCTTCCCTCTCCCAATATTTACCTCCCCTCATACCATCCCCTAACCTGAACCTCGCTATCCTTTGCCATCTTTCCTCTGTCCATCCCTTTCTCAGATATTCTGGTACCCCCCTCCCCTTTACTTTACTATACCATTCATTATACTTCGACTTCCTTATTTTTTCCCATCTTTCTTTTTCCTGCCATCTCCTCTCCCTCGCCACCAAATCCTCCCCTCTCAGCTCCCCTCCCTCCCTTAACCTCTCAACTTCCCCCAGCTTCCATCCCTTTTCTTCGAAAAATCGTCTCCTCTCCTCCTCCCACTCTCCTATCACCTTTTCCTCCTTGGCTCTCTTCTTTAAATCTTCCCAACATAACCTAGCTAACTCTCCCCCTCCACCCTCCCCCAGTTTCCTTTCGTATCCCCATGCTCTTAAACCTGCTCTCCCTTTTAGCTTATCCCTCTGCATCTCTTCCCTTATCATGTACCCCGGTGTATACCTCCCCACTCCCATCACCCACTTCATGAACCTATCCTGTACCCTCTCTATTTCCTCCCTTTCCTTCCATCCCCATATCTCAACCCCATATCCCATTACCGCCCATACTAATCTATCAAACATCCACATTCTCCTTGCCCAGTCCCTTCCAAACCTTCTCTTCCCTATCCCCCATACCTCTCTCATTACCACCGCTCCTTTTCTCACTCTCTCCTTTATCTGTTCTCCCTGTCCCCCATTTGCCGCCAAAGTATATCCCAAGTACTTAAATTTTTTAACCTCCTCTATTTCCCTTCCTTTCCACTTCCAAACTATCTTCTTCCATCTCCCCCCTCCCCTCCTACATCTCATCACTTTCGTTTTCTCCACATTTAACTCTAAACCCTTCCCTTCCACATATTTTTCTAGCACCCTTATCATTCCCAACATCCCTCCCTCACTTTCCGCTACTACTGCCACATCATCCGCGTATGCTAGAGAAGAAATTTTTCTTCCTCCCACCTTTATTCCCCCCCAACCCCCTTTTTCCAGTTCTTCGTCCAAATCCGCCAACAGCAGCGTAAATAAACATGGACTTAACGGACACCCTTGCCTCACCCCTCTGCCCAACCAAAATTTTCCCCCTTCTCTCTCCCCCACCCTCACTTTACTCACCGTTTCCCTCAACATCTCCTCACACCTCACTACCAAGCCTTCTCTCACTCCCCTCTTCCTCATACCCTCCATCAAAATCTCCCTATCCACCGAGTCAAAAGCCGCTTTCATATCTACGAACATTATTACTAATTTACCTCCTCTTCTTGCTACCTCCCTATTTATCAAATAATTTAGCACATAAATCTGATCTATTGTCCCCATCCCTTTTCTAAAACCAGTTTGACTCGGTGGCAAAATTCCTTTCTCTTCTACTTCCTCCCTCAGCCTCTCCGCCAACACTGCCGCATACACTCTGTACGCTGTTTGCGTCAGAGTCACCCCTCTATAATCCCCTACCTTTTCCCCTTCCCCCCTCTTCACTATTGGCACCACTATTCCCTCTCTCCAATCCTCCGGCCATCCCTCCCCCCTCCATACTCTGTTACATATCTCCCACAGCCACTCCCTTACCTCTACTCCTCCATACTTCCATACCTCGTTTACTATACCGTCCCCTCCCGCCGCTTTTCCTTCCTTCAATTTTCCAATCACTCTTCCTATTTCCTCTCTGCTTATCTCTTCTTCTTCCTCATACTCCCTCCCCCCCCTCCCTCCTTCCTTTGTTATCCTCCAATCTACTCCCCATATAGGTTTAGGTAATAGTTTAAAAAACTCTATTCGTAAGCATTATTCCCGAAGTACTTGTCCAATGCAAATAAATATTGTTGGTTGTGGTTATTGAAGTAACTCACTCTTTGTTAGACGATAAACTGATTTATTATATAAGAATAAAGGTAAGAAGAAGAAAAAAAAGGTTTTTGGTTCATAGACCACGAAGAACACAGCTCTTATACATCATAGAAAGGAAACGTACTTGTGCGTTACAGAGAGTGTTCCGAAAAATGAAAAATATTACCAACTCTGGTTAAAAACATAAAACAGTAGTACCAACGAACTCTACATTCAACACTCCCACTAGTTCATGTACTATTTAAGTGATACTCAGTTCATTTCTAAGTTGTGCAAAGGTTTCCTTCGGCAGCCCCTTTGTAAAAATGTCTGCCAATTGTTCCTTGCTTGGCACATACTCAATACTGATGTTCTTCTTCTTGACGTGATCTCGTATTAGGTGATATCTGACATCAATATGTTTGGTTGAACGATGCAATTCCGGATTGTGTATCAGTCTAATTGCAGCTTGATTATCAATCCTTAGCATTGTCGCATTCTTCTGTTCAGCACCAATACTCTTTAGTAACTTCCTGAGCCACAATAGCTCTTTTGTAGCATCTGCACTTGCAATATATTCCGCCTCTGCTGTTGATTGAGCTACAACACTTTGACGTCGACTTATCCATCCAATTGGCCCTCCAGCTAGAATTGTTGTCACGCCTGTTGTTGATTTCCTTGTTTCTTCGTCATTGGCATAATCAGCATCACAATATCCTATAAGCTGATTGTTTCCATTCCACTTGTAAGTAATGCCATAACTGCTAGTTCCTTTAAGATAGCGCATTATCCTTTTCACCGCCTTCCAATGTTCCATTGTCGGGTTGTTTGAGAACTTGCTAACATTAGCTACCGCAAACATAATATCCGGCCTTGTTACGCAAGCCGCGAACATCAGAGATCCAACAGCTTGTTGATAGGGAACTTCTTCCATCGATGCATCTTCTACATCCTTTGATAGATATTTTAGACGTTTATTCGCTTCTACGGGGGTTGATACAGGTTTTGCATTTATCATACTAAATTTCTCTAACATTCTCTTCATATATTGCTTCTGACTAATTGTGATTGTTCCGACACTAGAGTCCCTTTTGATCTCCAGACCCAGGAAATAAGCAGCACTACTAACTGTAACTTCGAACTCAGTTTGTAAAGTTTTTAAGATATTATTAATTGTTACCTGATTCTTAGCAAGCACCAACCCATCATCAACGTATAACGCAAGTAATACTGTCTCTCCCTCAATGGATCCAGAATACACACAACTGTCTGCATTACTCGCCTTGAATTTGAATCTTGTTAGAAATTCATGAAACCGCTTATTCCACTGACGAGGTGACTGCTTCAACCCATATATAGACTTCTCAAGCTTGACCACTGTATCTTTTCCAGCCGCTCCTTCCGGTAGTTGCATAAAGATTTCTTCGTCAAGTTTTCCATACAGGAATGCACTCTTAATGTCAAACTGCCCGATTTCAAAATTGTTTAGTGCTGCTATGGCTAACAGAGTACGTATACTTTCATAGCGGACAACGGGTGCAAACGTCTCGGTATAATCTATACCTTCTCTTTGACTGTAGCCTCTTGCCACCAACCTAGCTTTAAATCGATCAATATTTCCGATTTCATCTCGTTTGATCTTGAAGACCCATTTAGAAGTAATGGCCTTCTTATCCTTAGGCAAAGTTGAGATAGTCCAGGTTTTATTCTTCTTGAGCGCTTCCAGTTCAGCATCAATAGCTTCCCTCCATTCTTTTGCATTGCTGCTAGACATGGCCTCAGAATACGTTGATGGTTCCTCAAACTCGATCAGATTTGCCTCGAATCTTCTTGGAGGATGTAAACACTTTCGATTCCGCAATTTATATTGATTACTACTTGGAGTTGCTTCTAAATTTTCATCATCTTCATTTTCTTCTGCTTCATTTTCTTCGACTATAGTATCCGTTACATTGTTTTCTTCGATACTTTCTTCATCTATAGTTTCCGTTGAATCTTCTTTGGCAAACTGTAATTTCCAGTCATCTTCCGTGTTATTTATGCATTTAGTACCTTCATGAAACCTGACGTTTGCAGACACAGTTACCTTCTTTGGATTGTTTAATTCCATTAGTCGATAATTTGACGATTCACTCTCGTAGCCAATCAAAATCATCTTCTGAGCTCTTGGTGCCCATTTGGTTCGCTTAATTTTCGGCACATGTACATAAGCAACTGATCCAAATGTACGAATATGTGACATTGATGCCTTTTTCCCAAACCATTTTTCATAGGGTGTAGAATCTGTACATTGCTTAGTAGGTGTACGATTCAACAAATAAACAGCTGTTCGTACCGCCTCTGCCCACAGTCGCTCATCAAGATTCTTTGCTATGAGCATTGCTCGTGCACTGTTATTAATTGTCTGATTGTCCCTTTCTGCACGCCCGTTCTGCTCTGGCGTGTAGGGAGCTGTCGGTTCATGTACAATGCCTTTTGATTCCAAATAAGACAGAAACTCGCTGTTAGTGTATTCCAGGCCGTTGTCACTGCGAAGTATCTTCACATGTCGCTCCCATTTTTTTTTGATAATGGTTACGTACTTCTTGAAGACTTCAAGTGCCTCATTTTTGTGACGCATGAAAAACACCATCCGAAAACCTGTGGCTTCATCCTTGAATAAAATAAACCATCGCTTGCCAGTGTACGATGCTGTCGGAAATGGACCACTAACATCCGTATGAATCAACTCACCGGGTTGATACTCTGCTTTATTCCTGTTAGTTTTGAATGTACGACGACGTGATTTTGCCAGTTCACATGCCTCACACTGTAGTCTAGTCTTCTCTGATACTTTAAGGCCTTCTAACATATTACGTTTTGACATTTCCTTGATAGCATGAATTCCAACATGTCCTAGCCGTTCGTGCCATGTTTGTACATCTGCAACAACATTTGCTTCAGTCAATTGTTTACTACATACTCTCATTTGCATGACAAACAAGTTATTATCAGCCTTCTTAGCTTCAGCCACCATCCTGCCGTTTTTCTTGAAGCTTATCGAATTCTTGCCGATCTGACAGATCACACCTAACTCTCCTGCAGCACCAATGCTAAAAAGATTCTTCTTGAATCCAGGTATAAAGAATACTTTCTTCAGAGTTATTGACTGCCATTTGTCTCTTACTAGACATGCGACTTCGATTTCACCACGACCATGAATGGATACTTGTTCGCCATTTGCCAATGAAAACTTTGTCATCACAGGTTCAAAATTCGAGAACCATTCTCGTCTTCCAGTGATGTGCGCTGACGCTCCACTATCTGCCAACCATTCATCAGTTGCAACAATCATGTTTGCAGCTAAAGTCATTGCACAGCCACTCTTCTCTGTTGATTTCTGTCTGACATCGCTTTCCTTTTTGGAAGTTGGACATTTAGCCGCTATGTGACCTAGTTCATCACAATTATAACAGCGTATCGATTTATTCCTTTTGAACAATGGTTTCGACGACCATACCTTTTTCTGTTGCGATTTCTTCTTGTTGGCTTCTTGTTTAACACTGAGCGCTTCCATCTTGACCACTGCTAAATCATCAACGTCTTGAGCAGCTTCTTCGTGCTCCAACATAGCACAGAGCTCACTTAATTTTTGGTCAGCCTCCCTTTTGTTACGCCAAATCGTCGCTACGCTGCGATACTTTGCTGGTAGTCCTTGCAGCAATTTTGCCATGACTGAGATGTCAGATAACCCATCGCCTAGATCCATGCATCGACGTGCTAAATTCTTAACATTTGCAATATGTTTTGACATCTCTATTCCGATCTCATATCTATAGTCATGAAAGGCCTGTGACGCCGCTAACTTACTTGTCGGATCTTTTTTTTCGTGAACTCGTTGTAACGTTTTCCACATCTCATAGGCGCTCTCACATGTCATAATATGATCTATTTCAGACTCTTCAATAGAATTGCTGATTATTAGTTCGGCAACCACATTCTTCGAATTGAATCCGGCCTCTCTAACCTCAAACGCTGCTATCGTTTCTTCCTCGGTCTTGACCGGCTTCTTGTCCTCGACAGTTAAATTCCACACATTATGATTCTTTAAATGACGTTCGATATTGAATCGCCACAACTTGTAATTACCAGTTTTTAGTTTTGCCATCGCCGGGAACTCGATTTTAATTATATTATTAGCCATTGTTACCTTGTACACGATTTCCACCAGTCGTGCTTACTCACACAATAAAAAAAATGGCACGAGCAATTCCTTTTGTTTTTCCTTTTTCCGCAAGAAACGAATCTCTAACCTTTACGCTTGCCAAGCTTGTTATCATCTATGCCCTCGCGCAGTGGAATTATTTCCTGGGCCCATAACCTGTTGGTTGTGGTTATTGAAGTAACTCACTCTTTGTTAGACGATAAACTGATTTATTATATAAGAATAAAGGTAAGAAGAAGAAAAAAAAGGTTTTTGGTTCATAGACCACGAAGAACACAGCTCTTATACATCATAGAAAGGAAACGTACTTGTGCGTTACAGAGAGTGTTCCGAAAAATGAAAAATATTACCAACTCTGGTTAAAAAACATAAAACAGTAGTACCAACGAACTCTACATTCAACAAATATTAATGTAAATATAGATGGTCTTCCTTTAACAAAATCTTCTAGCAGTCAGTTTTGGCCCATTTTAGCTAGTATAGTTGCAGATTTTTATACTGAACCGTTTATAATCGGCGTCTACCATGGTTTTCAAAAGCCAAAATGTTGCAATACTTTTCTTAAATATTTCAAGGATGATTGTCTTGAAGTTTTCCGAACTGGTATTGTTGAATATGACAAAAGAATAACTGTAAAATTGAATTTTTTTATCTGCGATGCTCCTGCAAAATCATTTATCAAGGGAATTAAAGGACATATTTTGGATGCGGTAATTGTATTCAAGAGGGAGATTATATAGAAAATCGAATAACTTATCCAGAAATTAATGCAATATTAAGATCAGATGAATCATTTAAATTAAAACAACAAGAAGAACACCATAAAATGACTTCAAATCTTGAAGATTTAAACATTGGAATGGTTACTCAATTTCCTTTAGACTACATGCATCTCGTACTATTAGGAGTAATGAAAAAATTGTTACAGTTTTGGATTAAAGGTAAACATAATGTTCGTATGAATGCAACGCAGATTACTCTCA
Source organism: Crematogaster levior (assembly GCA_901521435.1). NCBI lineage: Eukaryota > Metazoa > Arthropoda > Insecta > Hymenoptera > Formicidae > Crematogaster > Crematogaster levior. Next base: position 300,940 of record CABEGB010001121.1, read on the forward strand.
TTTCAACTTCTTTATTATCTATGTCATCATTCCTACCCAAGGAATTTGCTAGAAAGCCAAGGAAATTAGATGAAGTCGATCGGTTCAAAGCCACTGAATTAAGACAATTATTATTATATACTGGGCCAGTAATCTTTTTTAAAAAATTATCACACGATAAATACATTCATTTTTTGAGCCTGAGTGTAGCAATTAGAATTTTATGTAGCAAAGAGTATTGCGTACAACTGCTTGATTATGCACACAGTTTACTATTGTATTTTGTTGAAAATTATGGTACATTATATGGTCGTCAACATATATCATATAACGTGCATAATTTAGTTCATCTGTGCTACTATGTAAAATTAGGAGGAGTGTTAGATAAATTTAGCGCGTTTAAATTCAAAAATTACATGCAAAAAATTAAATCAAAGATAAAATCTTCAAGTCGGCCATTAGAGCAATTAGTCAATCGTTGTATAGAAGAAGATAATTTGAATATAATAAATGTAGAAAAGACTTATCCAATACTAAAATTCCGTATTATAAATGGTAAAAAGAAAATAAAATCTGTTCAATGCAAAGATTTTTATCTTAATACAAAATCTGCTGATAATTGTTGTTCTTTGTTAAATGGTACACACAACGATTTTGCTTACGAAAATTTATTTAAAAAATGAACAAATTTATGTTACTGGTAAAAAATATTTGACTGTTAAATCATTTTTTCACATTCCATGCAACTCCTTAAATATAGGAATTAAACAAATTAACGAGTTACAATATAACTTAATTACTGTTCCATTGTACGATATTAAATCAAAATGTGTAAAATTGCCCTTATGTAACGAAGAAGCTGTGATATTGCCTTTATTGCACCAACAAGAAATTTTATGGCGAGTACTAATATTGATAGAATATAAAATAAAAACAATGTTAGATTATTTAATAAACTTTATTTTTTTACAGATTATTAATCATGACGAAAAATTTCGCTGTAGTCACTTTTTCAAGCGATGGAAATAACGATGAAGAGATAGTATCAGAAGTACCCTCTTTATGGCTTTCCTCCAATTTAACAGACTGCTGGTGGCCATCAGTCAAAAATATAAATACTTTTATTACAAAACAGTCTCCACCTCTTTTTAATGATCCCAAGTGATCACTTTATCCCATTAAATTTCATGGATATTATGGTAATTTATATTTTATTTTAAAATTTATGTAATTGTTTTTTATATATTTTTTAAATGATTGTAATTTATAAATAATGATTTTATCCCAATTAAGATTCATTAGATCAGGCTAGGCAGAAAGCAACAAATTATTCTTCAAGCGATGATAGCAATATAAGTAAAAAAGGAAAGAAGAAGTCACGTACATTATACAATAAAAAACGGTTGTCAAATATTGATTCTGAATCTGAATCTGATTCTGGTAATGGTATACCAAACCCACCAGATTTTGATACTATTATATCAAATTCTACAAATAAAAATGTCCCAATCAACGATATCTCAAATATTTTGAATTCAGCAAAACATGTTGACTTGAACATCCTTGAAGGAACAATAGTATCGCACAAAAGTAATGGCTCATTTTTTATTCTTTTTATTTTAGTTCTAACTTTAATTTTTTTCATGTATTTGTATTATTTCTATTATATACATATAAAGCGTTTTCTATCCAAAATTATAATTATTATTACTGTTCGTAATAATTATAAAACTTTTTTAATATGTTTTATAGGTATACAGGACTTACATACGTTAATAACGGAAATGTAAATAAAATGGAAGGTATGGCATTTATGTTTTGTCTTATAATTTTATAAAATCTGTTTTTAGTTTCTCTGTTTATTTACTCCATATTATTACTTTTTTCAGATTATTACAATTTTCAAAAAATATATACAGCTATAACTACTGTTTCATTAGGAATACAAGATCTGAATGCTCGTTTAATAAAAATAGAAAAACGAAATAATCAACATCAGCCGGAAGCACCTACTTTAGATATATCAAATATTCAACGATCTCTCCCGTTTAAAAGTATTGATGAAGTTGTAGCTTTTGAAAACAGTTTATCACAAAATCCAGATGAGTACAACAAATTTGTAAGTATAATTGGGGAATTAGTTATTTAATTGCAAGTTTTATCTAAATAGCACGATAATAATTATATTATGATTTTATTTATAAAGATGCTGTATATATCTCGCATAGGCGGAAGGTCCGCTAAGGAAAATTTAATTCGTATATACCGAACTTTATTTTCCAATGAAGTTGCCAAACAATCATCTTGGAAAGGATTACGAAATCATTTTAAAATCAGTACCTTAAACACTATATTAATGGGAATACAAGGTAAAATAAAATTTTAGATCTATGAAATTTAATTTATATAAAATTTAATTTATATTAAAAAAATATCTGTAATAATGTTTTAGCAACAATTTCGGGACAACATCAATTCACAAACAAAGAATTTGAGGATATTACAAAAGAATGGTTTTGCCAAGGTGGCCAGAGGCTTAGCAGACAACAAAAAGACGAAATAAATCCACAAACCGTTTAAATACTTGAAAAGAGTTTATGATTAAGTATTGTTATTATGTAATCTTTTTTTTATATTGCTTTATGTTAGATTTTTTGTTCAAACATTTATTTTTGTTTGTCATTAAAAACATTTTTTAATTTATGTTTTTTATATTAAATTATTTTAATATAAAATTTAAGTTTTTATAGCTCTATATGTTCTAATATATATACACAATGTGTTTCATTATAATTAGAATTCTCAACATTGTCATTTGAGTTGAACATTTTCTTTAATAAAATTACTAATTAACAAGATTAACATATATTTGGATATATTTAATTTTTTCTAATAATTTTATTCAAAAATTATAAAAGAATATATTATTGTTTCTTTCAAATATAACTTGAGTTATGTTTTCATACACATTTTTATATTAGATTAAATTTAATGTTATCTATCTATATATACAGGGTTGGGCAAAAGTCCGGAAACGGTCAAATATTCGAAAAGGATCAACTATATATATATGGGAAATATACATATATAGAACAAAGAGTATTTTGAAACAAAAGACTGAAAACTTTATGTACTAATAATAAATGTACATTAATAATATAAAATAAAATGTAAAATAATTACATACATATATGTACGATTTTTTTAAATACAAGCTATATTATACTATATATTATATGTTAACAACATTATGCTGTATATAATATGTAACAAAATGACGTAAAGCAAATACGTAATAAATATATAAGTAAAGTTTTTAGGTATAAATTTGCATAACTGTACAATCTTTTATTTTTAAAAAGTAAACCATCAGCAATTTTATGCAGCAAACATCAGTGTAAACTTACTTTTTATTGATTAAAATTAAAAGAAGATTATACCGTTACGCAAATTTAAACCTAAATTTTAGCTATAAATTTATTCTACGTATTTGCTTTATGTCATTTTGTTACATATTACATATACAATATACACAGCACAATGTTACTGACATATTAACATAAACACTACTTAAAAGTGAGGTAATGATAATCTGTAGCATTAATATAACATTTACAGAACACAGTGAATATCTGTTCTGTAAATATTATACAAATATTACAGAACATACGTAACTAATACCTAAAATTTAAAATATAAAATTACATAACTATAATAGAACTTAGTAAACATTGTTCTGTAATATTTGCATTACATTTACGGAACACACATGTCTGTGTTTTGTAAATGTTATGCAAATTTTACAGAAGGAAGTGTTTACTAGGCTCTGTTATAGTTACAGAATTTAACAGAATACATATGTGTATATTTTATAAATGTTACAGAACAGAGTACTAGGCTCTGTTTTAATTACGTAATTTTACATTTTAAGTTTCAAGTATTTGTTACGTGTTTTATATAGCGCAATGTTGCTGACATTTCCACCTAAACATTATCTAGAAATGACATAATGGTTACCAGAACATCTGTTTTGTAAACATTATGTAAAAGTTACAAGACAGTGTTTATTGGGATACTTATTAAAATATATAATACATTTTAAATCTCGACACTATCGTCATCATCATCATCGTCATCTCCCCGTTTTCTTTTGGAGCTGCAACGCTGTCGCACCACGTTATCATCCGCGACGTTCATCGTCTCCTTCACGGCTCCACGAACTTTCGCTAATCGCCGCGCCACAACCTCGAACAACTAATTTAATAACTGCTGTACGCTATCCGTCTTCGCCGAGGAACTCAAAAATTGCGTTCGCAGTTTTGCATATTTCCACCAATGACGTTTTTCCTTGTTCATTATGTCAATCGTGTCATACACGTACACACGTATCATCTGGCTTCCAATTTCACCTGGCGTCTTCACGGTTACCAAACGGCCATTCTCCAGTTTTGTCATATACTGACCGATCATCTCCGGATCTTGCTCCGGAGTAAGCTCGAACAAAAAATCGAACCTTTCCAACGTCTCCTCCTCACGCGCAACGCGATCATTCGTACCGATCGCGTGCTCCTTTTTGTAATCGTCAACCCATTCTTTAAAGGTGACCTCGGTCATCAAACCAGTCACGATACTCGTATGCAACTGCTTCGACACATTGTATCGAACGAAAGTGAGCAAATCGCGTAACGGGCACATTTCCACCGTACTGTTCGCTATCCACGCTCTGTGCATTTCCAACAACATGCGTTTCATCTCTCGCCCCTCGCGAACGCGGCGTGCATCCGGATCCACGTTTTCATGCGTCTTCAAATACATCGAAATAGTACCGATCAGCAGTCTGATGTTGCGCGAAGCCACCGAGGAGGGATCCCATAATTCCAGCATCAAATCCATCAAAGAGACAAACGCCAACTCCGCTTCGTTCCCCGAGAACAACGCTGACTCGTTCTTGTCCATGATTTCTTCTTCGCGAACGATCTCGCGTCGACGAGCTCTAATGATTTCGAATCGGCGAAACGTCGACGCCTTTTTATCCTTTTCCCCTTCCTCGCACATATATAGAAACAAAGGAAAAATCGCTTCGAAATACCCTTTCTCCTCGCTCAACCCCGCATCCTTACTATCTTAATAGGGTTGAACCTCAACCACTTCTTGATAATTTACTTCTTTACACACACTACGATCAAAGTTTTCGATATGATCGAGAAACGTCTCCAAACAATCTCTACACTGGCGCGCGAATCTCCCTTTCATTATTTTTTTACCGCACGCGTTACACCTCATCTGATCTGTGAGCTGATCTGTGAGATATTTCCGAATAATGGTCCGCTAATAATATGCTGATTCGACATCAACTCCTCGTACTCCTCTTCGTGATTCCCGGCTTCGAAACACGATCGACACATTCTCGAAGACGGATCGGACGGTAAAAAGTAGCACGTTTCAGACTCCAACGGTTTGAAGCAAATACTTTTTAAATAATTTTCATACACAGGATAATGATCCTGGGGCCTCACTCCGTCGATCGGACCGTAAAACTCATTCTTCTCTTCCTCGGATCTTTCGTCGAATAACCTCATTTCTATAATCGATCTAACGTCGAATCGAAAACAAATAAAACGGGGTACGACGGAAACGCTCTTATACCCCGTCGCCGCCGCTCCCGCCCCCCCCCAACACCGTCGTCGAAGAACAAAGAAAAACCGCGATTTCCCGAACGAGACAAAAGAACGTCCCGCCTAGGGAAAAAGGAAAACGCGATTTCTCGGAAAAAATAAAAAAATTCCCCACCGCGACTTCCGGTGGAGATACGCGCGAGCGCGATAAGCCGACACCCCGCGGGGGTGTCTAAACCGGAACTCAGTCGATAAAGTAGACCGCAAACCCCCCCTCACCCATGTGGGGATTCAAACCCACACCCATGAAGGGATTCAAACCCATGGGATCCCCCCACCACCGAAAATGTGGTGGGGGGAAAGTGGCCCTCGCCTGCCGTCTCTCCCCCCTCGCCCATCTCTTATGGCATTCCCCCCGCAAAACCCCCCCGCTCCCCGACCCGTCTCGCGTCACCCCATGGGTCGACAACACCCTCTATTTGGCTACTCTACACAACAACCGACAACGGATCAAATTTTGTTAAAGCTTTTCGGTAATTTAAAGTTTTATATAAGTTTTGTATATGTCAAGATTTATTTTTCTGTATTGAAAATTTTTTATATTAAAATGTTTTAATTTATGAACAAACTTTATAAATTGTTTAGAATTTTTGAAAAAAACGAAAATGAAGATGAGGATTTTGAGACCATAGAATTTCATAATCTAAATGATCTATTAATTACGGCCGATACAGAAGATGCAAATTTGATCATTCTTCCATCACATCATAGATGTGTTAGTCACACGCTAAATCTCATTGCGGTGAAAGATTCAGAAAAAGCGTTAAATAATGATATCTTGTACAAAAAAAAGTACAGAATAATATTTGCCAAATTATCAAAATTGTGGAGTAAGCAAAATCAATCAACACAAATAGCAGACAAAATTAAAGAATATTGTGGTGTTTACTTAAAAACCCCGGTTGTTACAAGGTAAAAAATTTCTTATGCTATTTTTATTTATATTTGTATAAATAATAAATTTTTTTCTATATAATAATAAAAAATTATTAATATATTACTAACTACTATTTTTATAAATCTATCTCATATTTCAATAGGTGGAATTCTACTTTTGATTCAGTAATTCAGTTGGTAACGCTTTTAAAAAGTGATATGGAAAAAATAAATAAATGTTTGGATTATTGTGATTTACAAAGATTAACTGATAATGAAATTAAATTTTTAGAAGAATATTGTTAGGTAAACTACAGGATGGAATTTAATAAAATTTATACAGAGTAACTACAAAAATTTATTATTTTTTATGTAGAATATTATAAGTAATTTAACATTAATTTATAAAATAATTAGTTTTATTTTAAAAAATTAAGTTGATTTTTAAATTTGAAATGTTTTCATCTAGAAAAATTTTGATTTATTTTGATTAATTTTGATTATTTTATTTCTATAAAAAGCGTAGAAAAAAAATATTTAAGTGGAAGCAATAAAGTGGTTTACCTTGTATAATTTCTATTTATTATCTAATTTTATTATCTAATTTTTATAATCATCTATAATTTTCTTGATTTTGATTAGGTAATGGAACCTTTGGCACGAGCATTAGACATACTGCAAAGTAATATAGGAATGTACAGGGTGCGCCATCTCAATCTGGTCGATGAAAGTATTGAATAACTCTGACAGATTTTAATCGACCAGCGTCGTACAACACGTTTCGTATAGGTTATTTCAGTACAATTTCAACCATGTATCGCTATACGCCGAAAGAACGCGCCGAAATAGTTTCGCTTTACATTGAAAATAATCGTTCAGTTGTTTCAACTCAGCGTGCGTATCGTAAAAAATATCGCGGACGTTCTGCGCCCAAAGGCGACACTATCCGTCATTTGGCTTCAAATTTCATGGAGCACGGGTCTGTAGCGAATCTCCAACATCAAGCTCGACCGCGTCCAGGTCGTTCAAATGAAAATATCGAAGCTGTTCGACAGAGTGTTGCAGAAAATCCAAATGTCTCATACCGCCGCCGGTCTCAGCAATTAAACATCAGTGGAACCACTTTGAGAAGGATTTTAAAGCAAGATCTTCAAGCCGAAGACCATAGAGGAGCTAAAAAACAACATTCGAGACGAAATCGCAGCGATATCGTCCGAGACGCTGGCACATACAATGGAAAATGCCGAAAAAAGAGCTCATTTTTGTCTCAGTAATAAAGGCGGACATTTGATCGATGTGGTTTTTGGAAACTAATCAAAATAAATTGTGATGAATCAAATTTAATAAAAAAATACGACTTTGTGAAATCTGTTGAAAATTCTCTAAGTTATTCAATACTTTCATCGACCAGATTGAGATGGCGCACCCTGTATATGGGATATTTATTACCAGTTCTAAGTACGTTGCAACAAAAATTGGAAATTCTCAGCAAATCCAATCTTAAAAATTGTTATTCATTGATTTTAGCTATTCAGCAAGGTTTAAATGAAAAGTGAGTCATTAATGTAATTAATACATCATTAATTTAAATAATATGTTACTATTTAATATGTTTAAATAAAGATTTTATTAATAAAATATTTTTTTATTTTAAAATATTGTTTGAGAAGTATTTTAATAGAAAAAAATAATGTTATTTACATATTTAATTTTGTCATATATTTACATATATTTAATTTCAGATTCTGTACAACGTTTGAAAAAAAAGACTGGATAATTGCAAGTTGTCTACACTCCAAATTCAAATTAAATTGGTTGACCGGAGAGAAGAAAAAACTTGCCGAAAATTACTTGGAAGATTTATTAGGAATTCGATCAACCGAAAGTTCTCCAAAAGCTGGAAAATCTGATGATCACGAAGATTTTTTCATCTTTGACCAACAAAAAATGGCACAGAATGAATCAGAAGAAGAAGAGTTGCAAAGGTTTCTGAAATCTAAAAATTGTAACATAGAAATGTTGAATGATTATCCGAAAATTAAAAAACTTTTTATTAAATATACAGTGCTACCAAGTAGTGCATCAGTAGAACGCATGTTTAGCGTCGGCGGCTCCGTGTTGACACCACAACGTGGACATTTGTCTGATGATGTTATTGAGCAGCAAATTCTTTTAAAGATAAATAAAGAATTTCGATAAAACTTTGTAATTTTTTATTTTAAAAATCCTATAACTTTTAACAAACTTTTGCAGGTTAAAAGTTTCCAAAGCATTAAACACTACAAATTTACATTAAATACTAAAAATTTTTAAAGAAAATTTTTTTAAAGTAAGAAAAACAATATAATTTTAATTTTAATAATGATATCGTTATTGATATAAGGTGCAATAATTTTGATAATATATAATAAAAGTAATAATTTTGCTAATAAGATATTTTAAATAAAAAACTTTTAAAAAGTTACAAACAAGCTTTTTCTTAAAAATTTTTAAATGCTGTAAATTAAAAAGTTTTATTGTTAATTTAAAATTTGATTCGTAAATTAATATAAGCTAGGATTTTAAAATTTTATAAAGTTAAAGATGTAAAGAAGAAGATTTTAACCGTATCTATTTATAGAAAAATAAATAAATAAGAAAAATTTTAATTTACATTTACAGCATTTTTTAAAAAAATTTGTTAATAATTTTTTAAAAATTCTTATTTAAAATATCTTATTAAAATTATTTTTATTATATATTATCAAAATTATTACATTTTATGTTAATAACGATAGCAATTAAAATTATATCGTGTTTTTGTTATTTTATAAAAAATAATTTTTAAAAATTTTTAGTGTTTATTATAAGTTTATAGTGTTTAATTTAATTTTGTAATATGTGTATAAAATTTGTATTATATACAAAAAAGTAACGGAAATTGTAACGATTCGTTACTTTTTAAATAATGTGGTAACGGTAACGAGTTACTTTTCAAACTTAGCAACGAGTAACGGTAACGAGTTACTTTTTAGAAAAAAGAACGGTAACGGTAACGAGTTATTTTTATAAAGTAACTTTCCCAACCCTGGCAGTAATTTGCTCATCGGTTGCAGTACCATATATATATATATAAAAATAAATATATAAACAATTTCTAAAATAATCATTTTCATCTTTTTGCTCTTTCTGCCCTTTCCAACATCTGTAGTATATAAGAGAGTGAGAGAGAGAGAAGAGAGAGAGAGAGAGAGAGAGAGAGAGAGAGAGAGAGAGAGTGTTTGAATGCATGATTAAGAAAGCGAGAGAGAAAATTTGTGTTGTGTAGAATGAGAGATAAGATAGAATGCAGTAAGCATTCAATATTACTTAACACATTATTTGTCCAATCAACATTTGGATGTTAGAATAATCATCAAATTAGATGTTAAAATAATCGATCTTATTTGTAATATAGAACATATATATATATTTTTTACAAAATCACTTTCAGATAAAGATGTTTGCATTCGCTTAAATTTTTTACTCTAAATAATTTAACAGACGATTAGAAATTATAAGAACGTTTATTTTTGTGGAATGCTTAAATAACTAACAAGGAAGGTGTCGGAAGTGTCCCGCTCCGATTTTGATGAGCTTCTAATATGTTGTTCTCTAGATCAAAATAGGGGACACATTTTTTTTTATACGTTCCCATACGGCCTTTTAGGGGGTGAAACACTCGTTTGAAAAAAATCGGTTTTTCTCTTTTGGAGCGAATATCTTCGAAACTAAAAAAGATAGAACAAAAATTCAAATTGGGTATTAAATGGCTTGATAAGTACTATAAAATAACGTAAAAAATTTTTTTTATTTTTCAAAAAGCTTTACCCCTTTAACTTTTTTTTCAAAATTTTGAATTTTTGTTTTTACCAAATTAAAGGTTATTTTTTTACGAATTCATCCATGTATATTAAAGTTATGTTGCGTAATATCATTTTCGAGAATTAATTATAAACGCCTCCGTACATACGCTATTTGTGTCGGTCCATGCGCTCGATTCTTCGCGCAACGCGTTTTCCTGTAATCAAAAGATGACGAATACACTTGGAGGACATATCCATATATAATCACGAAAGTTTTCATCACATATAGCTTGAGCACTTATATGAAACTTAAAACAAGTTTAAAGATCTGTAAGACGAACAATTTTATCGTTAGAGGAAATATAAAATGCCGTCGCTTTGCGAGCATCAGTTTAATACGTAACATCGTACATTTTATCGTGTACCCTTAATTAAATTGTATGAAATATTAACCGCGGTTTTATATAAGACGGATTGACATATTACAATTACGCCTTACTGCAAACACTCACTCCTTCCACGCGATCCTTTTATTTTTATCATTATTTTCTTAAATCATATATATTTTATGTTCAATTTCATGTATGGTTTTTATTATTTAATTAATTTTATAAGTACAATTAAGAAACTATAACATAATTACAATTAATGAAATTACATATAACAATTGTGTAACAATATAATATTACAATAAAGTAAAAATAAAAATATTCTTCTCTCTAAATATTATTTCTTGTACTCTCGGACCGAATGATCCAGTAGGTGCTTTTAAAACAATAAAAAGAGGTGATAATAATCTATCATCGGCTGAAATTGTTGGTTGTATAGTGTAGCTATGTGTAGTTGCCGATATTGATTGCGCCCTGCATTCTACCTTTTTTGTACCTTCAATTGCTAAAGAACGATCACTATGTAATTTTCATTGAAAACCGCTTTGGTCTGAATTATAAATATTTTCAATTCCATAACGCATAATATGATATTTAACATTTTCGATGAACCTATTGCCTTCTGCTTCCAGATAATCTTTTGATTGTGTAGTTTTTTTTGTAATAAATTTTGTGACTTTTCGGGAAACAATATTATGTGCCATTTTTTAAATCTATTTACCCATGACTTTGACGCTGTAAATCCTGGTACATTAATTTCCTGCTGCGCTTTGAGGGCCCATCGAACAATATCAATGTCGTGAATTATTATTGCTTTTTCAAGAGCTTCTTTGAATTTATTTAATGTGTATGATGAAATTTCTTTCAACTTCTGCAATCTAGATCCACCTTTGTTTACTTGCTCTTCCCATCTTCGTAATTGGCGTAGCGATGTAACTTTCCAAAATCGATGTTTCACAGTCCGAAATGATTTTGTCCTATCTGAATCGACAGGTTTCTAAAACTCATCAGCACTTCTTTTGTATTCAATTGGAATATTATCATTTATATATATCATTTCCTTCACATAATACGTTGTTTCTTTGTCTTCATTTCTTTCTTCGTCTGTTATTGCTTGTGTTTCTGATAGGTCAAAGGAATTTTCAAAATCAAGAGAATCTTCTTCTTCAATCTCAAATTTCTCCTCGTACATTTGTTGCAGCATATTTTCTATTTTCTATTGCACTTCTTTTTCTTCATTAGTAAAAGGAATTTGTGGTATATTAAAAGTAGTGGTAGTAAACAGCAACATTATTACGTTTCTTGGATTGAATCGCATTTTGCCTTAAAAAATATGAATAATAAATATATAGATATACACATATATGTTCAACGTACAGATAGTAATTATGTATATTAAAAAATAGTAAAATGTTTTATTATACTTGTTATATTTATAATAATAAATACATACCTATAAAACTGCAACGATTAATAGTTCACACAATTTAATTAAGAGTACACGATAAAATGTACGATTTTACGTGTGTACAATGTTATTAAACTAATGCTCTAAATGCAAAGCGACGGCATTTTATACTTCCTCCAACGATAAAATTATTCGTCTTACAGATCTTTAAACTTGCTTTAAGTTTCATATAAGTGCTCAGCTATATGTGATGAAAACTTTCGTGATTATATATGGATATGTCCTCCAAGTGTATTCGTCATCTTTTGATTACAGGGAAACGTGTTGCGAAGAATCGAGCGCATGGACCGACACAAATAGCGTATGTACGGAGGCGTTTATAATTAATTCTCGAAAATGATATTACGCAACATAACTTTAATATACATGGATGAATTCGTAAAAAAATAACCTTTAATTTGGTAAAAACAAAAATTCAAAATTTTGAAAAAAAGTTAAAGGGGTAAGGCTTTTTGAAAAATAAAAAAAAATAAAAAAATTTTTTACGTTATTTTATAGTACTCATCAAGCCATTTAATACCCAGTTTGAATTTTTGTTCTATCTTTTTTAGTTTCGAAGATATTCGCTCCGAAAGAGAAAAACCGATTTTTTTCAAAGGGGTGTTTCACTCCCTAAAAGGCCGTATGGGAACGTATAAAAAAAAACGTGTCCCCTATTTTGATCTAGAGAACAACATATTAGAAGCTCATCAAAATCGGAGGGGGACACTTCCGACACCTTCCTTGTAAGTAAAGATGTTCATCGCTTGGCAGTATGTACATCGTCAAATCCTTTGTGAAAATGTGCCACTTTAAGATGAAATCATTCCTCGGTTTCTTTTTATCTGGGCACTTATGCGCCGATTGTGATTGCCTTGTGAAGCTTTGTATACAGTTTTCTTTCTCTTAACCAAGCCGTTTTTATCTTGCTTTTGACCTTTGGTCTTGCCTTCTAAAAAATTGTAATTCAAATCAGAGAAAGTTTTATTAGATAGCCGAAATGTTACCAAAGCTTTTCTGTGACATATGAACAAGCAAGAAATATGATTAAACAAGAAACGCAATTAAAGTAGTTATATACACTAGTATCTAATTAAATTGTATTAAATATACTATTTAATTAATGTTCGGATCGCTCACACTCTGTATATAGTTCTTAAGTTTAGTTTAATATCGTTAGTTGATTTCGTTATTCTCTTGTATTAGTTGCTTGATAGTTTATAAGTAGTTAGTTTTAGTTGATTTTGCATGTTTTTGGCGTTATGCCTAATGAATCGGCCGAAGCGGCGATCTGGCAGCAGTAGATGAGCGACTTATCGGTCCTGGTGCTGCCATCGATCATCGCGGGCCGGTAATCATTTTTGGCGAACGGGGTACTGTCTGCGGGACTTTTGCAGAGACACCCCGAGCCGCGGCACTCGCCGTTGAGTCGCCGGACTGAGAACACATCTTTCAAGAATTGTGCACACCCGCTCCTTGCTTTGCTTGCCGTCTCTTGTGCCGGGCTTTCGGATCTATCGCCGCTGCTTGTGCTAGTGCCTGACTCTCTTGGTTCCTTGCATGCTTGCTCACGTTTGTGCCTTGCCTAGTGGACGCTCGCAGCTTCTTGCATGCCGCCTGGAGTACCGGAGCTGGACGGAGTCTACAGGAGGTCTAGAGGATCGACCGGCCACGGTGAGTCGCTACTCTTGCTTTATCTTGCTTGCTGTATTTCGCATGCCTATTGCATGTTCTCGCGATAACTGCCGGATCGCCGGTTCGCGTCTTCCACAAGCCGTCCGCGCCGCGGTTATCACTTCGCGTTTTAATTTAGCAATTTCGCCTCCGGCGGGATAATCGAGACCCCCGCCGAACAAATGGTCCTTCGAGCCGGATATAGAATCTCGTTCGTTTCGTCTTGATAATCGTAATCGCTAGTAGTCTTGAATCGCAATCCGCGCGACGCACTATCGCCGGATTATCGCATTCATTGTTTTCTTGTAATCGCCGTTTGTGATCTATGCGACGCTCAATCGATAGATCAATTCTCGTTACGGCATTAGCATCATTAATTTCAATCGTGATCCGCGCGACACTCTATCGCCGGATCCTTGCGCTTTTCGAATCTTGTTAATTATAATTGCCGTCTCGCGATCTGGGCGACACTCTATCGCCAGATCGGCGCTTGTCTACGGCATTGTAATCGTTAAAATCCATTCGCGATCCGTGCGACGCGCTATCGCCGGATCATTGCGCCTTTTCATTAAAATTTCGCGTGCGTTTAATTGTAAAAATTCGACAGCCTGTTTGTGGCAATTACAAAAATCAAATTTAACCGTTGTAAATTAGAGCACAAAGTCACGATCTGTTGTTACTTAGCGGTGACTGTTACATCGGGCAACCTTGTTGACGGCGTTTTTTCTATGTTTTCTCCTCGCGGTTCGCACTGTGCGCGCTTCAAGACTTGACGGTTTCTTAGCTTTGCTGTTTATTCTATTTTCTTTGCTCCTTATTGTCTACATAGGAGTCCTAGACAATTTAAAATTGTTGACAGCATAGTGTTCATTTCAAACGATATTTTCGCTGACGTGTCTTGGTGCGTGTGTTGTCGTTGGTGTCGCGTGTCGCGATCTGGGGAGTTTCCTGCGTTACCGACGGTGCTTTCTCGCCGATTACCTTGACTTGTCGGTAAATCGATATCCGTTGACTTGTACCTTGCGGTTTGGACATAATCCCGATCGATCATAGTTTCTGCCTTGGTCCCTTTTCTTCTTGTCGCTATCATAGCCAAGGCTGCGACAACTAGACGGGAGTTGTGCGTTAGGCGCTTGACGGAGGTGCATGAGGAATCGGTAAAGGCGGAGTCCGATCCACAGGCCAGGGCTTTCTTTCTCGCGTGCTATCCGAGCGTGGCTGATATTGCGCGTGACTTCGAGGCAGCGCATCTCAAAATAATCCAGGATGCCTCGACCGATTTTGACGCGGAGGACAAAGTGTGTGCGCGCTTTGACAGACTTCACTATCGGGTGAAGATAGTTTATCATACGCTTAACGGTGCGGCTACCTCCAGCACAGTCGACGCAAATCCGCACTCGCGCATCTCGAAAATAAAGCTGCCAAAGATATCGTTGCCACAATTTACGGGAGAGCTCTCGCTTTGGCCGTCGTTTATCGCGTTGTATAACAGCTCGATTCATTCGAACCCGCAACTCACGGACATCGAGCGTTATCAATACTTACTTGCGGCCTTAAAGGGCGACGCCCTGGGCATCGTAAAAAATCTGCCGCTCACGGAGGAGCATTACGCGATTGCGTACGATACCTTGGTTGCGCGGTATCAGAACAAGCGCCGATTAGCCACTCATTATTGGAGCTCAATCGCGAACGCGACACCATTGAGGATTCGATCGATTCAGCCGACGCGCTTCGTAAGCTGCTGGATGAAATCCACGAAAATCTTCGCGCGTTGCAATTAATGGACTTCCCGACCGACGCGTGGGATTTTGTCCTGTTGAACATCGTGCTCGATAAGCTCACTCCGTCGCTGCGCGAGAAGTTCGAGGCTGAGCATCGGAGGTCGGAGATTCCGACTTTTAAACAGCTGACGAGCTTCCTCAACGAGTACTGTCGGGTGTTTGCGTCGCTGTCCACGTATTCGCCGGCAGGCAAAGCTCGGGATAAAACCGCGAAGGGTTCGGCTGTCATCACATCGGCGTTCGTAGCGAACTCGACCTCGTGTTCAATGTGCGGGGAATCGCATTCCGTCACAAAGTGTTCGTCCTTTCTCAAACTGGCGGAGAAAGATAGATACTCGCGCGCGCGCGGTTTGGGACTTTGTTTAAATTGCTTGCGTTCCGGGCATCGAGTCAACAACTGCCCGTCTTCTTGGTCGTGCCGCAAGTGCAACCAAAAGCACCACTCGTTGATTCATTTTGCCTCCGGTGCTACGGAGACTACGGATAAGTCGTCGTCAACCGCCTCGTCGCCGGCTGCGGAACCGTCGGCACCCGCGGAGCCCATAGTCTCGATGTCCAGCACATCTCGGTCCGCTACGACGGTGTTGCTTTCCACCATTCGGGCCGAAATGGCGGACGCGCAGGGACGTTTCTTTCAGGTGCGCATTCTATTGGATAGCGCCAGTCAATCGAACTTCATAACTGAGGCTTGTCTTCAGAGAAGCGGACTCTCGCGCTCCCAGTGTAGGTCGGTAGTGCTGGGGCTGAGCGATGCTAAGGTTGCGACTACGAAAGGTCGAGCTTCCTTCGTAATTCGAGTTTCTGAGCGCAGCAACTTGCGCTTTCCTGTCGAGGCTACCGTTCTAGCAAAAATATCTTCTCCGTTGCCGCATAATAAAATTGATTGTCACGTATGGCCACACATCAAGGGCTTACCCTTGGCGGACCCTGACTACCACAAGCCTGGTCCCATTGACATTCTTCTGGGCGCGGAGAGTTTCGTTTCGGTCCTTCGCGAGGGACATCTCAAGGGTGGAGCAGGGGAGCAGTCTCCACTCAAAGCGCACCGCCGGTGCATTCGTTCGTTTCTACTTCATTGGATGATATTGACGCCGCTATTCGTCGGTTTTGGTCGTTGGAAGAGATTCCTGACGGTTCCTCGCTCTCGTCTGAGGACGTTCAGTGTGAAGACACATTTCAGGAAACCACTCATCGGAGTCCGTCCGGTCGTTTTATCGTCTCCTACCCGTTTGCCAGGGAGTTGCCATGCTTTACGGATTCGCGTCAAATCGCCATCAATCGCTTTCGGTCGCTGGAGCGCCGCTTCAAGGCAGACGCTTCGTTTAAGAAACAATATTGTGATTTTATGCGCGATTATCTCGATTGTGGTCATATGAAATTGGTTGAACAGCCATTTCCGGCCGACGGTCGCATATACTACCTGCCGCATCACGGTGTGTTAAAAAGCGAAAGTGAGACAACTAAATTGCGCGTTGTGTTCGACGCCTCGTCCAGGTGCACTAACGGGTTGTCCCTTAATCAGACGATGTTGAGCGGGCCGAAGCTTCAGCAGGATATCATGGCTATTCTCGTTAGGTTTCGTCTCGGCGCGATCACGGTGACGGCTGATGTCAAGCAGATGTTTAGACAAATTCAGATAGAGTCTTCTCAGCAGGACTACCAAAGAATTGTTTGGCGCTTTGCGGATCACGAACCCCTTCGGGATTATCGCCTTACCCCGGTGACTTTTGGAATCACTCCTTCTCCTTATTTGGCGATTCGCTGCCTGATGCAGTTAGCAGAGGAGGATAAGGAGAGCCATCCGCAGGCATCTCGCTCGTTGGGATCATCGCTTTATGTAGATGACATAGTTGCAAGCGTCAATA
Organism: Crematogaster levior; assembly: GCA_901521435.1. NCBI lineage: Eukaryota > Metazoa > Arthropoda > Insecta > Hymenoptera > Formicidae > Crematogaster > Crematogaster levior. Next base: position 318,450 of record CABEGB010001121.1, read on the forward strand.
CCATCCAGGAAGCGCGTTCCTTGAGGGAACAACTCGTTGACTTGCTGCGCGGCGCAGGGTTTGCCCTACGCAAATGGGCCAGCAGCCATCCGACTGTGTTGAGCGATATCGAGCCGGCTCACTGCAGCAGCGCGATGCTCACCTTCGATACGCAGGAGGACGGCTTTCTTAAGGTTCTCGGGCTGCATTGGCACGCTCGATCGGACTCGTTCGGTTTTTATGTACACGCTTTGCATAGAGGTTGCACCAAACGAATTATTTTGTCGGAGGTGGCTCGTATCTTCGATCCATTGGGATTTCTCGCGCCTCTGACATTCGCTGCCAAAGTCCTCGTACAGCAACTCTGGAGTCTCGGATTGGGATGACCTCCGCCCGACATATGTCGACAGTGGAGTCGATACCAACGGGAATTGACGGAGTTGACATCCATCCGTATTCAGCGCCCTTTGGTTCACCGGGACATAGTTCGTAGGGAACTGCATGGCTTCTGCGATGCGAGTGAGCGGGGCCTAGGGGGCGTGGTATACCTCCGCATCGTCACGACGAATTCCGCACATGTTCATTTGTTCGCCGCGAAATCGAGGGTCGCACCGCTGAAATCGCTCACCATTCCGCGTCTTGAATTGTGCGCTGCCCTGTTGCTCGCGGACCTTCTACATTACATAGTGACCATTCTGAGGGGCACTCTCGCATTAGATGCCATTTACGCTTGGTCCGATTCAATGGTGACCTTATCGTGGCTCCGAGCGTCACCGCACAAACTCGAAACCTTCGTTCGAAACCGGGTGGTGAAGATCCAAAATTATTCTGACATCACGTCTTGGAGTCACGTGGGGACAAAATCGAATCCCGCTGACCATTGTTCGCGCGGGTTGTTTCCCCTAGAATTAGTAAACTGTCGATTATGGTGGGCGGGTCCGGAATGGCTTTCGGGTTTTGCGCTTGCAGACGACGTAGATTTGACTTTGCATGAGGCCGATGTGCCAGACGTAGCGTTCGCGTCGACACTCGCACCGATCAGGGCTCGCCTCGGCCCCCTCCGTTGTGCGCCACCTTGCCGTGGTGGAGGGGCTCCCCTGGGAGAAATCCCAGGGGTCTAAGAGCGCACACATGGAAGGAAAACCATGTTAAAAAACCCGGGCAGGTCGGGCTCGTGAGGGGGGTTATCCCAACCGACCTAGGAGTGGAGTCTCCGATATAACCTCCCGTGGAAGACAACCACGTTAAAAAATTACAATTTTATGGATGATAATGAGTACAAAAGGTAGTTGTTTACCGCCTCAGGGGATTCGGACCCCCAGGGGCCGGCGTGGGGGGGGGGGGTAGTGTCCCGGCCCCCCCATGTCGTCATCAGACGACGGGCGGTGCGGGGCGTGCCATGCAGGCGCCCCGCACTATAGGGCGACTGCAGGTGTTGACGGGGAGGCTTTCTGGCCCTTAGTCAGAGGAGCCCTTGTTAGGCTCCTCCTCCTGTTGGGGGAGGAGGTGCGGAGGGACGGTTGTGCTTGCTCGGGGGGGTTTGCCCCCCCGAGTGGTTTGGGAGGCGTAGGTCCTCGGACTTGTTCCGGGACCTACGCCTCGGCTGTGAGGAGGGGGAAGTCTGGGTCCTCAAGGACGGTGGGGACCCAGACTCCCTCGGAGGTTCGTGCCCCCCCCCCCAGGTGCTTTAAGTGCCTGGGGAGGGGGCACATAAGGCGCTGGTGTCCCTCCGTCACCGACCGGGGCAGTTGCTGCCTGCGGTGTGGTGCGGAGGGGCACCATGTTGGGGAGTGTGCGGCGAAAGCCGCACACTGCCCCTTATGTCAGGAGGAGGGACGGGACGCCTCCCACCGTATAGGTGGGAGTGCGTGCCCCGTCGTCCCCCCCCGTAGTGGGGGGAGGGGCAGAAGGAGGAAGAGGAGGAAAAGGGGGAGGCCCGGTACTCCCCTGGTGGAGCCCGTGGAGGCGTTCTCAGGTAATGGGACGCCTCCCGGGGTGGTCCTCCCCCAGGACGCAGCACCCATGGAAATCGCCACCGATGAAGGCGGATCTTCTTCCGCCGACACGGTGGTGACCTCCGTGGGACAAACCTCCATGGGGTCCCCTATTGGAAGCCCTATGGAGGTGGACGAGGGTGGGGGAATGGGGGGGGGAACCCCCCTTCCTCCCCAATGATGCGGGTGGGAGGGTGTGGGAGAAATCCCCCCCTCTCCCCATAGATGCCGCCAAGGAAGTAGGGGAGGAAGTGGGTCTTTCCCCTCTTCCTCCCCTGGTCGTGGAGGAGGAGGGCGCTTCCCCTTATAGGGGGGGGGCGCTTCTCCTGTCCCTGAGTTGACGGGGCGGACGGGGTGGCGGATGGGGACATTAAACTCTCCAGTTCTCGCCCCGTCGTCAGCCTCCGGAGGCTCAGGGATGAGGAGGTGGGAGCGGCTGCCCTCGCCGGCAACGCTCCCCCTGCTAAGGCGATCGGAGGTAAGGTCTTGAAAGGGGGGACGGTAGTTCCCCCCTCAAGTCTGAGGACCTGGGAGGGGTTTCTACTCCTCCTAGGACTAGGGCGGTGGTTGCAGAAGTCCCGGGGCCGTCTGGGGGCGGTGGTGGGGGGGGGGGGGGGTCTGGGACGGTAAAGTCCGTCTCAATGATCCTCCGCCACCGTCCGAATGTGGTTCCCTGGGACTATGCGCCGACCGCAATTGAGAAGGGAACAATCCCACCCCACAATCGCGTTATGTGGGACATGCTGGTCAGGGAGGTGAAGCGCCGAGACCCTGGCATTGCCAGGGGTCTACGTCTAGGTTCGGGGGGGGAGTGGGGCGTGCGGTTTGTTGCACATGTCTGTGCCCCCCCCCCCCCCGAGAATAGAAAGTGTCGGCGTTATCAAAGGGGCCGCCACAAGGTTGGAAGTGGAGCACCCGGGTTGGGAGCTCCACTGCCATGTGGCGGACCCCCTCCCTGACCAGCGCTTCGGGACGTCCTCGGCGCGGGGGTCGAATGTGAGTGGGACTTCACCACCGCTCGAGTACCGCGCCGAGGCGAATAGGTTCTTTGTAGACGGGGTGGAGGATGGGGAGGGTCCACCCTCCCCTATCGACCTCCATCCTAAACCCACAAAGAAAAAGAAAAAGGAAAAGAGGTGATTGGGGGCGGGGGCTCCTAATCACCTCTTGCCCCACCAACACCTGGGGGCGGCCCCCCCCCTTAACATCTGGGAGGGCGGGGGAAGGCCGGTGGTGACCCGGCCTTCCCCGGACTTGGAATATAGTTTCTGGGGAGGGAGTGCCTTACACTCCCTCCCCCGGAATGAGGCCAGTTTTGGCTGAGCCCGAGGGGGAGCAGGACGAATGCCATATGGTGATACCCTGCTCCCCCTCACTACGGGCTAGAGAAGGTCACCCAGGGGGGTTTTAGCGGGTATGCCGGCAAGTCCCTATCTCGACTTGCCGGAGAATCCCGCATAACCCGTGGGGTTCCCCCGAACCCCGCGGGTATCCATAAAGGATTTCCCCCCGATAACAAAAAAAAAAGAGCTCGCCTCGGCGTTGAGGCACTATTGGACGAGCATTCCTCGCTGGAAAAGGTTTGTCGCGTCGTTGCCTATATGCGCTGTTTTGCTCATCGAGCCCGCCGGACGGATGTGCCTCTCAATCGACCAGCAGGAGGCCCACGCGGCCCTCTTGTCGCTCGTAAAGGTCGTCCAGGCTGATCAATTCGGCATCGATATTGCAAACCTACTCAAGGGGAGACCGGCCTCTAAGGCGCTCGTGCAACTTGCCCCGTTTTTGGATGCGGGCGGGATCCTCAGGGTGGGCGGTAGGATCACCCATTCCGACCTACCTTATGAAACAAGGCATCCAGCCTTGATGCCGAGTAGGCACAGACTCACAGATCTTCTTATTGAGAGCGCATACCGGCAATATTTGCATCCGGGCCGTCGGGCTCTTCAATATTTGCTTTCGCAGCGCTTCTGGGTATTGGGAGCCCAGCGTGCGATTAAGCGCGTACTGTCGCGCTGTTATAGATGTTTCCGAGCGAATCCCCGGACGGTTCAACCACTCATGGCCGATTTGCCTGCGCCTCGGGTGCAGCAGGCCAAGCCATTCTCCACCACAGGAGTGGATTTTGCAGGGCCGTTCTCCATTACGCCTCGCCGGGCCCGCGGAGCCAAGGCGTTCAAAGCTTACGTGTGCGTATTTGTTTGTTTCGCCGTAAAGGCCCTACATTTAGAGGTCGTTCACTCCCTCTCTACGGAGTCGTTTCTCGCGGCTTTGCGACGCTTCATCGCCCGCCGAGGTAGATGCTCGCTGCTTTTCAGTGATCGCGGGACCAACTTCGTCGGGGCACATCGCGAGTTGGTAAAGTACATGGAGCGAGCCTCCGACGCTGAGCGCATAGAATGGTCGTTCAATCCGCCCTCTGCGCCTCACTTTGGAGGTCTTTGGGAGGCGGGCGTGAAGGCCTTCAAAACTCACTTGGTTCGAGTCGTGGGGGCTCAAGTTTTGTCCTTGGAGGAATTCTCTACCCTTCTCGTTCAAATCGAGGCGGTGCTGAATTCGCGGCCGCTATGCCCATTGAGCGGGGATCCGAATGATCTCGCGGTACTGTCCCCGGGACATTTTCTCACGACGGAGCCTCTGGTGTCCCTCCCGGGTCCGAACCTGGCGGACATTCACGTAAACCGTTTAGATCGATGGCAGCTGCTTCAACGCATGCACCAAGATTTTTGGAAGCGTTGGAGTACCGAATACTTGCACTGTCTCCAACAGCGTCCGAAATGGCTGAAAGACAGTGCGTCCGTGGTTATCGGTTCGTTAGTGCTGATAAAGGACGCGAACGCCGCGCCCTTACGTTGGCTGAAGGGCCGGATCGTGGCCTTGCACCCGGGAAATGACGGGATATCACGCGTTGCCACAGTGCGGACCGCGGAGGGAATACTCACGCGTCCTCTGGTCAAGCTCTGCCCGTTACCGATGGGTAGGACAGCGGAGACACTTAGTTGATAAGTAAAATACACTGTATTTTGGTGGGCGGTATGTTCGGATCGCTCACACTTTGTATATAGTTCTTAAGTTTAGTTTAGTATCGTTAGTTGATTTCGTTATTCTCTTGTATTAGTTGCTTGATAGTTTATAAGTAGTTAGTTTTAGTTGATTTTGCATGTTTTTGGCGTTATGCCTAATGAATCGGCCGAAGCGGCGATCTGGCAGCAGTAGATGAGCGACTTATCGGTCCTGGTGCTGCCATCGATCATCGCGGGCCGGTAATCATTTTTGGCGAACGGGGTACTGTCTGCGGGACTTTTGCAGAGACACCCCGAGCCGCGGCACTCGCCGTTGAGTCGCCGGACTGAGAACACATCTTTCAAGAATTGTGCACACCCGCTCCTTGCTTTGCTTGCCGTCTCTTGTGCCGGGCTTTCGGATCTATCGCCGCTGCTTGTGCTAGTGCCTGACTCTCTTGGTTCCTTGCATGCTTGCTCACGTTTGTGCCTTGCCTAGTGGACGCTCGCAGCTTCTTGCATGCCGCCTGGAGTACCGGAGCTGGACGGAGTCTACAGGAGGTCTAGAGGATCGACCGGCCACGGTGAGTCGCTACTCTTGCTTTATCTTGCTTGCCGTATTTCGCATGCCTATTGCATGTTCTCGCGATAACTGCCGGATCGCCGGTTCGCGTCTTCCACAAGCCGTCCGCGCCGCGGTTATCACTTCGCGTTTTAATTTAGCAATTTCGCCTCCGGCGGGATAATCGAGACCCCCGCCGAACAATTAATATTACATTTCAGATACCACTGGAATATAATAGATCAATATTTTAGTGAACATATATAAATACAAATAATATATTTCTATAAAGCAATGATTTTATACATTTGCCAAATAAAAACAAAAGTTTCTTATTTTGTCTATTATCACATCATTATCTACTATTATCATATTTATTATCGTTTTAATAGCTTAATGAAATTAATTTTAAAGAAATTTACACAAATAAATTTGCAATTTACCATTTATATCGTGTGCATTTTTACCATCTCTTGCGGATTGTTTTCGCTGTTCATCTTTAGCGCGTAATTCCTCTGAGTTTTGTACAAAATGATTATTCTGTACAGGTTTCTCGTTTTCACTCTCAGTGTCATCCTCGGAACAGGCATCACTTTTATCGCGTTTATGAAATACCTGCATAATAAATTTGTTACTTAGACAACAAAATTCGCACTAAATAAAATTAAAATTCAAAATATAAAATATTTAAACTAACCCTCGGAGTGGTGAAAGGCCTAGAATCTATTTCTGTGGAATCGTCTGGTGCGCTACCACGAATGTCATGATTATCATATGTGTGTCGTCATATTCATCATGGCAGCGGTGGAAGTGGCGGCTGCTGCTGCGAACCGCCAGCAGCAGCGGCAGCGGCAAGGGCAGCCTTGGCCTCTGTCAGCTGCTTCTGTAAATTTAGAAGATTCTCATCTTTGATGAGGGCGTTCTCTTTTATGTCCTGCATATCTATATTGGAAAAGCTGAAAATATTACAAATATTGTTATTAAAAGTAATTATAATTAAATTGTATTAAGGGGTAACACCACTCTAGGATTTTGAAAAAATCAATTTTTTTTTTTTTGCTTTAAACAATGCTTTAACATCATAAAAACAACATGCACTTGGTTTTATAGTAAAAAAAATTTTTTAAAAGCCTCTACCAACGATTTTTCCGCAGCGCCTCGGAGCGCCGCTTGAGCCTTAACGCGGCGCGTTCGGATTCATCGCTTTTGTCCTGTTTTACTTTTCAGGATAATAAGTGGCCCTGTTATTTATAGTGCTGATTTCACAGTTATGAAGAAAGAGTGCATCGACCACGTACAAAAGCGAATAGGTACTCGCCTTCGCAATTTAAAAAAAAATACAAAAGGACTCGGAGGAAAAGGCAAGTTGACAGGTAAATTGATCGACGAGTTGTCAATTTATTATGGATTAGCTATACGCCGCAATCATGATTCCGTAGAAAAAATGCGGAATGAAATTTATGCGACGCTATTCCATAAAATATCAACCGACGAAAAACCGCAGCACGAAAAATGCCCGTCCGGAGAAAATTTGTGGTGCTCATGGCAAAAAGCACAGGCCATTGGTAATGTCGATTACAAGTATAAACCACCTCTCTCGACTTCAGTTTTTGAAGCAATTTTACCAATTTATAAAGAATTAAGCAGCGACGATCTGCTTACTCGTTGCATCGGCGGCTATACTCAAAATAGCAACGAGAGTTTCAATTCGACAGTTTGGTCAATGGCTCCGAAATCGACCTCCAGTGGCAAGCATGTGCTTGATACTGCCATATATATCGCTGTAGGTATATATAATGATGGCCTATCAAGTGTTATGAGGCTCATGCAAAATTTAGGCATGAAAATTGGGACGAATTGCTACAATTTCTGCGTCGAAACGGACGAGCGCCGCATCAAGTATTCGGAGCGATCGCTGACTAATGCTGCAAAAGAGGCCCGATTGCTTTTAAAATCATCCAGGAAGGAAGAAGAAGAGGCGAGTATTAATCTGGATGGCCAAATGTATGGTGCAGGCATCGCTGATTAAAGGTAAACATAAATTTCAAGCATTTTAAGTGCTCGTGAAACTTTAAACGCGTTTTTCTCAAAACCACTTTTTTCAATCTTAGCGAACACATTACTTCAACACGGTTGCATGGATCAGTTTGAAAATTTAACAGTAGCATCACAATTACATCCTTTATAGAAGTACGTAGGGGTTTTTCGATTCGATGTAAACTTTTTATTTTATAAACAATTTACTGCTTATTTTTTGGCATAAAATTGAATTTTTTTTTCAAAAGTGCACCGTTTCTGCAAAATTTGATAAAATAAAAAATCCCTACGTACTTCTATAGGCAATAGTATGTAGATTTTAAATTTTTTTGGTTTTTTGTTCTAGGTCTTATAGTTCACGAGAAATTGGTTCGCTAATGGAAGCGTTTTTTAAAAACGTCATTTTGAAGATTGTCTCTCTCGTCGCCATTTTGTATAAAAAAAATAATAAAAAAATTTTTTTCTATACTTAAATATATGCTCAATAAACCCTCTCAAGAAAAATTCCCATTCCTTTTATTATATTCTCAAAAAAAATTGTCAAAGTTAGATCTTTTTTTCGACCGCTAGAGTGGTGTTACCCCTTAAATATACTATTACTAATATACAATTAATATTACATTTCAGATACCACTGGAATATAATAGATCAATATTTCAGTGAATATATGTAAATACAAATAATATATTTCTATAAAGCAATGATTTTATACATTTGCCAAATAAAAACAAAAGTTTCTTATTTTGTCTATTATCACGTCATTATCTATTATCTATTATCATATTTATTATCGTTGCAATTTACCATTTATATCGTGTGCATTTTTACCATCTCTTGCGGATTGTTTTCGCTGTTCATCTTTAGCGTGTAATTCTTCTGAGTTTCGTACAAAATGATTATTCTGTACAGGTTTCTCGTTTTTACTCTCAGTGTCATTTTTGGAACAGGCATCATTTTTATCGCGTTTATGAAATACCTGCATAATAAATTTGTTACTTAGACAACAAAATTCGCAAATAAATAAAATTAAAATTCAAAATATAAAATATTTAAACTAACCCTCGGAGTGGTGAAAGGCCTAGAATCTATTTCTGTGGAATCGTCTGGTGTACTACCACGAATGTCATGATTATCATATGTGTCGTCATATTCATCATGGTAGCGGTGGAAGTGACGGCTGTTGTTGCGAACCGCTAGCAGCAGCGGCAGCGGCAAGGGCAGCCTTGGCCTCTGTCAGCTCCTTCTGTAAATTTAGAAGATTCTCATCTTTGATGAGGGCGTTCTCTTTTATGTCCTGCATATCTATATTGGAAAAGCTGAAAATATTACAAATATTGTTATTAAAAGTAATTATTTTGTCTATTATCATGTCATTATCTATCATCTATCTATTATTATATTTATTATCGTTTTAATAGCTTAATGAAATTGATTTTAAAGAAATTTACACAAATAAATTTGCAATTTACCATTTATATCGTGTGCATTTTTATCATCTCTTGCGGATTGTTTTCGCTGTTCATCTTTAGCGCGTAATTCCTCTTTTGTACAAAATGATTATTCTGTACAGGTTTCTCGTTTTCATTCACAGTGTCATCCTTGGGAACAGGCATCATTTTTATCGCGTTTATTAAAAAACTTGCATAATAAATTTGTTACTTAACAACAAAATTCACGAATAAATAAAATTAAAATTAAAAGTATAAAATATTTAAACTAACCTTCGGAGTGGTGAAAGGCCTAGAATCTATTTCTGTGGAATCGTCTGGTGTGCTACCACGAATGTCATGACTATCATATGTGTGTTTTCATATTCATCATCGTATTCATCAGCGACAAGGCTGTACTTCTGATAGGACAAGACTGTACTTCTCATAAATATTCCACGATTTTTGTCAGACTTGTCATTCAACATTTCATTTGCACTTCTGTTCTTGTCTTTCCTAGAAAAAAAGATATATTGTAACAGGAATATTAAAATTTATAAATTTTGCACAAATTCAAGACTTACTTTTTTCTCACCTCTAACATGTCCGTAAAGTTCACTGTCATAATTTCGAAATCATTGTTGTAAGAAATATTTGATTCTTGAAAATTGTTAGAAAGATTTACAACAGCCGGGTTTATAGCAGCCGACGTTTCCTAAAAGAATGTAAAGAACATGATGCAAATTAATTTTCGCTAGTGCAGCTTGTCATAATATAGAAATTATTATTATTCTATTACTTTACTTTTCACTATCGTTGCCTCTAATAACCTAACTTTCATTTATCGATGTCACTTACTGTCGATCGATCATACTACGTTATTGTAAACGTGTTCAATAAACGACGTATAGCACATTTCTTCACCGCTGCTCCCCTTGCCAACACTTTAGGATATTTCTTCGTCCCTGACCGCGGCCCCCCTTGCCCACACTTTAGCACATTTCTTCGTTCTTCCCCGCACCTCCTCTTGCCAACACTTCCAGAGCGTCGCTAGCGCGATCTGGTGTCGAATGCCTCAACCGTAGGTTTTTACGGTCGACGACGACGTTTCTTACTTAATATTTTTCACTTTTTGACTTTGCGTCGTAATAACTCGATTTATAGAGAGTCAAAATTTGTGAAATCGGACACTAAAAACCAAGCTATTGAATTTGAATCGGTTTTTTGCACAAACTCATAGATATACACCCCAAGAATACTCAAAAAAATTTTTATTAAAAAATTCGAATTTTTGCCAATGTTATAAACAAATCAATTTTTATACGACTTTTTTTTTAAATTGCAATTTCTCCGAAAGTACTCGATGAAATTGAACGAAAATTTCAGGAGAAATTCTTAAAGGACAACAGGAAAAAATGATAAAAAAAAATTTTTTAATTCCTGTATTTATTAATAAATAATTAAATTTTTTATAAACAATTGGAAAATTAACTAACTTCTCGTAGGGTTAGAAAAAAATTTTTTTAACTATCTTATTCCTTATGATCTAAGCTATAACCACGTGAAAAAAAATTACTGTATTTCGCATTAGAACAAAAGCTATTGATGATTTAGTGAAGACGTCATGCGCAAACACGAAACGACTGGCGGCCGCGCGCGGGTGACCTTCCTAGTGCAATAGGCTTATGTATATATGTAAATACAAACAAACGACAGTCTGTTATGTTTTGTTTTGATTTTGTTGTTCGTGCTCAGTTGTAAGTTCGTCTGTCGTTGTTAAGTAAGGTTATTTTCTACATTATGGTACCTCCACCGAAATGTTGTAATCCTTTTAATAAAAAAGGCCACAGTTGTTATCGTATAAATTTAGTTTTTTTGACAAATGCATGTGACGAAAAATTACGTGACTTTAGTGGGCAGCATATCTGTAATTCATGTAGGACACGGCTGTACAAGAAGAAAGATCAGTTGGAAACAGTAAATAACGTCGTGAGCGAACCAATGGAAGAAACAAGAAAAGTGATAGATACGGAAGAAAAAGAAGAGGATAACATGGATATCGGTAAATCGTCAAAGGATCCGAGTGATCCGAGGATCCGAGAGATCAAAGATTACGAGTGTTTAAGTGTTGACAAAAAGTTAAAACGAATTAAACTAGCTGCCGTGATAGAAAAAGCTATTACGGAACCATCTTCCGGTAACTTAAACTTGAATTTAATTGAAAAAAAAAGTAATTCGTAAATCGATTAGTAACTTAAATTCAAGACTTAATAATGACGTTATTCATGATAAATGGTGTGTTGACTTGAAATTTGCGTTATCCCATGCAGCCGATCGAAGAGAAAAAATTTTCTTACTTACTACTATGCCTGTCGAGTGGTCTATTCGACAAACAGCAAAAGAATTTGCAGTGAGTAAACACATGGTAATAATGGCTCGAAAATTAAAGAAGGAACAAGGCTATGGTTCGTATCCTGATGCAAAGAAAGGCAAGACGTCGCCCATGGATGTAGTAAACAAAGTTCGAAACTTTTTTCTTTCTGATAATGTAAGTCGAGTTATGCCAGGGGCGAAAGATTATAAGTCCATCGTCGTGAATGGTAAACGTTATCACGAAACGGTATTTAGAAAAATCAAAAAACTAAACTATTATAAAAAAAAGTTACCTTAAATCTGTCAATTAATATCTTTAAGCTAAATGTAAAAATTATTTTCAGAAACGATTACTGTTGGGAAATTTGTCGGAATTGCATGCTGACTTTTTAAACACGTTTCCGGATTTGAAAATTTCTTTGTCGGTATTCAGGAATCTAAGGCCACCTCAGTGTATTTTAGCAGGCCCCAAAAGTACGCATAACGTTTGTGTGTGCAAAATTCACGGAAACATAAGATTGAAGTTGAATGGCCTTAAACAAGAATTTGATAAGAAAAAAGTAAAATACGATACGAGTTATAAGAAGTTCCTTAATGGTATGATTTGTACGGACTCAAATGCTAACTGTTTCTTAGGAAATTATAAAAATTGTCCTGGTTGTCATAAAATTTTCAATGAATTACGACAAATTTTTAACCAATTTCATATTTCAAAAATTACGTACAATCAGTGGCTCACAACAGACAGGTAATTACATATTATACATTTTATCCTTTGAATTTGTCGAAACTTATTTTGTTTTATTTACTAAGATTTTTTTCTAGATGCCAGTATACTAGTGTAACAGAAAATGTAAATGATTTCTTGGAGCATCTCAGTTCAGATTTGCCAATTGTTTTAAAACATGGTTTTATTGCAAAATCGCAAGGAATCTATTTAGAAGAATTAAAAGACTCGTTAAGTGAAGGAGAGTTTCTAGTTACACTCGATTTTTCAGAAAACTACTCCTTTCATGTTCAGGATGCGATACAATCGCAGCATTGGTCGAAAGATCAAGCTACACTGCATGTGTATGTGATTTACTATAAAAAAGATGGGAAAAAACAGCATGTGAATTTTGTAGTTTTTTCTGAATATATAAATCACGATGCTACCGGTGTACATTTGTACAATACTAAAATGATAAATTTCTTGAAGAAAAAATTTGGTGCTAAGAATGTCAAGAAAATGTATTACTTTTCTGATGGAGCAGGCTCCCAGTATAAAAACAAATTCAATTTTTCGAATTTAAAAAATCACGAAAAAGATTTTAGAATTCCAGCTGAGTGGCACTTCTTTGCGACCGCCCATGGAAAAGGAGCTTGTGATGGAATTGGTGGCTGCATCAAAAGAAATGCATATCGCGCAAGCTTACAAAATAAAAACAATAAGCAAATAACAACAACAAAAAATCTATACGAGTGGGCAAAAAGTTTTTTTAAAAAAATTCATTTTAATTTCACGTCTTTGGTCGAGTATGAGAAACACAAGAAAAAATTGGAAGCTCGGTTTTCTTCAGCAAAAAGTATCGCAGGAACTCGTCAATTTCATTGCTATAAAGTATTAAACACGTCTACTCTTCAATGCAAAATTTTTTCAAAACATACTGAAAGCGTAGAAGTAAAAGTATAAGCATGTACATATAATATATGTAAATATAATACGTATGTGTTATTTATTTAAATATATTTATGTTGAATAATAAACATTTTTTATTTCCAATTTCTAGCTACTATTCAGTTTAAATATTTATGCAATATTTATGCAATAATAGCAAAGTGAGTCGATAACATAGATCACCCGCGCGCGGCCGCCAGTCGTTTCGTGTTTGCGCATGACGTCTTCACTAAATCATCAATAGCTTTTGTTCTAATGCGAAATACAGTAATTTTTTTTCACGTGGTTATAGCTTAGATCATAAGGAATAAGATAGTTAAAAAAATTTTTTTCTAACCCTACGAGAAGTTAGTTAATTTTCCAATTGTTTATAAAAAATTTAATTATTTATTAATAAATACAGGAATTAAAAAATTTTTTTTTATCATTTTTTCCTGTTGTCCTTTAAGAATTTCTCCTGAAATTTTCGTTCAATTTCATCGAGTACTTTCGGAGAAATTGCAATTTAAAAAAAAGTCGTATAAAAATTGATTTGTTTATAACATTGGCAAAAATTCGAATTTTTTAATAAAAATTTTTTTGAGTATTCTTGGGGTGTATATCTATGAGTTTGTGCAAAAAACCGATTCAAATTCAATAGCTTGGTTTTTAGTGTCCGATTTCACAAATT